>OX457027.1:1551794-1593187 GCA_949752745.1 Protula sp. h YS-2021
GGGACATCACGTACATTATTACATGCAGCTGACGGGAGTACTGTATCCCTCCGCGTCGTCACGTGACAACAACAGTGCCTCATCACACAGTGAAATCCTCCCTCGCCCATAAAGTACAGGGCTTGATTGAATAAAGAAACAAATACATCACAGGGCGACGGCTTGTTCAACTGATCAGAAAGTTGATCTGATAACTCTAAAGCCCCGGGTTCGAATGCGGCCAGGGGTGCTTAGTAGGGAATTGGCTTTCGCTCCGATTGCCTCTGCTGGGCGAATGCAGTAACTTAGGTTAGGTATCAGGGAATTCAGAATTATGTCCTTGGGCAAAATGAGAAACAATCTCAGGAAAAATGAGAAACAATCAAACGAACGAGTGGTGTGCGGTAAATTTGAACCTGCAGTCTTCTTCTTCTTCTTCTTCTTCTTTTTCTTCCCTCCTCCCGATCCTTATCTTTTTCTTCTTCTTCCCTCCTCCTTCTCCTCATTTTCCTCCTCCTCCTCCTCCTCCTCCTTCTTCTTCTTCTTCTTCTTCTTCTTCTTCTTCTTCTTTTCCTTCTTCTTCTTCTTCTTCTTCTTCTTCTTCTTCTTCTTCTTCTTTCTACGAGTGCCTACAAAGGTCGGATTGATCCTGTCTGCAATCCCTAGTCCACGCTGGATATGCGCGTTGCTGCAGGCCCTCGCTTTATCTGGTGTCACCTTACAACCTTCATCCCCATCGTATGATCATAAAACTATATCAAGCCATGACGTACATGACGTAATAATGTTATACTACTTTATAAATTAGCCAGCGTCCTGTCCTTAGGGGAATAACCAGATTGATAATTAGATTGCCATGTTCTTCATCCATAAGCAATTCCGTCTGCAGCCATGTAAAAAAAATGTATTTTTTTACATGAGAGGCTTCCGTATTTTTTTAATACGGAAGCCTCTCATGTAAAAAAATACATTTTTTTCAGGGGAACCGAATTTGATTATGTAACCATATAACCAGTATGCGTGGAACCGTAGCTCCTTCGGAATTGCCATAATGGGTTGATGACGTCAGAGATGTATCTGTGACTAGTGTAGTCCTTCGTGAAAGATAAGGCATACTACAGGGCGTGTCGGTACAGGCACTGTGTTGAGATGCCTCTACAAACTAAGTAGGGGCAAGCTTGGGTCGGGAGGGGGCAGGGGAGGGGGGGCAGGGCGCATTTGTGCAGATGCGAGACGGGAGGGTTTTTAACAAAGCAATGCACATAGCGGTTTTACGATTCGATTGCGAGTCCTGCTTGGCTGAAAAATAGCCTCTCCAAAGAGTTATTGTTTGACTTAATACGAGATTTATACATTTTTGTCTTCTATATGTAGCTGCATATGGACTCAGATTGAAGTTTACCGTAGAACTAAATTCACTGTTCGTTTGTGTGTTGAAAGCAAATGTGAAGCGTGCTGAAGGGAGAATATAGTATGTGTCTGTTTGTCAAGATTAAGAACCCCATTCTGGGATTGTCAGTGCCGTGTCTTTCCTCAGCAAAACCCCAAGCGATAAAGTGACAGTTTGTAAAGCAACGTTAAGCCGTGACAATATGGTGAAATTGTGGCATGGTGTGGGTTACGTAGCATTTACTGTAGTGCACTGATGGCTGCGTGCACTGACTGCTCTAGTCTGCTGAGGCTTGCACACGGCACACACCAGGTCGTCTGCTATCCATTCTCGTTCCCGTAAATGGTTACAATAGCGCTTGAGCCCGGGGAAAGCTTTTTGCACTAATTAGACAGGTTCCGCTTCTAATTAAGACGTTCGTGACTTGGGTTTACAGCTGTGTCTTCAAGAAACGCTAATAAATGTTTATTGTAATTTTGCCTCGGTAGAAGGCCACCGTGACCCCACCCTCCTTAAAACCCACCTTTTTTCCCCTACTCTACCCCCTCCCCCTCCCCCACCCATACTTTCTCCCCATGCCTGATAAGACCTTTTACGGCATCACGGGACTACAACGTATTCCCTGATGAGCGAAATTACCCCCCATGCATCTTTCGTCACCAATTGCATATATAAAATCTCATTACTTATTTCCATGGATGACCTCTGTCAGTAGTTCTATGGTAACCTTTTTCCTTTGTAGCTTTTGCGTGCATTATAAAGGGACACTTTAAAAAAATATCCATAGAGTTTAGTCCATGATATTTGGGCCAGCGATATTTAAGCAATAGAACCATGTGCATTTGAACCATAGGACTCTGTGCATTTGGGCCATAGAACCATGTGTATTTTAGCCATGTGACAGTGTACATTTGGGCCATAGGACCGTGTACATTTGGTCCTTAGGGCATGTACATTTGGGTCACAGGGCCGTGTACATTTGGGCCATAGGATTGTGTACATTTGGGCCATAGACCTGTGTAGATTTGGGCCATATTACCGTATACATTTGGGTCACAGGGCCGTGTACATTTGGGCCATAGAATCGTGTACATTTGGGCCATAGACCTGTGTAGATTTGGACCATATTACCGTATACATTTGGGTCACAGGGCCGTGTACATTTGGGCCATAGAATCGTGTACATTTGGGTCATAGGACCGTGTACATTTGGGCCATGAAGCCGATACTTACTGTTGCAGACTTTATGTACTTTCTAGCCCAAATGTGTAGATCAAAAGTGCATCTGGCCCCAATTGTCATGGGTTCTCATTCAGCGTGTTTTTAGGTTTAGTTTAAGTGACAGTCCGGTGCCATGCATGTCCCGGATGAGTGGCTTTGATGGTTCTATTTTCAGTGAGCAACAGTTGGTACCCATGCGCATTACTTCCACTTAAATTACACAGGATATTATTCATCAAAAAACACACACGAGCATTGTGGGTATTTTATAGGGTTAATCAAGCCTTAATTACTGATCAGTCATTTTGTGAGGTTTCGGGGCTGTTTTACCCCACCACATCTGACTTTAGTTGAATATTTTTAACAGACAGATGAGGGATTTATTTAATACAAGGCTGTGACTTGAAAAAACAATGCCTGAATTGCAATTTGCGTTATCACTCGATCTAGAGGCGCGGACCCAGCATTTCGTCATGCGGTGGGAGGAGGACAGGGGAGGGGGTTATGCGGAGGAGGGGGAGGCGGGAAAAGAGGGGGAGAGTAAACCTCAAAACAGACTGATTTTAACAGTTTAACCTTTTCTGCAAAAAAGGCGAAGTTTAGTAGCTTTTTTGTTGGGAGTGTGTGGGGTGGGAGGAGGGGGAGGAGGGGTGCAATTTTGCAGTCTGTGCTGTGAGCTTAAGGCATCCAAGGGCGCGCGTGGTGTGACTTTGTGACATCCTGGCGGTGTTCTTGGTGTGACTTTGTGACATCCTGGCGGTGTACTTGGTGTGACTTTGACACATCCTGGCGGTGTGCATGGCGTGACTCCGTGACATCCTGGCGGTGTGGTCGGTGTGACTTCGTGACATCCTGGCGGTGTATTTGGTGTGACTTTGTGACATCCTGGGGGGTGTGCATGGCGTGACTTTGTGACATCCTGGCGGTGTACTTGGTGTGACTTCGTGACATCCTGGCGGTGTTCATGGCGTGACTTCGTGACATCCTGGCGGTGTGCATGGCGTGACTTCGTGACATCCTGGCGGTGTGCATGGCGTGACTTCGTGATATTCTGGTGGTGTGCATGGCGTGACTTCGTGACATCCTGGCGGTGTACTTGGTGTGACTCTGTGACATCCTGGCGGTGTGCGTGGCGTGACTTTGTGACATCCTGGCGGTGTGGTTGGTGTGACTTTGTGACATCCTGGCGGTGTGCATGGCGTGACTTTGTGACATCCTGGCGGTGTATTTGGTGTGATTTTGTGACATCCTGGCGGTGTGGTTGGTGTGACTTTGTGACATCCTGGCGGTGTGCATGGCGTGACTTCGTGACATCCTGGCGGTGTATTTGGTGTGACTTTGTGACATCCTGGCGGTGTGGTTGGTGTGACTTTGTGACATCCTGGCGGTGTGCGTGGCGTGACTTGGTGACATTCTGGCGGTGTACGTGGCGTGAGCTTGTGGCGGCTTTCGCAACGCGACACACATTTTGAATGACTCCAATCACATCTGCAAACATCATCTGCTTGAACTTCTTTCTGACAAAAAAGAAAAAAAAAAAAACACAAATGTATCCCAGATTTTTTTTACGAAACGAAATGATTTTCATGTGCATAGAAAAGGGCCAAAATGGCCGCTTGAATTAAAATGAACAACAATTGAGCTTTAAGCGTTTAGAAAGACACAGTAAAAGGGTGAAGGTCATTTGTCAGGATGCAGCTGAATAATTGATGGGAAAAGCAACGAGATTAATGGAGAGACTCTGGTGTCAAGTTCTTAAGGGGGTGGGGATGGGGACGGGGCGGGGGCGGGGCGGAGGGGGGGGGAGCAGTTGTGAGGGGAGGAGGGGTGGGAGAGGGGAGGGGTAAAGATAGCAGTGCGTTGGGATGGACATTTTTTGAAGTTATCCGAAAAGTCTTGAGGAGCAAAAAGAATTTATGACGCACTTCCGTGAGCAAGAGCCAAAGTATTTGCTCACTAAACTATAACCAAAAAAGTGACTTGTATATAGCTTCCGGGCCGTCTATAAAACAGTATGCAAATAAAAAACAAACAAACAAGCGAATAACCAACAAGCACACAAAAAAACACTAAAAACAAACAGACGAATAAACAAAAAACAACAACAAAACAACAACAACAACAACAACAACAACAACAACAACAACAAAATGTCGGACTCGGACATCCGCACCTACTCCACCCCCTCCCCCGCCAATAAGAAACCCTGATTCTGAGAATGTGGTTTGTTCTGTAGAGTGCGTTTAAAAAAAACTGCTCGGTTCTTTTCATTTCTCCTGTCGTAAAATATGAAACCAGCCCATATTGTTTTTTTTTATACCAAAATGAACATAAAGCCCTCTGTTCTTCAAGGCTTCCAGCTGTTTTATTCCATAATATCTTTATTTTTTTTCCTTTAACCAAAATTAGTGGAAAATCCTGCTGACTTTTTTTTATCGTGAGCAGTTATACGTATGAGAAAAGCAAGAAAGCAAAATTTTTGCCAGGCGCTTCGAAACGATCGCAATGAATTATGCAAATGCTTCCTTTGAAATGCACGATTTTTGGAGCGATATTTTTGTTAGCCAGCAAAGTCTATATTTGGACTGCAACAAATTGATGCCTCAATTTACTGCCACTAATTGTTTTTTTTTTTTACATGGCTGTTGAATTCGAAACGAGAGTAATTTCACAAATATTTCTTGGCACACTAACTTGAAAAGGGAGTACGTTAAAGCTTGCTAAAACAGCTTTGCGTTTGAAAAGGTAGTCAGTTATCTTTCGCTTTGCTTACAAATATCAAAGACTATAAACTACTAGTAGTAAACAGTCTTTGCTAATATGAAACAAATGAACACATTAAACACAGAAAAGAAGCCTCTCACCAAGCCTGATATCTGCTTAATTAATCAATTAATTAATTAATAATAATAATAATGATAATGATAATAATATACACCGGTGATTAGCTGATTATTATCTATTATTTATTAATCTCCCTCCCCTCCCCCGAATCTGATATATTTTTGAGGATTCACAAAACGATATAAGAGTATCTTGAATTTAAGTCGACATCCTTGAGATTTGCGATCCAGCAATGGGTCCCTGGGAACTTCCCAGGCATCTTTTGATGGAAAGCCCATTGAAATTAATGTTTGTTTCTTGTTCTATAAATAAAATCCTTACTTTTTTATCAAACAGTTTTTCTTTAACGTTTAGATTATTGAAATGTGACAAAAACCAAATTGGTTTCGTTTTAACGCCCCCTCCCCCTTGCCCCCTCACCCCCCCCCCCCCCAAGGTGAGCAATCGCAAATGTTACCAACCCGGTTAGAAGTTCTAAGGAAAAAAGGGGATGGGGGCACAAAATGCGCAATTTACAAAAAACGTTTTTATATGGCGTAAAAAAAGAAGAAAATAGCAACACATGCCTGATTGGTGGGCGGGGGGGGGGGGGGGGGTTCTGCGTGGAGAGGATGGGGGAGAGAGGGTGAGTGGAGAGAGTGGGGGATGAGTGGAGAGGATGAAGGGAGGGATGAGTGCAGAGGGTGGGGGAAGGGTTGAGCGGAGAGGGTGGAGGGGAGAGGTGAGAGAGAGAGAGGGAAGTGGGGAAATAGAAAGAAATCACCTCTCAGGAAAAGTCTTTCCAGTTCGCATTTTCTTATGGCAATCGGGATGCGTGCTGTCGACAAGTGGCACAATAAAGCACGTGCTGTGACTAGCTCATTCTAGAACCCTGGCGTAAAGTGACAAAAAATAGCTACGTCATGGGACGTGTACGGAAGCGTGGAAGGGACACTTCAGTTCATACTTCATACCTCAATTATTCATATGTAGTACATATGAAGTACATATGAAATAGTCAAAAATACATGCGAACTACATGTGAAATACATAGGAAATTCCCATTCAATTTCCCACGTATTTCAAATGAATTTCATATGTATTTCATATGAAGCCAAACTGGGTACCTATTTCATATGAACTACATATGAACTACTTATGTACTACATATGTAGTACATATGAACTACATATGAATTACATTTCAATTACATATGCAGTACATATGTAGTACATATGAACTACATATGAAGTACATTTGAATTACATATGCAGTACATATGTAGTACATATGAACTACATAAGTACTACATTTAGATATGAAGTATGAAGTGAAATGTCCCTTCCACGCTTCCGTAGACGTGACATTTCAGTGACGACTCAGTATTCTCGTCACTGACGAATGTAAATGCAGGTCACTGTTAAATAGAGGAGGGTTGATTATGAAGTGTTGTCGAAATCTGAAAGGGGTGACGTGAACGCGTATGTGTAATTGAGGCATTATTAAAATGTGGTTCGTAGAAAAAAAAAAACAAAAAAAAAAAAAAAAAAAAAAAAACGGAGGAAAAGATTGTGACCGCGATGGCTGCAGTTGTCGTCATATCATCAGGTGGTCACGAGCTTGTGACGTCAGTACAGCTCGGTAGTCATGAAGTTGTGACGTCACTACAGGTCGGTGGTCATGAGGTTGTGACGTCACTTCAGGTCGGTGGTCCACCCATGAGGCTGTGACGTCACCACAGGTCGTTGCGACATGAGTTTGTGACGTCACTGTATGTCGTTTGATCTATGAGGGTGTGACGTTGGCATGGGTTGTTGAGCCATGAGGTTGTGACGTCACGTGTGATTCTATGACGTATATTAACTCTGGAGGTCTTTCCGCATGCGTGTGTTTTACGTGTCCTCCTGCGTGTCAAGTACGACGTACAAATGACGTACCGAATAAGACTTATAACTATAGAGATTGTGGCGACCGCTGGCAAGCTGAGAACGCCACTGGCGCTGTAGCCAGTCAGTAGTCCTCTCCTAATATCGCCCACATTTCCGGTTCCAATGAAAGTGTGAGTGAATGCACGGGGTGGTTGCCGACCCCTGAGTGTGTGTTCATTAGTCGACTCCAAATGTGGCTAATAAGTCACTTCTGCATTGCTCCAGTCATAAGGGTGGGGGGGGGGGGGGGGGGGAGGCGGACGGCCGGGGGGGGGGGATCACTTCAACCCCTAGCTTGAATTCTTTTCACCGCAGTACACTGATGCATTTCTGAGCAGGGACTTTTCCCCTGAAGGAAGGGGGACAGACGTGCGTTGATTACCTTCGGACTAATACACAAAAGAAACCTTTCTCCTTATTTACTAACCATCTTATTTTCATATCCGCACATTATTATTGCCGGTAAGTGCCTCTCTCATGGGCTATGAATATGACAACACCTGTGAAATACCAGTGTCAGTTTTCGCACACTTCCCTCGTATTGAAAACAAACGTGACTCGTTCTTTTGGCCCTGGAAAATCTATTTTTATCCGCACAAAATATACTCACTGCCAATTCCACAAGCACATGACATTTTTTTCGTGTCAAATCCATTGGTTTTTCTGTTCCGCTATGGGATGCAGCAAAAGAGAGGGAGGGGTGGGGGTGGGGGAGGAGGGAGGGGGCCGCGAGGGGGCGAGGGGGGCGAGGAGGACTCTTTCTGCTCGGTGTACAATAACCAACAGAATGTGAGGACTGAATAAACAAATATAATACATAAAACTAAAACTAAAATAAAAAATAAATAAATAAAATAAAATAATCACCTTAAATGGATAATGTAAAATACAAGATTCAGATGACAAAATTATGACGTCACAAATACGCAAACAAATATGACCACGATTTTGGAACAGATTCAGCGTTACCATATTTCATGCTGTTCCTATTTGCGCACTTTTCCTACGTCCTATATGTGTTCCTATTGGCTCGGTGTTCCTATTTGTGGGATGCACCTGTTGTGTTGTGTGATCCTATTTTCTGTGTGATCCTATTTACATGCGTTCTCATTTGCTGTATATTCCTATTTTCGCAAACTTCTCCCGACAATGACGTCACTTGTTCTATTTTTAGGCTGGCATATAGTCGTTTATGTGCCTGAAGCATTGAAACAAAAATCCCTCCTTAAAAGTCCCAATTGGATGTCCAAGCCAGTCGCAGGATGCCCAAATATATAAAATGTAATAAGATAGCAAATACTCTGTAAGAATTTTATCATAAATTATATCAAATGGCGGTGAGAGTTCACTTGTAACATTCTTGTGTTGCTGTCTGAATCAGAATTAGAACGCGACTGTGACGTCAGGGGGTCTGCGATAACGTCACATGACGTCATATCGCCTCGAGCAATATCACAATGTCTGTTCCACCCAAATGATCATCACACGGTTCTTCAAAAAAAATAAAACAGCGCAAATTTGATAATGCATGCGGAAATGCGCATTTATCTCGTTAGCAGAGACTTGTAGTCTTGTCAATGACGTTTCGAGTGTTTGTTTTGTTTCTTCACAGTTAATAAAGCAGCGGAGTTCCGAGAGTGTCCACAGCGCAGACGAGGACAGCGATACAGAGCCGTCTCCCGCTATGCTACGCCGGGGGCGACGCCAGGCCATCGTAGATAGCAAGGTCAGTGCTCCGTCTCACTCACCCCTTCCCCCCACCCCCATCCCCACACGCCATGATACGCCGGGGGCGACGCCAGGCCATCGTAGATAGCAAGGTGATTGCTCCCTCTCACTTACTCCCCATCCCCCCAACCGTCATGTTACGTCGAGGGCGACGCCAGGCCATCGTAGAGAGCAAGGTCAGTGCCCCGTCTCACTCACCCACCCCCTTCCCCCCCCCCCCCAAACGCGTCATGCTGCACCGCAGGATGGGTCGCTAAGTCATTACCCTCTCCCACCCCTTCACCCTCAGCAACCCCGACCCTATACCCGCGTCGCCAGTCCGATCGCAGCGCGAGCGCGAGGGGTGGGGGTGGGAGGGCGGGAGAGAGAGAGATTTACCTCATAAACAACATTCAAAGGAGCCCATCTCGTTCTCGTCCATTTGCTTCGCGGAAATGATCAAAGCGTAACATCTCGAGATGAAAAACGGCGGAGACCATTGAATAAAAAGCAACCAACTGCCAAATGAGCAAATGAGCAACATCCGTCATTTAATGAGGAACTAATTAGTACATGTTTCACTTCTTTGGACAATGAAATGACAGAGTTGACCGGTGCAAAATCGTCACTGCAGAATATGCTCTTTAACCAACGAATCAAGCATTTCTCTTGGCATTTATAACATTTCGTTGTTTTCCTGTTTATTTATTTCACTCATGGTTTATTTGTTACTTTAATCGTGTTTTTTTGCTGTTTAGCAACGTTTTTGTGTTTTTTTCAGCCGTCGTCCTTCCATGTACTTTTTTTCATTTAATTCCTTGTTTTATTTGTTTCACTCATGGTTTATTTATTTCACTCATGGTTTATTTGTGATTTTTATTCATGTGTTTTGCACTTCACTCATCGTCTGCCTATGTGGCTTTTTATTTATTTCCTTGGTTCATTTATTTTACTCATGGATTATTTATTTCACTCCTGGATTATTTATTTCACTCATGGTTTATTTGTTACTTTAATCTTGTTTGTTTTTGTGCTTAGTATTTCAGTCATCGTCCGTCTATGTATTTTTTTCATTTAATTCTTTGGTTCATTTATTTCACTGATGGTTTATTTATTTCACTCATGGTTTATTTATTTCACTCATGGTTTATTTGTGGCTTTTATTCGTGTGTTTTGTTTTTTCACTCATCGTCTGCATATATATATTTTCCTTGGCTCATTTATTTCACTCCTGGTTTATGTGTCACTATTATTTCACTCACCGGTTTATTTTATTTCACTCATGACGTGTTGCAGACACTTGGAGTTATCACAGCTCCCGACGGAGGAGAAACGTCACCTACCAACTCCTGCGACGAAAGCGAGCCCAGCAACGCGTGAGTAAATCACTCGTCGTGTTAATACTAGCCCCAGTAAGGAGTGGGTGATTCACTCGTCGTGCCAATACGAGCCCAGCAACGCGTGAGTAAATCACTCGTCGTGTTAATACTAGCCCAGTAAGGAGTGGGTGGTTCACTCGTCGTGCCAATACGAGCCCGGCAACGCGTGAATAAATCACTCGTCGTGTTAATACTAGCCCAGTAAGGAGTGGGTGGTTCACTCGTCGTGCCAATACGAACCCACCAACGCGTGAGTAAATCACTCACCGTGTGAACGCGAGAGTAGATTCACTCGTGTGTTAAAACAATTCCGGTAACGCATGAGTAAATCACTCACCGTGTGAACGCGAGGGTCAATTCACTCATTTATAATGTGAGCCCAGCAACGCATGAGTAAATCACTCATCAGGCTAATACGAGCTCTGCAATGCGTGACCAAATCACTCATAATGTTAATGCGGACCCTGTAACTCGTGATTAAATCAATCACGCTGTAATGACAGCTCAGAAATCTGTGAGTAAGTTCACTCATCGTGGTAATGCGAGTTCGGCAATGTTTGGGGAAATCACTCCTCCTGCACACATGGAAGCTCGGAAACACGTGGGTGAAATCACTCGCCGTTTTAATGCGAGCTTAGGGTCGAGGTACAGAAGGGTTAAAATAACTAAAACATTTTTGAGCTCATTTTGGTCCTCGCACTTTTCGATCTGTTCTAGTTTTTAAATCCAGCGTTGTGATTGGTCACCAGCCACAATTATCTGTTGACCATTTTTAGCCTTGTCGCTGTTGATCAGCCCTATCACTGTTGCCCACTGATCACTGTTGATCATTCCCCAGTGTCACTTTTAATCACTATAGGCTGCTTTTCCAGTTCTGTCAGTTCCCAGTTAGCACCCCCACAAAAAGCCCACGTCGGCTATACGTGGGACATCCCGTGTTCCCACATCGGCAATACGTGTGCTTTTCGTAGGTTGTCCCATGTAATTACGTGGGCGCTTGGCGATTTTGAAACACGTTCCGACGTATACCCCACGTGGGCTGTCTCACGTTGGCTATGCATAGGCTGTCCCACGTTGGCAATACATTGAATAGCCTACATATAGGCAACGCGGGTTTTAGGTGGGATGTCCCACGAACTTACGTGGGCGTTTGGCGATTTTAAAACACGTTCCGACGTATAGCCCACGTGGGCTGTCCCACGTTGGCTATGCTTGGAACAGCCAACGTTCCAAAATAAATTTGTAACAATTCGTAACATCCCATTTAATATCCCGCCTGACCATTACTTTAACCATTGACCTGACCACTAATCTTTCAAACTACACTACAACCCGCCATTCTGATTTTGTTTAGCAACTGACGAATCGTACTTACCTGGGTTTGAACCGGGAACCTCTAGCATCCTACGCGTCGATCTTACCCCTACGCCACGGCGGATCCATGTAATAATCAATGTTATTCTTCCCCCAAAAGCTTATCGTCCTCAGCAGTTATTTTTTACATTGTCCATTTTCTTAACTGTTTACTGTTTACTTTTATAATTATTTGTTTAACAAAAATCGTTGTGTTCGCTTTTATACTGGGTATTTGCTTATATGGAATATCATCTAGATATCATAATATAATAAAAATATTCATAATCAAAGGAATGATGCCTAAATTCAACATTTGATTTTGCAGTTATATATTAAAATCATAAATAGTATCTGAAATTTGTCACAAAATGGTATTTAGTTTATATGGTTTTCCATGACGGTCCAAAACACAACATCCAATGATATTGATTTTTCATAATGCTCCAGTGCAAAACGTTGGGTATACGTGGGAGTAAGAGGGGTCATCCGACGGTGGGACATCTCACATAATGGCCACTTGGAGCCGACGTATGACAGCCCACGTGGGCTACACATGGGCTGTCCCACGAAGGTTATACGTGGGAGTAAGAGGGGAAGTCCGACAGTGGGACATCCCACATAAAGCCCACATACAGCCGACGTTGGACAGCCGGCGTTGGCTACACGTGGGTTGTCCCACGTAGGGTATACGTGGGAGAAAGAGGGCACGCCCCACCGTGGGACATTCCTCTTGATGCCGACGTATAGCCGACGTTGGCTGTACCACTTGGGCTATACGTGGGCTGTCCCATGTCGGCTATACGTGGGCATTAGGTGGCGCAAAGTGTAACTGGGACATCCCACATATAGCCCACGTGTATCCGATGTCGGACGTCCCACGTCCCACATCCCACGTAAAGCCAACATAATGCCAACGTCGGCTATACGTCGGAGAAAATCTTGTGCTAACTGGGTTGTGACTCCACGAAATTGCGCTGAGCTATTTTTGGGTGGTATTTGTCAGATCCGCCAATAATTGGCTGTCATACAGAAGTCAGTGAGGCGAGATTGAGGTCTTACGCTTGAGGCATCGGCGAAAAAAAGACGTGGGTTAATTCAGCGTGACTGCTGCACAACCTGTGACGTTTGTTTTGCGACATGTAAAGAAATAGAAGTGATTTTTGGACAGACGAATGAGTTACACAGAAGCCAATGGGAGAGGTTGTTACCCCCAACCACCCCCCTCCCCCATGGGAAATACAAAAGCCAATGAGAGAGGCTGTTACCCCAACCCCCCTCCCCCATGGGAAATACAGAAGCCAATGAGAGAGGTTGTTACCCCCAACCCCCCTCCCCCATGGGAAATACAAAAGCCAATGAGAGAGGCTGTTACCCCCAACCCCCCTCCCCCATGGGAAATACAAAAGCCAATGAGAGAGGTTGTTACCCCCAACCCCCCTCCCCCATGGGAAATACAAAAGCCAATGAGAGAGGCTGTTACCCCCAACCCCCCTCCCCCATGGGAAATACAAAAGCCAATGAGAGAGGCTGTTACCCCCAACCCCCCTCCCCCCATGGGAAATACAAAAGCCAATGAGAGAGGCTGTTACCCCCAACCCCCCTCCCCCATGGGAAATACAGAAGCCAATGAGAGAGGTTGTTACCCCCAACCCCCCTCCCCCCATGGGAAATACAGAACCCAATGAGAGAGGCTGTTACCCCCAAGCCCCCCTCCCCCATGGGAAATACAGAAGCCAACGAGAGAGGCTGTTACCCCCAACCCCCCTCCCCCATGGGAAATACAGAAGCCAACGAGAGAGGCTGTTACCCCCAACCCCCCTCCCCCATGGGAAATACAGAAGCCAATGAGAGATGCTGTTACCCCCCACCCCCATGGGACTGGTAGAAGGGGGAGTGAGGGGGGGGGGTGGTATGAGACAGGGGAAGGTCAAATCAAGGCGTGCGAGGGTAGCTCTGGCTGGGGATGAGATGCGGGGGGGGGGGGAGGGCTGGCAGGGTATGAGGCACGGGGGAGGTCAAATCTGGGCGTGACCTTGGAGAGGGGGGGGGGGGTCAGGGCTGGCTGGGGGATGAGATGGGGGAGCTCAAATTTATTTCGGAGGCATGTTTGAAATATTGTTACCCCCTCCCTCTCCAATAAGTAAAATATAATGAATAAATAAATGCATGTAAATACATAGAATAATTAAGTAAATAACTAAATAAGTAAATAAATGGCATTACATTTAGGTGCAATTCACATGGGCCATACTCACGGGGGGCGTGGTTGGTGGGGGGGGGGGGGGAAGGTGAAGGGGACACCAAAAAATATAATTTTTTAGCATGTGTACTAACTGAATGACCTGTTATGAAATGAACTATTATGATTTACGTTGTATTATTGTTTGCTCCTCCCCCTCCCTTCCCCTCCCTCGTGACATACACGCCCCCCCCGCCCCTCCGCCCCCCCCCCCGCATCTCTCCACGCCCCGCCCACCTGTAGCAGCAGCACAAGTGAGAAGCGATCCAGCGTAACGGGAGAGCGACGTTTCACGGATGATATGATCAAGGTACACCGGAAGAAAGTCCTCATCAAACGCAACACCGTGCATGATTTCGCCCTCAACAAGTCCTACCAGGCCGTCTTCGATCAAGGTCAATCCTTTTTAATTAATTGATTTTACATTATTTTATTTACTTACTTCAAGGTTTTCGAATATACTTTGTTACTTTTCTTTGTTACGGGAACGTTTCTGACATCAGGGCTTGGGGGGGGGGGGGGAAGTTGGGGTGGCTTAAGGATGTAAGCTGCTGACCAAAAATTATTACGTATCTGGTTATTTCGTCTATGATTCGTCAAGATGGCATTAAAACGGCACTATGGAATAACTGGGATTTCGGCATATATTTTGTATTCATTTAAAACAAATAATAATGATCATAATAAAAATAAATTGTGTTTGCCTGAAAGTTTGTACAACAAAAATAGTCACAAAAAAAAAAAAAAAAAGGTGATTATTTCAGGTCAATGTTATTGCGTAACTTTTGAAATAAATATCAAAAACTTAGAAAGAAATCAGAAATTCATCATAAAAAATAAAATAAATAAATAAATAAAATAAATAAATAAAGAGAGAGAGAGAGAGAGAGAGAGAGAGAGAGAGAGAGAGAGAGAGAGAGAGAGAGAGAGAGAGAGAGAGAGAGAGAGAGAGAGAGAGAGAAAACAAGCGCCCTTGTAGTGTTCTGGTTCGCTGCTAGTTTTTGCTTACAAACGGAATTCAGTTCCGTTGCCGTGAGAGGCGCTGTGACAAGAAACGTGAAGTGTCAAATAAAATCAAAGCGTCTCGTTTTTTTTTTTTTTTTTTTTTTGCAGACAGCAAAAGAAACAAGATGTCGTTTGTCATGAAGCTGGTGAGTCTCGACATTGTATTTATGTTGTGTGACGGTCGTCGGTTTATTTTGTGTGACGGTCGTAATTTTATGTTGTGTGAGGGTCGTATGTTTATGTTGTGTAACGGTCGTATGTTTGGGTCGTTTATCGATCGTATGTTTATGTTATGTGACCGTGTTAAGTTTATGTTGTGTGGCGGTCGTATGTTCAAGTCGTGTGACGATCATATATTTATGTTGTGTGACAGTCGTATGTTTATGTTGTGTAATGGTCGTATGTTTAGTCGTGTGATGATCGTATGTTTATGCTGTGTGACGACCGTATGTTTATGTTATGTGATGGTCGTATATTTATGTTGTGTGACGACCGTATGTCTATGTTATGTGACGGCTGTTTATTTATGCTGTGTGGAGACCGTATGTTTATGTTATGTGACGGTCGTATAATTATGCTGTGTGACGATCGTATGTTTATGCTGTGTAATGGTCGTATGTTTAGTCGCGTGACGATCGTATGTTTATGCTGTGTGACGACCGTATGTTTATGTTATGTGATGGTCGTATATTTATGCTGTGTGACGACCGTATGTTTATGTTATATGACGGTCGTTTATTTATGCTGTGTGAAGACCGCATGTTTATGTTATGTGACGGTCGTATATTTACGCTGTGTGACGGTCGTATGTTTCTGTTGCCAGATTGACAAGAAGGGCAATAAGGGCAAAGAGCTGGCCGAGCTGAGTGACGTCCTACAAACCATCAAACCCACAGAGTTCAAGGACCAGAGCCTTATTTCCTACAAAGTAAGTCTTTCTCTTACTCCTCCCCTTTCCCTCGTATGCCTCTAAACATAACCGTCCGCTAAGTTAATCTTCATTCCTTCCCTTTCTCTCCTCTGTCTCCAAATATATCCTTCCGCTGACATTACACAATGGTTCTTCTTTTATTTGTTTATTTTTTTTAGTTTTGCATTTGTTTATTTTAGGAGCGAGACAGGTTTTCCAAAAAAATCAACTTTTCACAATTACTTAAGGCACAAAGGAAACTATACATCACCTCCGTTTCATCTCATGACGTTAGAGATCTGAAAACTTTTTTAGCGTTTTATAGACGTCCAGTGTAAGTTTTGGTTATTACTGCATATGGCTGGTGCTTGTTTCTAACTTTCACTTTCATTTTGTCAGTTTCACTTTCGTTTTTTTCACTTTCCTTCTTTCACTTTGTCTTTCAGACACTGCACTGGTCGGAGCTGATCGCGAGCAGGGAGAAGGAGACACACGGCGTGACGGACGTCCTGGGCGTGACGGAAAGTCTGACGGACGTCGAGAAGAAGCGTCGTGAAGCCGTGTGGGAGGTGTTCCACAGCGAGTGTGTCTTTCTCGTTGATCATCTCATGGTGCTCAAACACGTATGTATAACACGGTGCTCTGATATAATGCTGTAACGTGGTGCTCTAGCATGGTGCTCTAACGTGATGCTCTGATATGATGCACTGGCGTGGTGCTCTTACATGATGCTCTAACGTGGTGTTCTAACACGGTGCTGTAAAGTGGTACTCTAACATGGTGCTCTGACGTGGTGCTCTAGCGTAATGCTCTAGCATGATGCTCTAGCGTGGTGCTCTTATGTAGTGCCGAAAACGCCGTGTTCAAATATGAACGTATCACAGGGTGCTCAAACATGTTTCTCAAACGTATTCTCAAGCGCGGTGCTCACATAATGCTTGTCACCAGGTGCTTAACCATAATGTTCTAACTGATACACGTGCAGCCAGAGTAGGAACTGATGCTCTAACTGATACACGTGCACCCAGAGTAGGAACTGATGCTCTAACTGATACACGTGCACCCAGAGTAGGAACTGATGCTCTAACCGATACACGTGCACCCAGAGTAGGAACTGATACTCTAACTGATACACGTGCACCCAGAGCAAGAACTGATGCTCTAACTGATACACGTGCACCCAGAGTAGGAACTGATACTCTAACTGATACACGTGCACCCAGAGCAAGAACTGATGCTCTAACTGATAAACGTGCACCCAGAGTAGGAACTGATACTCTAACTGATACACGTGCACCCAGAGCAAGAACTGATGCTCTAACTGATAAACGTGCACCCACTGATGCTCTGTTTGATGCTCTCTCTCTCTCTCTCTCTCTCTCTGTTTGTTTCTCTCTCTCTCTCTCTTTCTCTCTCTCTCTTTCTCTCTCTCTCTTTCTATATAAATATATATATATATATATATATATATATATATATATATATATATATATATATATATATATATATATATATATATATATATATATATATAAAAGATATATGATAATAGTAAAAGGAAAAAAAAAACAGGATGAAAAAAAAAACAGAAAAAAACAAGAAAAAGTAGCGATGTCAGTGTAGGTAAATATAATTTGAGAATTTTTATCAGAAGTTCCTTTGGTCAGTTGCCGATGATTTGTTTGCAGTGTTTCATGGAGCCGCTGAAGAAAGTGCAGGTGGAGGGTCACCTTATGTTCGCGGAGCCCCAGGACCTCTTTGGTAACCTTGACGAGCTCTGCTATGTGAGTGTTCGTTTTTATTTTCTCACAGTTCTGACCTTCAGTAAAACACAGTGTTGTTCAAGATGCAGCAAAATGGAAAATTTCTTTTGATACCTAGCGACGCATAGCTTAGCAACGGTGTGTCCAAGAATCCCAGGATAAAAGACTACCCCAGGATAAATGACTACCCCAGGATAAATCACTACCCAAGGATAAATGACTACCAAAGGATAAATGATACTACCCCAGGATAAATGACTACCTAAGGATAAATGACTACCCCAGGATAAATGATACTACCCCAGGATAAATGACTACCCCAGGATAAATGACTATTCCATTACAAATGACTACCCCAGGATAAATGACTACCCAAGGATAAATGACACTACCCCGGGGTAAATGACTATTCCACGATAAATGACTATTCCATTACAAATGACTACCCCAGGATAAATGACTACCCAAGGATAAATGACACTACCCCGGGGTAAATGACTACCCCACGATAAATGACTATTCCATTACAAATGACTACTCCAGAATAAATGACTACCCATGGGTAAATGACTATCCGGGAAATAAGACAACTCCAGAATTAAGACCACCGCAGAATTAAGTGGCCCGTGCCAAGAAAGCTCAGTTTCAGTGCAACCGTAATACCGATCGCAAAGTCAACACCACCCAGATCTATTGATCTTCATCTAATGCTTTATGCCATTCGTGTAGTATCTGCACTAACATATGCACAGTTCATACGGACTTTTTGTTTCCAAATTGATGTTCGTCTTCGGGGCAAATTTTGATTTTGATAGATTTTCATCACGGCTCTTTCTAATTCTTTTACTAGAAGTTGTCATGCAATTAGAATTCTATTTCTAGACTATGCTAAAGCGTTTGACAGCATTAAATACATTAAACTGTTGCAAAGAATGAAATTAATGGGAACCTCACCAATTGTACTAAGATGGTTAACATCCTTCCTAACCAACAGAATGCACCATGTGAAGCTGGAAGACAAAATCTCAAGTCAGGTACATATCAAAGGTGCAGTACTATAAGGAGCTCTCTGGGGAATGGAATGTTTCTGCGCAATGACAAAAGATATGCAATCAATACTTCCGCTCTGTAAATATGTAGACGACAGTACTGTTTACCAAGTCATTCGAAATCAATTTCCCAATTAACATACCTTGCAAGAAGCATTACTCAATATATCAGAATGGACAGATAAAAATGATACGTGGCTAAATTCGAAAAAGATAAAAAAAGAAATGTTTATTGGCTTCAACCGTTCAATCAACGATACTACACCTGTAAAAGATATACAACAATATCATAGAAAGGACCAAATCCACAAAATTGCTAGGCATCACGATTCAAGACGACCTGAAATGGGGTGAACACATGGAAAAAAATTCCGAAAAGACCAGGACTAAACTTCTTATCTAACCGACAAGAAGCGGTGCAAGCACTGCAGAGCTACTTCTATTCTATAAATCTATCGTAGGGCCAAACACTGAATATGCAGTTCCTGCTTGTCGAACCTAAATATCATCTGAACAGGCAACAATGCTTGAGCAGATCCAGAAGAGAGCACTCCGCATCATTTCTCCAGCAGAAGCATACGATGATGCATTAAAAAGACTGCATTTAATAAGACAAGATGAGAGAAGAATAGAACTTTGCAGGAACTTTTTCATTACAATTCAAAATGAAAATGACAAAATAAACGATATTCTACCTAAGCCTAGGCAAAATAAATATTCAATGAGAAAAAACACTAAATATCCGATACCAAATGTGAAGACTTCCAGATTTAAGAACTCTTTTATACCATATTCTCTATTCCACTTTCAGTGACATTCCAGATCTGTATTCGAACGCAGTTCAAACCCGTCCAGGTTGCAAGTTTCGAAAATAAAAACCTACCTTATCTTATCTTACCTGATGTTATGTTATCGTATCTTATCTATTACTGTCATATTTCACACGATGACACCTGTTTTGTAATCAAATATTCAACCCTGGCTGCTCTGACATGTCTGAAATGTCCCCAGATGCTATACAGGTAACGTGACTACACAGATATCGTGACTACACAGATAACGTGAGTACACAGGTAACATGTCTACACAGGTAACCTGTCTGCACAGGTAATGTGTCTGCACAGGTAAAGTGTCAGCACAGGTAACATTTCTATAAAAGTAGCGTGTCTAGACAGGTAACGTGTCTACACTGGTAAAGTGTCTACAGAGGTAAAATGTCTAGACAGGCAGAATGTCTAGACAGGCAATGTGTCTGCACAGGTAACAGGTGAGCTGCATGCTCTGTCTATCTTTCCCCACAGGTGGGCTACACGTTCTGTCTATCTTTCCCAACAGGTAAGCTACACGTTCTGTCTATCTTTCTCCACAGGTAAGCTACACGTTCTGCAAGGATTTCATCTCGCTGCTGTTGAAAGACGCTCGTGGGCGGGACTTTGGACGTACAGGAATTGTAGTCAAAGCGCTGCAGAGGGTAAGATTATACTTTCATATGTTAGTAGATCAGAGGTGAACGGTCTCAACATCTTTGTTCCATAAATAGTATGCTGGGATAAAAAGTTATTTTTTTATCGCACAGTTGTATATTTTATATCGCAATGTGATAAAATCGCAGGGAATTTTTGACCCCTCCCCCACCTCCACCCCAACCACTGTGTGTTACAGTTTGTGCGGTTGTGCAAGTGTACCTTATGATCAGAAAATTGCGAGGGTCGTGGGGCATAACACACACTTACATGATAAAAGCGCGAGTAGCATAATGCATACTTACATGCTACGAGCATGTTGGGCATGATACACACTTATATGATACGAGCGCTTCAGGTTCTAGATATTAGAGATTTTATGTAAATAACGTTAACAGCTGCGCTGACTAAACTTTATTTTTAAAAACTCACACTTAACGACAACAGAATATTGAAGCGTCAAAACCGTAATGGCTTTTTTACTCTGAGTAAATTGCCTAAACAGTACTCACGTACTCAATAACGGGTGTGTCCACCCCGAGCTCTGGACAAAGCAGCGACTCTTCTTGGCATAGACGTAACCAGCCGATTGATTCGATGGGGTCCTGGTTGTCTGGATCGCAACCTCCGGTCCAGAAGATTCCAAAGGTACTCTATGGGATTCATGTATGGGCTATAGGGAGGCCAGAGGAGAGTGACGATGTTGTTAGTCTGCAGATGAGCTACGGTAGACATGGCTACATGTGGACGTGCGTTATCGTGCATAAGTACACTATTGGGATTGTTCCGGAAGTGGGGTAGCACGTGTGGTGTTAGGACTTCATCGATGTATCGCTGTGCCGTCAAATTGCCCTCGATAACAACCAACTGAGAGCGCCAACCGAATTTTATCGCTGCCTAAACCATTATGGATCCACCGCCGAATCGATCAACTGCACGCATATTGTTACGGTGAAATAGATGGTTACGTCGCCGATACACCCTTTGTTGACCGTCAGCTCGGAAAAAACGATACCGGCCATGGTTAGCGGCCCATCGCGCGCGATTACGCATCCTTTGCTTGTTCAAGACTGGTCCGACTTAAAGTAGGTAGGCACGAATTTGCGAAGACGTCTGCAGATTGTAATCCGACTTATTCGTTGACTGTTGTTCTGGTGTTCTCTCGCTGGTGTTCTCTCGCCGTTTGTGTAGCTGTCCTAAAAAGGGTTTCGAAGGTACTCTCGAACGATCGCTCGATCCTGGCGCTCTGACGTTACGCGTGGTCTGCCGCTTCGTGGGCGGTCGCCCGTTGTTTCTGTGGCTTGCTGGCGCTCTTGCAGGTTGTAAATCGTCCTCCGACTACACCCGAACCGCTGAGCAACGCGTGTTGCTGATATGCCGCTTTCCAGCATGCCCATGGCTCGTTCCCTTTCCTCTTTAGAGAGGTGTGGCATGTTTCGCGCAAGTTTGTGATCAAAAGAAAAGGTTGCATCAATGCTTGTTGGCCTAGTACCGCGTGGAATAGGGTATTGGTGTTATCGCGGTACTATTTCTTGAGGAAGCGGTGCACGCTTGCATGAACATGCCACAATGTGGCAAAGTGACCAAGCATGCTATGAATAGAATTTGATAAATATTTGTTTCTTGGACATCAAGTTATTTAAGAAAAATGATGTGAAGTTTTCACCTCGTTTGCGCATTTTACATCATTTGACCGGTTTTGTAAAAAAAGAATCGACATTCTCTTTTAACCTTAACTTTTTGTTAACTTCAAATAGAGACTCAAATGGAGTATCTCGAAAAGCGATTGTGATCATTCATATTTCAATAATACCGATCACATCATTATTGATTATTAATCATTGGATCAATGTGTTCTGACTAATAATTTCTGATTCTTGATTTCTAATTATTGATCTGCGATTATTCATTTTTGATTGGCAGTATTCGCAGCTGAGCCGAGATGGAGAGGTGTATCACGAGTATTGTCTTAACTACACAAAAGCCATCAATTATCTGGAGATTCTCCGCAAAAACGACAAGTTCTGCGAGTTTGAAAGAGTAAGATCGTAGTCGTTACACAGTGAAAGCCCCAGAAATAATACCACGTGACGAGAAAAAGAAAAGTAGTCCCGATGTCCAGGGTGGTCCTGTTTGGTGGGATTCCACATAATGAGTGGCACCTAAAACGAGGACATTCCTCACTGTCCTCGTGTCCTCACACGGAATGTCCTCACCAGAAAACTGTCCACTGATGTTGATGTTAAATATCAAAGCTCTGTAATGATCATGTCGTTTAATGGTGTTTTTTCTCTCAGAAAAATGCTCCGCCGTGACGTCGAAGGTGACGTCATGACTGCGGAGAAAAATGTTGAATGTAAAGAAAGTTAAAGCAACGCTCTTCTCTCTCTACATGAGACAGCCTGGGCCAGTGTTCATAAAACGCTACTGGCTAAATATAGTGCTACCAGCGCTCATGGTGCTTCATGAATACCGGCCCAGTCTTAATGTTAACAAAAAAAGCATGTTGGCCTGAATACGGTTGATGTGTTGAGAGTGTTGATGTGTTGACGGTGTTGATGTGTTGACTGTTGATGTGTTGACAGTGGTGTGAGAACGACGAGCGATGCCACCGACTACAGATGACGGATCTGCTAATATCGCCCATGCAGCACTGTACGAAGGTCCCTCTACTACTGCAGAATATCACAAAGTATACGGAGGCCCCGGATGAAAAGACACAGCTGATTCACTCCCTGGAGAAGCTGCAGACGTCGCTAAGTATGTCCCCCTATCCTCTAGAGATGTGTGTCCTCGCGAGATAATGTCCTCCTTGTATGTGTGTCCTCCAGCTATGCATGCCCTAGCAAAATAATGTCTTGATTGAAATGTATTGCTTGACGATACGATGTCTACCTGTCCATGCGTACTCGTGAAAAATGGTGCCACAATATCCTGACGTCACAGGTGGTCGCGTGAAAAATGTCTTCATGACGTCATGTCGTCGCAGAAACATGCCACTGTATGGCAAATTGACCTGATCAATTTTCTCTTGTAAAAATGCAGTCACCAAATACCATTTAATTTCCATTTATGAATTGATTTGATTTCGACCTCACCAAGAATTTTTTAAAATGTAAATTTTTTTTTTAAATTTTAATTTAATAGAATTAGTGGAATGTGGCTATTTGAAAGCCAAAAAAAAAAAAAAAATTGGATAAATTTTCAATTTGTGGTTGCATTTTCTTGGTGTGTCTACAGATAACCTGGAGGCAAAAATGAAGTGGTTGAAAAATTTTGAGCGGGTTCAAGAAATACAGCAACAGATCCAGTGGCAGGCGATCACAGATCTGGATCCCAGGGCCTACATTCCTGAGGTTGGTGCAATTCCCGGGTGTTGAAGGGGCGGTGGGGTGGGAGTTCTTATATCCAGGGTGAGCCGGCACTCACGTACCAACAGATCCAGTGGTAGGGAATCACGGAGATAGATCCCAGGGCCTACATGTCAGAGGTTGGTGCAAACCCGAGGGGGTGGGGGGAGTACTAAACGAGGAGTACTAAATGAAAATTATCCTTTTGTTTTTACGAAACTGGCACTCCTCATGGTCAGAATCTGGCCCCAAAACTACCCCTTCCCCCTCCCACCTTTCTCCGCATTCTCGTTTTTACGCGTATGGTAACACATATGATGCCCAGTGCTCCCCCTCCCCTTCCCTGGTTTTATATAGCCATGATCCTGCTTTTTAAAATAGACGTTAAATAGAAAAATTCAGTGTACTAACCGGGTCTAACACCACTGAACTACCGTTAAAAGCTGGAGCCAGCAGTGAGGGTCGGTGACGTCCTCGTTGGGGGGTGGGGGGGGGGGGGAGTCAGGACCACACAGTTAACCACGTATAAAATGCTCTTTTCTTCGTTGTTTCATTTAACATAAATGAGATTAATAGTGCCTGATGTGCAGTATTCATATTTTTTCTGTCGTTTTGTTTTTTGCAGTTTCTGAAGACGACCTTGAGCCGGCAGCCTTGTGAGCGGTTACTTGCCAGTCCCAAGCGACAACTCCTCCACGAGGGGGCGCTCAGCCTCATAGGTACCCGACTTCCGGTTCATATTACCCTCCCCCCCCCCCCCGCCGACCCAATCCCTCTCCTCTTCCTTCCCTGTGGTTTTGTCGAAAAGGCAATCCCCTACTTACCCGTCCCAAGAAGCAACTCCTCGGGGGTGGGGGGGGGGGCACTCGCCCTCATAGGTACCCGACTTCCGGTTCACATCCCTCTCCCCCCCCCCCCCGCCCCTCCCCTCTCTCCTGCGTTGTTGTATAACAGTCTACCCCTGCTTGCCGTCCCAAGAGGGGACTCCGAGGAGAAGGGGGGAGGAGGTAGGCGCTCACCCTCATGGGTACTTGACTTCCGATTCAGAGCCCCCCCCCCCCTCCCCCGTCGCCCTACCCCGCTCACTTGCGTTGTTGCCTAACAGCCAATCCGTACTGGCCGTTCGGTTTGTTGTGTATAAGAGCCGTTTACTCCTCAGACCCGCTCGGAAGTCGATAAAAAATAGTACTCTCATCGAGAACTATTTTACATGTCTACATCCGCTATGTGATTATCCATAACAGGTATCTGCAGAGGTCAGCGGTTTTATAATAACGAATTAGTTTATGAGTCTTGAACAGGGAATTACGCTTTTATTTTACTGTTAGGGTCTTCTAAAAATATTTTGACAAACTTGTCAGAACTTTGATACAACCCTCCTCCCGCCCCACCGCCCCATTCCTAACTGACACGGTCATCTTTTCACCATATATAGCAATAGCAAAGATCAGGCATTCCTCTTCCCCTCCTGTCCATACCCCCCCCACCCTCCCCGCGTCCTTGACCTTAGGTGCGCATGCACTTTGTGAATGCTCCCCACGTTTTTGTAATTTGTTTGTTGTTCTCTTTTAACTGATAGTGGCGAACAAGAGACAAGAAACTCGGGACAAAAACCTGGATTAATCTCCCTTTTTTCTGTTTCAGAAATTTCTAAGGTGGTCGACATGTACATGTTTTTGTTTGATGACATTTTGCTGCTGACAAAAATAAAGAAACCACCGCGAAAGGTGAGTGACGTCATACTTTCTGGAGCTGTCAGTATGGTGTGGGTATTTTCTACAACTAAGTAACCCCATTGTTTTACCGCCGAGTGACATCATTTTTCTGCAGCTGAGTGACGCTATTTTAACAGCGGAGTGACGCCATTTTTACAGCTGATTGACGTCATTTTCTACAGCGAAATGACACCATTTTTTTACATCTGAACGGCGTTATTTTTGAGACTCCCTTTTTATGCGACGCCTCATGGCGAGACGCTACGGGATGGTGATCCCGATCGATACTTTCCGGCTGGTAATTATGACCAGGACTCGGTTGATTTTCGCCTGGATCTCGATGGAATTCTACACGACTTCCGATGGTGGTCGGGATCAGGTTGTGCTTTCCTTGAGAGGTCTTTTGCACATTGTGACAAAGATGTAACACTTTAGTGCATGATGTTTCCTCAAATCTTATTTTTATCTCATGATTCAACTCGAACGCCCCATTTTCTTCACGCATAATTTTCCTCACAAATCATTTTCCTCACACCATTTTCCTCATGCATCATTTTCTTCACAGATCGATTTTCCTCATATCATTTTCCTCACGGATCGTTTTTCCTCATGCATAATTTTCCTCACAAATCATTTTCCTCACACCATTTTCTTCACGCATCATTTTCCTCGAGGATCGTTTTTCCTCACGCATAATTTTCCTCACAAATCATTTTCCTCACACCATTTTCCTCATGCATCATTTTCTTCACAGATCGGTTTTCCTCATATCATTTTCCTCACGGATCGTTTTTCCTCATGCATAATTTTCCTCACAAATCATTTTCCTCACACCATTTTCCTCATGCATCATTTTCTTCACAGATCGGTTTTCCTCATATCATTTTCCTCACTGATCGTTTTTCCTCACTGATCGTTTTTCCTCACGGATCGTTTTTCCTCACGGATCGTTTTTCCTCACGGATCGTTTTTCCCCACGGATCGTTTTCCTCTTTCACCAACGAGAGTGTCTGATTCTTAATTTTTGCCAGTCATTGCGTGGTACACTCGCTACAGAACATGCTTAAGAAACACACACCGCTGAAATCCCGGCGCACGCTTCTTGGAAGAAAATCAACAAGTATGGCTAAACAAAAAGAAAAATGTTTTTTTTTCGTCATATTACGTTGCAGTTTTACGTGATTTCAGAAATCTGACGTAGACAAGACGTCACAGGGGTCACGGCCACACACAGAGGGCGCTGTCTTCGTCGTACACAAGCAGCCGATCGCCCTCGACCGATTCACCGTACATGACGTCAAAGCGCCCGACAGCTCAGGTACGGCGCCGTTGTTGTCCAACAGTCAACCTCTACGACGGTTCGGTTTGTTGTGTTCTTGTTCAACAGCCAACCTCCACGGCGGGTCAGTCTGTTGCGTTGTTGTTCAACAGCCAACCTCTACGACTGTTCGGTCTGGTGTGTTGTTGTCCGACAGATAACCTCTACAACAGTTCTAACTTCCACGACGATTCGGTGTGGTACGTTGTTGTTCAACAGCCAACCTCTACGACCGTTTCTTCTGTTGTGTTGTTGTCCAACAGCCAACCTTCACGGCAGTTGGGTCTGTGGTGTATCAGATTTCTTTGTTCCGCCGACCCACTGTGGTCGTATTTACAAAAGTTAACTGTACAGTTAACAATTTTCGTTAACTTTTCTGTTTGCAAACAAAACTTTTGAAAGTTAATTAAATTGTTCGGTTTAAAATAGTCCCTCTAAATGTGGTAAGCCTAAATCGCTACAACGGCTGGCTCATGTAGAGTTAACTGCGCAGTTAACGTCCCTGAATACGGCGGCTGGGGTTTACGCGAAAATAGGACTGATCAAAACAGGGGGACTACTTTTATATCCACGTGCACTGTGTTTATAAATCACGGAAAGATCTTCGCAGAGGTCATCTGGCTTATAACAACGTGATAACGCGTGTTGTCAACTGACAGTAAACCCCCCCCCCCCTATTACGGACAATACCTGTCTGGCATATTCTGTCCCTAATAGACGGGTGTCCCAAATAGAGGTGTATCTCCAATAGAGGGCTGTCCCTCATAGAGGGGTGTCCCTAATAGAGGGGTGTCCCTAATAGAGGGGTGTCCCAAATAGAGGTGTGTCCCCAATAGAGGGGTGTCCCTCATAGAGGGGTGTCCCTAATAGAGGGGTGTCCCAAATAGAGGTGTGTCCCTAATAGAGGGGTGTCCCTCATAGAGGGGTGTCCCTAATAGAGGAATGTCCCTCATAGAGGGGTGTCCCCAATAGCGGGGTGTCCCTAATAGAGGGATGTCCTTATCCGATTCGATTTCCTCTAAGTTAAAACCAACCTAAGAATGAAATGACCTCAAAGCCTCAAAAGATACTACTATCCAATATATTTAGATTGGTCAAGGCGGGAGGGGGCGAGGGGGGATGGCGGAGGGTTAGCATGTTTACTATTCGTAGAAAACATTACTATTTCGGTGTCTGTGGCTAGCATTTTAAGGAGATTCTTTATAGGTTCAAATCGTGTACTCTCTGTTGTTCAAAGGCTGTTTATTCCCCACAGGTAAAACCTGTGGGGAATATATGCGATCGACCGCGTGTCGGTCTGTCGGTCGGTCGGTCTGTCGGTCTGTTATCAACAGCTTGTTAACACGATAACTTAAAAACTGCTGCAAGGATTTTCATCAAACTTGGTATGTAGCTTCTATGGGAACAAACACAGATCGGTATTTTAAATGGGCTAGGTTCGTCCAAGGAAAATGGACCAGCTGGACTTAGAAAATTTCAGCTCTTGATTGACTATTGTTAATACGATATCTCAAGAACAACTGCAAGGATTTGAATGACCCTTGGTGTGTATCTTCTGTGGGCACTAACAAGGATCGGTATTGTAAATGGGCCAGGTTCGTCCAAGGAAAATTCACCAACTCGTGCAGTAAACCGTGAGACAACTAGTGTAGTCATCTGACACGTGTATTGAACTCATGCAATCAATCGAAATAAATACATTTAGTCAGCCCCTGCAATCAGTTGGAACGGCTAGTCAGCTCATGCCTAAGGCGTAACAAATTCCATTGGCAATAACTTGTTGGTGCTTCCCAGTAAAGTAAAAGTTCAACGTTGAATAGACGTCGTAACGAACTTCGGATCGACGTCAGATTTTGGGTGATTTAGGAAGTCGAAACAACGTCTGACTGCCGATGTTGTGGGGACGTCAATTATCCGATGTCTAATAACCATTGCAAACAGTTACAAATCGAAATCGAAACAACTTTTACTTCCTAACGTTATATAGATATCGGGAGAGCGACGTTGTTTAGATGTAGACAACATATTAGTCTACAATCGCCATCCATACAGTGACAATAATAAGGTGACGTCATCACCCCTACCTGAAAGCACCCCCCCCCCCCCACCCCCTGCCTTGGATCATTCGGTAACGCAGAATGTGTATGAAGCTAATTTTCATGACTATTTTTTTTTTCAAAATTAGGCGGGAAAACACCTGCGTGGTCCCTTACATATCTTACTTCCTGATTTGGTCTCTATTTTCGATGCGAGCTGTCATGGCTTCTATTTCCGGTGAGCGATAATATGATGCGTTTCGTTGTGACCTCCCATATCTATGCAACGCCGATTCTTCAAAGTCTGTACAACATCAGCTTTCTAAAACCAAAAACGCTGATAAGACGTCGGTGGAAGATGGGTTTGGTTGCGACAAAAAACAACGTCTAAACAACGTTGTTTATCTAACGTCTATTCAACGTTGCGTTAAAAGCATTGATTAGACGTTGTTGTACGGCCACGACCAATCACAACCAAATTGCAATCAGATTCACTGTTTGCAGTTTGGTAAGGTCGACGTCGCAACCTTGCATTGACGTTTGATGGGCGTCACAACATTAAATCAACGTTTGATCGACGTCGGAATGTTTTCTGAGTGGTCAACTCGTGTAGCTAGTCTGAATGTGTACACGACGTGATTTAGAAAAAAAAACAGGGTGCTGACGTGAATGCGCTCTGTGATTGGTTGGCCTATCTGTCAGTCTGCAGGAAGGCGGTCTGTGATTGGTTGGCCTGGCTGTCAGTCTGCAGGAAGGCGGTCTGTGATTGGTTGGCCTGTCTGTCAGTCTGCAGGAAGGCGGTCTGTGATTGGTTGGCCTGTCTGTCAGTCTGCAGGAAGGCGGTCTGTGATTGGTTGGCCTGTCAGTCAGTCTGCAGGAAGGCAGGCTGTGATTGGTTGACCTGTCTGTCAGTCTGCAGGACGACGGTCTGTGATTGGTTGGCCTGTCAGTCAGTCTGCATGATGTTTCGTGTTCCCTTGTCAGTTTCCCGTCGTCGTTTTTATGTAAAAAAAAAAAAAACATGAAAGGCAAACCGATTTTTAAATGTCATCTGCAAAGTACAAATGCAGGGATTTTCAAGGGACAGAAAGAGTCTACGATTATCCCAATTGCAGTTTAAGAAGATTCAAACAGAAATAACGGCTATTTATGGATTTTCAGAGACATTGAAAACTTTGCGTTACTTCCCGTAGATCATATCTATGCGGCTTGGTATCTTATCTTATGTGCTACCATGCATGTGCAAAAAAAAAAAAAAAAAAAAAAACGCGGAGAATTGGCATAATTTTATAATTTTGAAGATTGACGCGGTTCGCACGGAGTGCCAATTTAGTTAAAGTTAAAAAGGGGAGGGGGTATATTTTTCAGTCATTACTCTTCGTTTCCCACCACAAAAAAATGAGAGTTCCTCAAGGCCTGCACTCCACGCTTGATTAAAAAGGGCATATATTTTCAAAAATTAGCAATACACGTTTCGGAGTCATTTTAAAAACCCTTGGACACACATGGTGGTCAGTTGATACGTGAGCGCCCCCCCCCCCTCCCCCATCCTCGCGAGGAGTGAGGGGGTGTATTTTAGACAGTTTACCAAACGGCTGCGTTGTTTTCTGTCAATAAAAGCTCAAACTCGGTGACGAAGGCAGCTTAACTGGTTTCCAGTGAGTCAAACAGGACTTGTGCATCGTTTGTAAGACTGGTTCTCACTCGGTAAAATATAGACTGGTTCTCAGTCATTGAAACAACAAACCTGGTTGATCAGTAAAGCAGTTAAAACTGGTTCCCTGTCTGTGACGTCAGGCGTCTGGTTCCCTGTCGCAAAGAAGCTGGACTGGTCCCCTGTTTGTAACTGAGTAAGACCAGTTCCGCTGAGGAGCAAATCTGTGTTGATAATTGTGTAATTTATGTACAAATGATCTTAGCCTGCCAGGGTAAGTATGGTAAGTTTCTTGGACGTATTGATTCGGGCAAGTATTCAACAAAATGCGAGTTGGGTCAATGACGCTTGCATTTTGTGTGAATACAGCTGCAGCTGCAGCTGTCAGCATGCGCTGTACTGACCTGCAACCGCTACACACAACACTCAGTATGCACACTCCCTACCCCCCCTTTTCCTGCCCCCCTCCCCCCCCTTTCGTGTTGTTTACACCTTCTGGCCGCTATTGTGTCCATTTTTCATTGTTAAGTGGCTTCTGTTTCGTCTGTGAATTTTTCTCTGTTAAGTTAAACTTCTATGCAAATGGAAAAAAAAAATAATAATAAAGAAAATAAAATAAATAAATAAATAAAAAGAAACCCAAAAAAAAAAAAAAAATAAGTAAATAAAAAATTGAAAAAGTGAAAAAAAATTGAAAATGAAATTTCAAAACCAAAAAAAACTAAAAACGAAAATTTAGCCATTTTTTTTAAACTCTTGAGTCACTTGTCAATTCAAAACAAAATAAGTAATACTAAAAAAAGAAATAACCATAACAAGGGAGGGGAGGGGGAGGGGAGGGGGGTGAAATGAGGGAGAAGGTTAGTGCATTGAAAGCTTGTGTGTAGCGTGGAGTGAGACGGAGCACTGCCCTTTCAACTGTACGTCAGCACGCGCATGCTCACTGCAGCTGGAAGGCTACCAGCCTCTCGCCCATACCGGAAGTCTGGATGATGACGTCAGCGATGGCGGTGGTGCCACGTCCGGCAATCTCCTCTTTAGTTGTATTGCAGTAGGTACGACACCGTGGCGAGCCCATTTACTGCATGTGTCCCAAGGGGGTGGGACGGGGAGAGGAGGGGGGGGGGCGGTTGGTTGACAATTTTTACACTTCTTTGAATGTGTGTATTAAGAATGGAACGAGATCATTGCATTTTGTTTTAGTTTCGTATGTCAGCTACCGTGCTCCGTACTAGCCCTGTCCATTGTATTGGTGGGACATCCTCCCTGCCCACCCTACCACTCACTACCTCTCCCTGCCCCTCCCTACCACTGTCTGCCCCTCCCTGGACCTCCTTGCCCCTCCCTACCCATTCTTGCCCCTCCCTGCACCTCCCTGCCCCTTCCTGCCCCTTCTTGAACCTCCCTGCTCCTCCCTGCCCCTCCCTACCCCTCCCCGCCCCTTCCTGCCTCTCCCTGCCCGTTCTTGCCCTCCCTGCCCCACACTGCCCCTCCCTGTCCCTCCCGGCGCCTCCCTGCCCCTTCTTGAACCTCCCTGCCTCTCACTGCCACTGTCTGCCCCTCCCTGCTCTTCTTGCACCTCCCTACCCCTCCCCGCCCCTTTCTGCCCCTCTCTGCCCGTTCTTGCCCACCCTGCCCCTCCCTACCTCTCCCTGCCCCTCCCTGTCCCTGCCTTCCCCTCCTGCCCCTCACTACCCCTCCATACCCCTCCTTGCCCCTCCTTGCTCTGTCCCTTTTAGCCACCACACCCCCTCGCCCATCCCCCCCCCCCGTGCCCCGGAGGGCACTTTGATCCGAGACAAGCAGAGAGTCCTGGTGATGATTGTATGTGATCCAAGTACACAATTATCGCCAGAACAGAACACATCAACAGCTTTCATGAAGCTATTCAGAAAAAAGAGTTAATTAGTGAAAAAACAACAATTTTGTATGAAATCTCTATAAAATACAGTGGAATCCCGGTAACAGGGCCGCCAAAGCGACATAACTAAAGTAGGTCGATTTCTGGAGTGGTTCTAAGGAGGGAGAGGGAGGGAGAGGGGGGAGAGTGGGGGAGAGGGGGGAGGGGGACTGAGGGTGCATCAAGCGAAAAAAATTTAAAGCGAGAAGAGCATACAAGCTAAAAGACTACATATCATTGAAACAAAAGCGAAAATGTCGCCATATTTTGAAATGTAGAAGGGAGAGGGAGGGGAGGGGGGGGGGAAGGGGGAGGGGGAGGGGGCGGTCTCTCGCACCGCACTTTCCCGCATACGTGGCAGAATTTGGACGTGATTGGTCGCCACCATAGATCTTACCCAAACGCTTTTGATAAGAAGTTGACTGTACGTTGGATAAGCGACATTTTTCACATCGTTGCTTTTCGCCCGCAACCGAAATGCAGTTTTTCCTCGACTTCAAACAGATGTCGGAAAATCGATGTTGGATAGACGTCGAACTCCCTAAAAATATAAAAATAAAATAAATAAAAAAAAAAAAAAAAAAAAAAAAAAAAACAAAACAAATGACAGCCTGCTGGTGTTATCGCCCACCGCAAATGGTAGCCATGACAGGTCACTTCGAAAACAGACCAAAAAACGAGCATTTAAAATAAAAGAATTTCAAGTTTTTCTTTCTCACCTACCTTTGAAAAATCTTCACAGAAACACACAAGCTCTGCGTGAACGGATGGCCCAAGGGTGGTGATACTGTAACGGAGGGGTGAGCACACTATGATTGCCCCTCTGTCTTGACTTACGTTTCTAGATCAATCTTTTCTCGACGTCTATCCAACGTCGAAAGACAGAAGTTCTTTCCATTTGCAACCCTTACGCAACGTTGATTAAACGACGGATTTTGTTTATGTCTGCCCAACGTCAGAAGGTAGTTATTGTTTTGACTTCCATAAGCAACCAAAACCCGACGTTGATTTGACGTCGAGTGTGACGTCAATCCAACGTTGTTGCAACTTTGTCATGTGTATTTGGAGACGTTGCGTGGATGACGTGTCCAGATTTAGGTCGGAAGTCGTTGTTGTCCAACAGCCAACCTCTGCGGCAGTACGGTGTGCCGTGTATTAGTTCCGCAGACCAACTGGAAATTCCTCGAACATAGTACTTGTTAAAAAGAGCGAAACTACTTTACAAAAAAAAAAAACAAAAAAAAAAAAAAAAAAAAAACAATACATCCGCTTTGTGTTTCTGTATTACTTATAAATTAGTAATCTAAACGTTATTTCATTCAAATATTTCCTATAACCGTTAAACCAAAGTCTGTGGGGAAAACGCGAAACTAGAATGTTAGCCAATGCAGGGTCACCAAAATTTTCAAAAAATAAAGAAGTTCGGCACAGGTCGTATCTAAATATTTTTTCGAGAAGAAGAAAAAAGATCACCGGCGACTGAGTCATTAAAAAACTGAGATGAGAACTATTTTTCCATATATTTAGACTAGAAAATATAAAATTTTCTTAAAATCTATGCGGTCATTAGCCACCATTGAAAAGTATACGCAAGATATCTACTCGCTTGTGTGCCTCATATCTATAATTGACCTGATGGAATTTATGTTTCAGCCAATGGAATGAAGCACGCGTTTGTGCTCGTGCAGATCAGCCGCTTCCAGCAAATCATCGGCGTGTATACACTACAGGCTCACAGCGAACTCACCAAGGTAAGTCTACAGGCTCACAGCGAACTCACCAAGGTAAGTCTACAGGCTCACAGCGAACTCACCAAGGTAAGTCTACAGGCTCACAGCGAAGTCACCAAGGTAAGTCTACGGGATTAGAGCTAAAGTCTACGTGATTAGAGTGAACTCACCAAGGTAAGTCTACGGGATTAGAGTTAAGGTCTACGTGATTAGAGTGAACTCATCAAGGTAAGTCTACAGGTCTGCAGTGAACTTACCAAGATAAGTCTACATAATGGTAGTAAACTCACCAAGGTAAGTCTACAGGTTCACAGCGAACTCACCAAGGTAAGTGTGCAGGCTCACTACGAACTTACCAAGCTAAGTCTACAGACCCACAGCGAACTCACCAAGGTAAGTCTACACGATTACCCTGAATTCACCGAGGTAAGTCTACCTGATTAAAGTGAACTCACCAAGGTAAGTATACAGGCTCACATCAAACTCACCAAGGTAAGTCTACATAATAACACTGAACTCACCAAGGTAAGTCTACATGCTCACAGGGAACTCACCAAGGTAAGTCTATATGATTACAGTGAACTCACCAAGGTAAGTCTACAGGGTCATAGTGAACCAATCAAGGTAAGTCTACACGCCCATAGCGAATCCACCTAATTATGCCCACTTAAAATAATAAATACAATGTGATAAATATAATAAATAAATAGTAATAAATACATTTTCTGACCTACATATTTTAATGCTAACAAACTGAAGTGCTCTCGCTGATACAATTTGCAGAAGTTTTTTGACCGATTATATTTGCATGAAGTATTATAAGGTCAACATTTTCGCATCTGGTCAATACCATCTTCACTGTTGACTCGACATAAGCCAATATACACTATATTATTGGAAAATTATTGACTTGGAAGTTGACCAATCAGATTACAGCATTTACACAAGTCATGTAACGCGTCTATATGTTTTGTTAGATGACGTAATTGGCATTTTGCGTAAAATTACAATCCCTCTCGCCTTTTGTATTCCGGTCAATATTGTAAAATGATTGGCTTGGGAATAGACCAATCAGACTGCACCATTTCCCCTAGTCATGTACCAATAATATCTTTGGTTGAATTTTTCACCAGGTCACGTGGATGAACAAGCTGAAAGAGGCTCAGGAAAAATACAAAGACACGACGCAGAAACAAAACAAAAGTTTCGCGCACGCCGGAAGTGTGCTCGTGAACTGCGACGAGAAGGCGGACAACGCCACCCTGGAGACATGTCTGTCGTCCGTCACGTCCGACAGTAAAAATGACGTCGTCGTCGGGAAAGAAAATGACGTCACAAAAACACAAGAGAAAACGAATGAGGTCGCTGTGAAGAATGCGACGCATTCGTCCATGGTTGATATTAAACCATCAAGCGGGGAGAATAATAACAATGATGTGAATCTCAGAAACGCTGTTCATGCGCCATCTAGCGGTCAAGTGACGCATTACGGTGAGAGGGGTCACGTGAGTGGGTTCACACTAACTGCGTCCAATGATTTGTTCTTTGGCGGCTCTAAAACTGAGGCCAAATTAACGTCTGACGCTAAAACAGCACAACTACAAAAACACAGTCCTTTACATGCATTTAATGTATCGTCCACTGCAGTGGAGTCTAGTGTCAGGACGTCAGGGGACGTCATGACGTCCCCTAGGTGTCCTCCTCATGACCTCAATTTGAAGGGCATAGACCAAGACAGTGTAGACAGAGTGAAGCACTTAGTTAGCCCCACCCAAACGTCATTTCCTCGCGATTCCCCTTTAATAAAATCACCTAAAGCGAATACAATGCCAACAAAACGCCACGTGACTTCGAAAAGTCACATGACTTCGAGTGTACCAATCAGCAGTCAAAACTGTACGACCAGTAGTACCGATAAGACCCACAAGAGGGCGTTAGTGGACAATGTGAATAACACACAGAAACGAACACTGGATGATCCAGAGTGGATCAATAACACACAAAAGAGGACTTTGGAGGATCCAGGTCGAGCCAATAAGCTGAGCAGATTGAAGGCGATCCATGAGAGCTCGCAGTCCCTCGATGTTATCTATATATAGCTCACTATTGTGACGTCACGTGGCCTATCTGTGATATAAATAGTAGCTGTCGTGTTGCTTTTAATTCAGTAAAATTCATCGGAGATTTCTCATGTCGATGTCATTTGCAACTTTCACAATATTCAGATTTAGAATTTTGTTTGAGTGGGAGTGCTGGTGTGGCGGGATGGGGGGTGGGGGGTGGGGTGGGTGCTTGGGGAGGGGAGAGGGGGGCTTTTCTGCTCTTGAATAAAAGTTGTGGCATTCTTCTTGCCGAAAAAATTGTGAATTTTCATGTCATTTTTTAAATTAATTTTCGGGTCTGAGTTGGGTTTGGGTGAAGGTGAGGATGGGGATGGGGATGAGGGTAGGGTGGGAGGGCTGTTGCAATCCCACTTGTTTCGTCAAATGCCGCTTTTTGAAAACGAAACGAAAAACGAAAAGAGAAACTGGACTCATTGGCACTGCAGAATCTGTACCTAAAACACCCTAATCTCTGAATCCAGTTCCCTTGCCCGGAAGTTGCAATGCTCATAGATAAGAGATATCTAAACTGACCCGTAGAGGTTTTTAATACAGGAAAAGTATTCAGCGATATCCATATGTTCAAATCTTCCTTGCTGGTCAAGACATTCAGGGTTATTTTTCAAGAGGGAGGGCGGTTGGCATTTGGTTCCATTTTGGTCTGAGCTCAAAGACACCTGGCAGTTAATGGGGGGAGGGGGATGGGGGGGGGGGAAGTAGTTTGCAATCCCCCAAACATTTGATGCCTAATATACAAAATGATTCGACAGTGATTGTTTCGTCAAAGTAAATGACAAATGTGACATTCTCTAAATTTGCATCCCAGCGAACTAGAGCGACTATGGTAACGTTACTGGATATCAGGCGATAGAGCAGCTGTTTACCCAGCTGCTGTGTTTCAGACGCTGAATACTAGCCCTGGATAAATCCTCCTATTTGTGCATCAAGTAAACAGTTGTGGATGTACATTTTTTTACCTGAATATATATTGACGCAATGGGCTGTTGTTTGTGTGTTTCAATACACTTGTAATTGTGTGTGTGATCACTCGTGATCATCTATGTGATCACTCATGATCCTATGTGTGGTCACTCATGATTCCGTGTGTTATCACTCGTGATTCTGTGTGTTATCACTCATGATCCTCTCTGTGTGAAATCACTCTTTGTGAGATCAAAGTGATCACTTTGTTATTCTCACGTTCTCACTCAAATGATGTGGTCACGAAATGAAATATTCGCTTGTGCTGTACATATGGTAACATCATTGGTTAAAATTGTGGCTACTTGGTACATAGTCGTTACTGGCTAAGGGTGTGGCTATTTGATAAGACTCGTGCTTATAGTTTTTGCTCGTATCAAGCCTTGATATAAAGTTGACACGGCTGTTATATTTGTGCAATATTGGACACTTTGTGTAGAAAGTCAACTCGTTGTTGATGTATGTCATATGCTCAAACACCTACCCCCCTCCCCCCTCTCAGGCTGGGGTTGGGAGGGGGGGGGGGGGTGCGGGAGGAGCGCTACTAGCGCATGTGTTACGCGGTCGGCGTGGAGTGTCAATTTCGTGAAAAAAGGTATTGCATTCAGTGCGTTTTCCACAAAAACGGCCACTTAGCATGCACAGTTCCCTGTGATTCCGTCACGTGGTGTAAAGCGTCCTATGGCTGTGGCGGCTTCTCGGTCTTTTGAAGGCATCCACTGGAAGAGAAGATATACCACTGTGGGGTTTGACCTTTACACTGCAGACGCACAATGAATGCTTAATCGTTAACCTGCAAAACCTTTACATTATACACTTTTTGTGTGCGTGGCACATTTTATATAAGAGCTCGTTACGGACTTGTCATGTAAGTGGATGTCAGGTCAGTGGATGTCATGTCAGTGGATGTCAAGTGGGTTCATTTATGGATGCGTGAGTGATCGAATGTTAGTCAAGGTTATTTTTAAAATCTGTCCCTTTTTCTGCAAGTACAGTGGAACCTGGGGCGTGGACGGACTCACAATTGGGCCACCTCGGAAAAAGGATCACTTTTCGACAGGAGCGAAAATCAGATTCTATCCTAAAGGAACCTCGCAAAAAAACCACTTGGGGAGGCGGCGGAAGGACAAGTTTTACGTATTGAAATGGGTGGTACTATTTCCGCCGTTCAACACCATAACTGAATTAGCCTTGAATCTCGTTGCAGTATACATTTCCAAAGTGTTGCATATATATACTGATGAACCTGCTTCTTTTGCGACAATTCGATATATATATATATATATATGTATATATATATATATATATATATATATATATATATATATATATATATATATATATATATATATGTTAAAGGTGGACGACCTAAATTACATCTTTATCATTTTGCATTTTGGAAATTAGCCGTCGTATGAAATGTAAACCGTGCACCTGCCTAAACCCCCTCCACACACACACACATTCCCGAAGGATTGCAATTCAACGCTTGATTTTCAATGAAGATCCGAAACAGCGTTATGGAGAAATGTATTATTTTTGTTCTGCAAAGCTCTTGGTGGTTAGTATTGTGTCAGCTGGTCACAAGGTCTCAGAATATTCTTGTAAGTTTTTCAGCTGGTAGTGAGGTCCCCGGATTTTCTTGTAAGTTTGTTTCAGCTGGTCGCAAGGTCCTCGTATATTCTTGTAAGGTTTTTCAGCTGGTTGCGAGGTCCCCGGATATTCTTGTATGTTTTTTTCAGCAATAAATTCCCTAAAAACAAAACAAAAAAAGTTTTTTTTCAGCTGGTCGCGACTTCCCCGGATTTTCTTGTAAGTTTTTTTTTTCAGCTGGTCGCGAGGTTCTCGTATATTCTTGTTGATTTTTTATTGTATGTAGCTCACTGCACTGTGGCTGAATAAATCTGTTAAAAGTATAATGTTACGTGATAATAAATGCTTGACTCAATGTGATGTATACTAAAAATACTAGTCAGTGGTGTTACTGTGTGGAGCAAGTGACGTCACGTGAGCAACTCGTGCTCAGTACCCGGCGGACCCTCCCCTTTCCCCTTGCCCCCCCCCCTTCTTCCCTCTCTCTATCCGCGTCATTTTATAAGCGGTTACACGCAGCAGTTTCCATTTTCACGATTGTTAAAAAAGGTTCTGATTGTTTTATTAAAGTCAGGTGACTCACTGTTTCACAGCTCATATAGCAGGTTTGGAAAGAGAAGGGGGAAAGAGGGGGGGGGGGGGGGGGGCGGGGAGGTGGTCGTGTGCGGGGGTTGCAGAGCAACACAGCCACTTGTCTGCCTGTCACGTGATGTTCTATGTGACGTCATACACTACTGATAACTTCTTACACACAAACACACACACACACATATATCTATAATAATTGTTGCATATTCTGTATTGATAAATATGTTCTATGCGCGGTAACAGTTTGTGATGGAAATAAACTTGTTCTATTCTTGATACAGACTTATATTTGTTTATTGTGTCAGTTTAAATTTTGTTGCCTGCCACTGCGGATCCAAGGGTGGGGGAGGAGGGTGCTCAAGGACTGCAACCCTCCCTCCCTAAATTTGAAAAAAAAATAGCTATTTGAACTTAAAAAAAGCTTGACTGGTAAACTTGTAACATGGGGTGATTTTTTATTAAGTTGAACACCCCTCCCCCTCCCCCCCCCCCCCCCCCGCTTCCCCGAGACTTTGACCAAAACCTGTATGTGCGACTGTCTGGTTATTACAGCTTATTACGATTACGATACGATATTACGATATGTCCACCCGTTCGTCTGTGACAGGCCATGGAGCTTAGGTGATGTATTCCATAAATTGTCACTTCATATTTTTCATCTTAAAGTTCTGTGTATTCATTCTGTGAAACATTTAAAAGTTCAAGCTTATCCTTAATCTGGGGCGGGGGAGGGGGGGGGGGGGAAGGGGGGGGAACTCTGGCGTTGCTGACGTAATTGTGTACCTTGCATCACATACTGCGGGGGGTGAATCAAACTTTTCTAAACTGCCTCATACTACTTGTAGCAATAACCATTTTGCTGGTCACTTTGTCTCTTGGCTGAAATGAAAAACTAGAATAAGAAGTGTATATCACATTTGAGCCACATTTGATACAGAAAGCTCTCTGGTATATATTTTGCAATAGCTACTAACTAAACGATTAATTAAGGCAAGGGGTAGGCGGCCCCGGAGTTGGTAAAAGTAGCGGGTGGGGGAGGGGGGGAGGGGAGGGAGTGGTCCAGGTGGGCAAGGGGGTGAACGGTCCCGGGGAGGGAAGGACAAGGGGGTTGGTGTCCAGTGGGAGGCAAGGAGGTGAGATCTCGGGAGCAGGCAATCAGATGGAGGTCCTGGGAGTAAAGGGGTGGAGTGGTCCTGGGGAGGCATGGCGTGGGGGTCCCGGGGAGGGGTGGATGTCCCGAAAGGAGGCAAGGAGGTGGGAGTGAGGGGGTGAGATATCTGTGCTGGGGAGGCAATGGTCGGAGATCAAGGGGGAGAGGGTAAGGAAGTGGTCGTAACCATGAGGGGGGGGGGGGTGGGGGTGAGGGGGGGTCGGATGCAAATGACTTAGATAATCAATAACATTAAAATGAACAATAAAAACTCTAGCAAGTGACACAATAATGAAAGAAAAAAGCCAACATGATGAGAGAAATGGAAATGATACATTGGAGAAACTTATTGTTGAACCAACTCGGTCAGATCTTGGGTTTTTATAGAACCCCTTACGTCTTTGTCGTGGCTGTGATGAATTTGAAAGAAAGCATTTGAAACGGTGCAAATAAAATGCGCAGTTTGACTCTTAAAATTGCCAATCAAATAAATTAATCAATAAAATAAATAAAATAATAATAATAATAACAACAAAAAACACTTTTTAAATAACGCTACAAAATGTTTTGTTTGTTATAAAAGAACGTTCTAAGATAAAAGTGAAGATATATCTATTTTAACTTCATAAGTGTAAAAAAATAGTTTTTTTTTTTTAAACACAGTGTCAGAAAATCACACATAATGGTCTCTGTTGATGTCACAGCGATTCGCATTAAAAATAATTAAAATAAATAAATAAATATACAAATTAAAAAAAGCCCATATAGATAAAGCTAGATTCATTTCGAATGCACCAGTTACCAATAAGTTACTATTCCCGTTGCATCGTAACCGAGAGGAAAGTAGGGAGACGTGGAGGGGGGGGGGGGGGGGCAATGCTTGTAGGAGGCTCATTTGGTGGGTTGGGTGGGGGAGGGGGTATTAAATTCTTCCCGGTTCAAATGATGTTTTTAGACAGAGTGCAGTTGAATCCGGGGATAGGATAGGGGGTGGGAGGATATCATATGTCCTACGATCGTGTTCAAAAAACGCAAAGAAAGAGGAAGTGGGGGGGGGGGGGGGG
>OX457027.1:1593387-1963420 GCA_949752745.1 Protula sp. h YS-2021
TAAAAAGTTATTCATGGTTGCGAATTTATTAGACAATTTTTATGGTGAAAACACGAAGGTTAACTGTCTTTTTTTTTTTTTTTTCAAATTTTAGGGGTGGAGAGGGTGGGAGGTCAACCCTTGAAACATCCCTTCCCTGTATACGTCACTGCGTGTGTCTTATTGGTGAGGAGACAGTATTTTAGTGGATGTTGTCCGTTAGGAGGGGTGGGGGTGGGGCGGGGGTTTTATTATAAGGATAGACCATCCATAGCTGGACTCTTTGTCTTTTCTTTATTTTATTTATTTATTTTATTTTATTTTTTTTTATTATTATTATTTTATTTATTTATTTTTTATTTATTTTTTTTTTTTGGGGGGGGGGGGGGTTGGGGGAACACGCATGGAAGGCGCCCGTGAAAGCACCACATGGCTAATGCTTGAATTAAAAACAAAGTGCACCAGTAAAAAAATGATTTATTGTTTTTCAAAGACGAGAAGTTAAAAAAAGCATGCATAATAAAATTGAAAAAGAGTGATAAAAAGTATTTTTCTTTGTTCAAGTTCTGGTTCTGGTCATGACGCCGTTGTCCTGAATGTCATTGGCCTAAATGGTGTGTTCTAATTGTCTCTAGCCCATTTATCAAACATTCGTCATATATTATATATATATTGCATTGTTCGTTTGTTTGATTTTATTGCTTTTTTATAAGGGCCGGTGCATAATATTTCAAGAGTGAGTTGTGATATCGAAAAAAAACAAGATAGTAGGGAGAAAACGAGAGTTCAAGCACAGGAAGTGACGTCATCATGACGTCAGGAGGTGTGCTAGAACTCTCATGAGAGTTCAAGCACAGTGACGCCATAATGACGTCATAGGGTGTTCTGAAACAGATATTAAAGCGCGCGCCCGTGTCAATGACGTCATTCGTCACGTGACCTGTCAATCATGTGTCACATGACCTGTCAATCATGTGTCACATGACCTGTCAATCATGTATATGAGGAAAATTTTCCCGATCATAAACCTTCTGGCCTGAATGGCTCAGTTGGTAGAGCGCAGGACCCGTGAGCGGACCCATGATCTGAAGGTCAATGGATCGAACCCGCCCTCGGGCATCACTTTCATATCATGGGGACCCCCCCCCCCCTGGTGAAGAATCATATACCATGGGGACCCCCCCCCCCTGGTGAAGAATCATATACCATGGGGACCCCCCCCCCCCCGGTGAAGAATCATATACCATGGGGACCCCCCCCCCCCCGGTGAGGAATCATATACCATGGGGACCCCCCCCCCCCCAGGATGTGATTCAACACTCCTATAAGAGCACATTGTCTGTGCACATATGCATCATTCAAGCTCTGACTGCCGTTGGTTACACATGGGAAAACAGTTGCTCTTACCTATTGTGTTGTGCTGTGCTGTTGAAGAACAAGTGAAGGATTGACTGGAATACACATAGGAGACGAAGTGAAACTAGGATGTGATTCAACACTCCTATAAGAGCACATTGTCTGTGTACATTTGCATCATTCATGCTCTGACTGCCGTTGGATACACATGGAAAAAAAAGTGAAAACAGTTGCTCTTACCTATTGTGTTGTGCTGTGCTGTTGAAGAACAAGTGAAGGATTGACTGGAATACACATAGGACACGAAGTGAAACATTGACTATTCTTTGGAAAAAGGAAGTGAAACATTAGCTATTCATTGGAAAAGAGAAGTGAAAGATTTGGTTATTCTTTGGAAAAGGGAGTGCAAGATTGGAAGACAAATTAACCAATGACTTGTGGTAAGTCATCTTTTTTTTTTTTTTTTTTTTTTTTTTTTTTTTTTTATTATTATTATTATTATGATAATATTTAATTAGTCATATTTCATAAGTACATGTGTACATGTGTACATGTGTACAGAGTGTGGGGGAAAACCGACTGAGAAATTTCAGAGTGCACTCGTACAGAGTGTGGTGGAAAACCGATCGATAATTTCAGAGTGCACTCGTACAGAGTGTGAGGGAAAACCGATCGATAATTTCAGAGTGCACTCGTACAGAGTGTAAGGGAAAACCGATCGATAATTTCAGAGTGCACTCGTACAGAGTGTGAGGGAAAACCGATCGATAATTTCAGAGTGCACTCGTACAGAGTGTGAGGGAAAACCGATCGATAATTTCAGAGTGCGCTCGAGTGTGGGAACAATCAATAAATTTGAGAAGGAATGGGATTTTCCGTACGTTAAGTCCAATGTTATGTTCTAAAGTTATAGTAGTTGGAAAATGACACTTCTAAAACACATTTAACAAATGTAGTTTTTGATAACATATAATATATAAAATAAGTTTGAACATTTTAGCATGCTACTTATTTGAATGTTCTAAAGTTATAGTAGTGGGAAAATGGTGGTTCTAGACCAACTTTAACAAATTTAGTTTTTAACACCATATGATATATAAAATAAGTTTGAACATTTTAGCACGCTACTTATTTGAATATTCTAAAGTCATAGTAGTTGAAAAATGGTGGTTCTAGACCAATTTTAACAAATTTTGTTTTTTGACAAAATATGATGTATAAAATAAGTTTAAACATTATACAATGGTGTAGTAGAGTAAAAATGAGGGTTCTAGACCAACTTTAACAAATTTTGTTTTTTGACAAAATATGATGTATAAAATAAGTTTGAACATTTTACCATGGTGTAGTAGGGTAAAAATGAGGGTTCTAATCCAAAATTTAATTTTTTTTTGAAAACATATTATGCTTTTCTTAATGCTTTCAGGTATCGTCAGAACACATCGCTCTCCGCTTTCACCTGATTATTAACAATGTCAACATTACTTCTTCACCGATGTGTAGAGACCATGGATGACGTCTTCAAAGTGAACTATGTTGACTATGTGTTTTCAAAGCTTCCTACTTTTGAATCTAATTGGATTTTACAAGTGAAGAATTTGCATAAGCATTGGGAAGCTGTTGGAAAGATAATTCCAAGAGATGAATTCATCCACTCTTTTCTACACGAATGTGAAGAACTACTTTTACCATCAACTTACGACATTGATTCAGCATTTATCCGCGCGAATACAACTTGGGCAGCTGAACTCATACTAGCTGTAGCTGCTAGAATTATTTTACATTATGATGATGGCGTTCCATTGACGACGAATGCATCAGAACTTGTTCGATTCAACAATGAACGAGTTGAAGTGAATTCAAAGCTTTGTAAAATGTTTGAAGAACTATAAAAAAGCTGACTCTGCAATTTCTAATGGTATAAAAGGAGAAGGGTGAAGTGAAGTCATCATTCAACGCGCAGCCATGGAGAAGACAAGCAGCTTTAAAATTAGTGCAAACTTAACTATTACTGTGGAGCATGGAGAATTTGGGCTATTTCTTCGAATCAAACGTGGAGAGAGATGGCTTGCTTTATCACCATCCTTGTGGAAGATTGTGTGTCAGAACTTGGCAAGATTACGCAACATTGGCTTCAAACTGTACTTAACGCAAACGAAGTGGCTTGAAGTCATTTCATACTTGGATATGCGCTATGTGAGTTTTGTGCAAACATCACTGTTTGAAGGGAAAGAATATACGCGTTACATCAACATGAATGATGGTGAATGGGGGACATTGCTTCAGGAAATCCATAGCATAACCTCAACCTTACTGCCATGTACGGAATGTCATGGGAAGAAAAATCCTATCAAGCTGCACAAGGACAATCGAATGAAAGTGTCAAAGCTTTCCAAGAAAAGACTGGCTGAAGTTCAATTGGAGAATATGGACGTGCAAAATCAACTTGGACTTACCTGTGAATATTGTGGTGCTTACGGATATGCTGAGGATTATGATTGTCACTGCCACAAATACAATTGCAAGTTGTGTGAACCTGACAACTTCTGCAACAAGTGTGGCTCACTAACAGTATCTGCCGAGTAAGACTACAAGTCATTTGCTTACCAGTCATCAAAGTGTGTAGACGTGTCATATGGATATGTGAAAGATGGATGTAGAAACGTTTTTCAAGGAGACGTATGTGGACTACATGATAAGTGAACTGGCGCGTTTTGGATCTATTCAACAACAACTGGAACACTTTGACATCTATTGGGAACTTGCTCATTCCACGCTGAACGTACCGAAATTACGTGAGGATTTCATCAAAGAGTGTGTGCTTTCAAACATTGACGGAGCTGAGGAGTTTGATGTGGAAGCAGCATATCACTTTGCTCGATTTGATCCAAGACTGTTTTATGAAGTGAGAGAGTGGCTAATCTACATTGCAGTATAATGACAGACATTACATTGAGACAATATATTGTGCAAAAGACATATTGTGAAGAAATGTTATTAGCTGTAAAAAAGTTTGCATGTTTAGTATGTCCTGCTTGTCAAAATGAAGAGTGTTCAGAACATACTTGTCATTCTGCATGTGTCTATACATATTGGAATGAAGCTAAATATTACATTCATTTAGATAAAGTGTTAGATAATGCAAATCAACGTTGTGAAAAATATGGTGTAGATGCTATCACATTTGATGAATTAAGTAGTTGGTTAATGTACATTGAAGATCAATGGACTCCAATTATTCACACCATTGTATCAATACTTGATTTGTAAGATATGTTGATAAAATGCAAGATGTGTTGATAAAATAAAATACAAGATATGTTAACAAGTGTTAATCATTTAGTGTTAACATGTCGACGTGGAAAGACTACTTAACCAATATTTATTTTAAACCTGGTCAACCCGGGGCATTTGCTGGTCCTTACAAACTATATCACATATTAAGAAAACATGATCAACCAGTCACTCATTCACAAGTGAAGAAATGGTTACAGGATCAAGATGCCTTCAGTTTACTACAACCTGTAAAATATAGGTTTAAAAGGCAACGTGTCATTACACGTGGAATTGATGACATGTGGGATATTGATTTAGCTGACATGGGAAACATAGCTTCCTATAATGATGACACCCGTTTTTTATTAGTTGTCATTGATGTGTTTTCCAAATATTTATGGGTGCAACCAATGCCTAATAAATCACATACGAGTGTCATAGAAGCCTTTCAAAAGATTTTTCATGAAACACAACGAAGACCACGAACTCTAAGGTCAGACAAAGGAACTGAATTTAAAAACAGATGGGTAAAAGCATTTATGAAGAAGGAGGGAATACATGCCTATACGACAAAGAATGAAACCAAAGCCAACTTTGCTGAGAGAGTCATTCGTACTCTAAAGGGAATGATGTATCGATATTTCCTACATAATCAAACGTATCGATATATGGACATCCTTCCAGACTTAGTGTATAATTACAACCATAGACCTCATGGCTCCCTCCCTAATAAGTATGCTCCTGCAGATATTCGTAAAGACAACGAATCGAAAGTGTGGAAATATATGTATGTAGACAAATTGAAATTAAAACCGAAGAAGAAAAAACCCTACAAATTTAAAATTGGTGATCAGGTTCGCATTCTCACATAAAATATGTATTTCAACGAGATTATCATATAAAGTGGACGCAAGAAGTCTTCATTATCACACATCGTTGTAAGAAGCAAGGAGTACACTTGTATCGTGTGAAAGACTTTTTGGATGAAGATATTGATGGACATTTCTATGAAGAAGAACTACAGAAAGTGACAAAAGATATTGAATCAGTCTACAGAATTGAAAAGGTCTTGAAAACACGAAGAAGACGAGGTGTTAAAGAATTATTTGTGAAGTGGTTAGGTTGGCCAAAGAAGTTTAACAGTTGGGTGAAAGAAACAGATATTCGAAAATGAAGCATCCATTCACGTGTTTGGTCTCTGGACCTACAGGCAGTGGTAAAACTTCTCTAGTTAGAGAAATTCTAGAACAAAAGTTAATTAAACCCTCTCCAAAAACCATTTTATGGCTCTATGCAGCAGATCAGCCTTTGTATAAGGGAATGAAAGGTGTGGAATTTTACCAAGGCATTCCAGATGACATTGAAGAGCGTTTTAACCCGAAAAAACCAAACTTACTCATCATTGATGACTTAATGACCAAATGTCATAGTGATGAGCGAATGACACGTCTATTTAGTGTTGGCAGCAGTCATCAAAATCTAAGCATTATTTTTATTGTGCATAATTTGTTTCATCATGGTAGAGAAATGCGAAATATTAGTTTGAATACACATTACATCATTCTGTTTAAAAATCCTAGAGACAGTCAACAAATAAGTACATTAGCGCGACAAATGTATCCTGGAAAATCTCAATTTCTCATAGAAGCCTATCAAGATGCTACGAGCAAACCTCATGGCTATTTATTCATTGATTTGAAGCCGAAGACAAATGATCAACTACGTATTCGTACAGGCATTTTACCAAAAGATACACATTACGTATATGTTGATAAGGTCGCGTATGAACAAGAACCAAGTCACTTGACCATTCGCAACCAAGATGTCTAAACGTATTCAAGCGAATCAACCATTTCTTCACTTGCTCGCACGCAGCGGGCCTAAACGACGTAAATCCTTGCTACAACAAGCTACTAAGGAAGAATTAACTAGCTTGTTTGAAATTTGTTTGAATATATTGCGAGGACATTTACCCTTAAGCTCAAAAAGGTATAAGGTATTCAAGCGTGAACGTCATACCCTACGTACACTAGCAGATAAGAAGATATCACTTCGAAGAAAAAAGAAGTTGGTTAATCAGAAAGGAGGATTCATTGGAGCTATTGCTAAATTTGCATTACCCTTGTTAGCTCAGTTGCTGTTAAAATGAAACATACTATGAAAATGGTCCTCATTCCTGAATATGAATATAAAATGTTGTTAGAAAAGAAGGGAAAAGATGGTGAAATCAAAACGAAAGTGAATAAACTTTTACGTGGGAAACGAACTCGTGAAAAGGCAATAGAAATGTCTCAAGTTCTTGGCCGTCATTTACGAACAATTCAGTCGCAACAACAGCGACAAAAGTCTGTTACATCATCCAAAGCAGAAAAATCAGAAAAGTCCCAACAGTTTCTAAGTCATTTTCAACCTATTTATCATGTAAAACTAACACAACTTCTAGCAGAACTTAAGAAATATGGTACGAGATGGACAGATAAAAATGAACTTGTTTTAAAAACAGGTACTGTCATTACAAATTCCAACATTATTGATTTGTTGAAAGAAGCATTGGTTGCTACAAGAAGAAAAGAACAACGAGAACCACCGCATGGTTGGAAGCAGTTTATTGAGGAAATTGTAGATGCTAATATTCCAAAAACTGTTTTTGGTAAAAAGACAACTCGTGAAGATATTACAAAAGAGATACAACAACGTCAACAAAGGTTGTTTCCAGAAGGATGGGAAACTTTTTAACATGGATTAAAGAGCTATGGTGTTGTTGTTGTAAAGAAAATGGAAATAAAAATACTATTCCTGTAAAAATTAGGTGTGTTAGTGCTTGTTGTCAGGGAGAAGTAGTAGATACCAATTTAGATCATGTAGATAGCAATTTAGACAATAATGTAGACAACAATGTAGAAAGTGAGGATGAAGAGTGTCAAACATGAAGTAATGTATATACACATCTAGTCTATCTACATCACATAAACGATTTAGCTGCCATGGAGTCAACAAGTTTTTACATTACTTTACCCAGCAATGCTAGTATGAACTATTATCCCAACAACAAGACTTCGAATTATCAAATTCGTATGCCTCGAACCATCTATCTGAACGGAAAATATGAAGTGGCATTAGCTGAAATTCAATATCCACATACATGGACAACCATGAGACATGGAATGGACTATTCTATTCAGTATCGACAACAACCACTGAATGATGTTGTTCTTGACACAATCAATATTCCTTATGGTTACTACAGATCCATACAAGAAATATGTCATGCAGTTAATGAAGAAGCAACTAATTCTATGAAAGATGACCTTAAAGAAGGTATTCGGATAAAGTATGATAAAATTAGACGACGCGTTTTTCTATATCTAAAATATGGCTTTGAAGTGTCATTCTCCACTGGATTAGCTGAGATTTTAGGATTTATCCCAAATCAATGGTATACTGAAACGTGTACAGCTGAATATAAAGCTGATGTGAAACAGGGGTTTTATACACTTTATGTGTATTGTAGTATTTGTGAGCCACAAGTTGTTGGTGATTATTATGTTCCTTTGCTACGTTCTGTTGCAATACAAGGACATGATGGAGACATTATCATGAAAACTTATGGAGAACCTCATTATGTTCCTGTAAACACATCCAAATTTGACGTGATAGAGATGAATATTAAGGATGACACAGACCATAATGTTCCATTTCAAACTGGGAAGGTGATCTGTAAACTTCATTTTCGACCAAAAGCATTATGAAAGCATACACACACAATCCATCTATTTATCGCAACCATTTTCTTCGTCAAGTGGGTGGAGAATTACCAGGATTTAAAGGAGCGCGAATACAATATGGAGATGGTATTGGTTCAATACTGGGATCATTGGCTCGAAAAGCTATTCCACTGCTTAAGGCAGGGGCTAAAATCGTTGCACCACATCTTAAAAAGGCTGCAAAAGATGTCGCGAAAGATGTTACAGGTCGAGTAGCACAACGTATGTTTGGTGATGAGTTAGGAGGACAAAAGAGAGCGAAACCAGCAAAACCTGTCAGAAGGCGAAAGGCAGCTAAACGGATAACATCAACAAAATATAAGAAAGATATTTTTTAATCATGTCTTTAATTCATAATCATTCTTGTGAATGTAGTCTTTCTCCATTAGAATGGTTTCACATACCACCAACGCAAACTGCTGTAGAAAAAAGCTATAATGTAGACTATCAACCACTAACTACTATTAGAGAAGGTGCTCCAATAGAATTCTACATTCCTGCGAGTACCGAAGAATATCTAGATTTAAAGAACAGTAAACTCCATATTGTATGTCGCATTGTAAAGGTTGATGGAGAAGCGTGTGGTGTAGATGATAACGTGTCATGTATCAATGATTTGTTTAATGGGTTATGGTCTAATATTGAATTATTTCTAAATGATCGATTGGTATCACATAGTAACAATACTCATGGTTATACCAGCATCATATCTCATCTCATTCATGACTCGGAAGAAAGTCTCAATTCTGAGCGCTCTATGCGTCTCATCTATAAAGATACTGCCGGGTCAATGAATACTCATCAGGTGAAAAGACCTAATCATGAAAGATATGTATCAGGTTTTCATGTAAATATTGAAGGTGGTGATATAGCTGAAACAGGAAATAATGGTTTACATAATCGCTATTTGCATACACGTCTAAGCCGTGAGTTTATGCTTACAGGTGGTATAAGGGTAGATTTGTTTGAGCAGGATCGTTATCTTCCCAATGGTGTTAGTATGAAATTACGTTTACATAGACAAAAAGATGAATATGTATTAATGGCTGCAAATAATGGTTTTAAAGTAGAAGTGAGAGAAGCGTTTTTAACCATTCGCAAAGTGAGGGTTAGTCCAGGTATTCAGTTGGGACATGCAGATGCGTTGATGAAAAGTCCTGCTAAGTTTATTGTTACTAGAAAAGAATGTAAAGTTTTAGCTATTCCAACTGGATTTCAATCTTTTGTGAAAGATAGCATCTTTTTAGGCCAATTACCAAAACGTATTGTCATTGGAATGGTTCATAATGAATCCTTTGCTGGAACAGTATTGAGAAATCCATACAATTTTGAACATTTCAATCTTAACTTTATGCAGCTTTACTCTGATGGTGAACCAGTCCTATCAAAACCTCTCAAGCTTGATATAAATCAAGGCAAATATCTTGATGCTTTTGAAACACTTTACAAATCTTTTGATAGACTGGATGGTGAGAAAAGTTCGATTATAAAACGGGAAGATTGGCCTAGAGGTTATTCTTTATTTTCTTTTGACTTAACACCTGATTATGATGGTGCGGATCATTATGCCCTTATCAAACATGGGAATTTGAGACTAGAAATGAATTTTGCTGGTGCCTTGCAAAATACAGTCAATGTTATAGTGTATGCTGAATTTGATAACATTGTTGAAATAAGTGCAAATCGTAGCATTCAATTCGACTACCAGTCATGAACACGAAGCAGATAGAAGCCATCCTATCCCATGATGCCACGACAAAAGACTTGTTTCAAGGTGTGTTTGCCATGGACCAGTTACCATCTTTACAACGCGGTGCCTATGTCATCAACACAGACGATCATGATGAGCCAGGAGAGCATTGGGTGGCAGTATATTATGACGAAGACCCTGCAGAATATTTTGACTCTTATGGACTTTTACCTATAGACAGTCGTTTGAATAAGTTTTTAAAGTTTAATTTCATTTATAATTCAGTTCCATTACAAACACCAATATCCTCTACATGTGGATTTTATTGTGTGTATTATATAATTCAAAGAGCTCGAGGACATAGTCCTTTTGAAATCATTGATGTATTAAGAAGAAGTGATGGTGATTTTGTTGTAAAGGATTTTGTATATAGACATTATAAACCATTATTTTATTGATGTTGTATTAGTTAAGTTGTATTAGTTAAGTTATTGGTAATTGTGAATTGTATTATGAATATTGTAAATAAACAAGACAGTTTTATACAACATTCTTTGTTTATTGTGTTATACATTATTTACATTTCAACAATTATTTCACATTGAATTTTTATTTTACAAATACATTCAATACATCAATAAACACATGCCATTCATACCAATCTAAATTAATATATGTATCATAGACATTACATTCACGTTTGTAAATGCTATGAAAACTAGCATAACACTGTCCACTACCAAACTTTATTATTTTAACATCTTCATGTTCAGACAGTTTCAGTTCATATCCATGATCATTCATGTCAATGTTCATCACCATAACACACATGGGATGCGTCAGTTCAATGGACTTGGTGCCTCGCATGAGTTGCACTCCTTCCTCTTTGAATTCAAGCGTCAGGTTCTTTCCAATCCAATGCTTGTAACAGAGCGTGCCATTCCACTGTGTTGAGGGTGATGTAGTCGTAGCATTTTGTAAGCTCGTCATATTGGCGAAATCGTACAAACACGTCTAAATAGTTCTCAGTCACACGCACTTCTAAATCCTCTGAGAGTTTCAGGAGAAAGCCAGGTATCCTCAGCTTCTCTAGATGGTCTTTCAACACAGATTGTTCGTCAGTTGATAGAATGATATACTTTCCAAAATGTTTTAGCACGATGTCATCATATACGTTTCTCAGATATGAGAATCCATGCGTAATGGGTTCATATTCCGATAAAAAGTCTTCCATCTCGTTCAACAGTCAGATGAACTATGAGCTGTCTCCTTGTCTGCAAAGACGTTTTTATGCTCGCAAGATGGTGAAGAGTGGATGTTGTATCACTTCTAGGAATCGTAAGACTGCGCGCCAGTTCTTGATATCAAAGATGATCAAATCTGTATATGGTGTATCTGGCACAACTCCCTTATAATCCTCTGGATAATCCTGTAAAAGATTTCTACAGATTTCTACACGTATGTTAGAATCATATTCAGCCACCGTCACTTCCACTTTATTTTCAAGTCTACGTTTAAACCCATGTTCAAGTGGTATGTTTTTAAAGTCTTTCCACACTTCAGGTTTAAACCGATGATAACTTGTCTGAGAACCTAGTATCACTTCATTCCTATCATTTACAGTAAGGTAAGCACCACGGTTCAGCATGAGTGCATTCATGTTTTTACCTTGTTATGAGTCGTCTTCTTGTCTGCGAAGCCTTTTATCCACTTCTTTCACCTGCTTCTTCAACATTTTCCATTCAGGTATTGTCAGCAAGATTCCCTTTTTCGTTGGACGGTTTTTTCCAGTCCCCTCATCTCTCAGGTACTTGCGAATGTTTACCACTCCTTCATTGCTTTGTTTCATAATCTTGATATACTTTCCATTTCCTAGAGAAAGCATTCCATCCCACGACTGTGGTGTTGGTGCTGTCTCCACTTTCAATTTCTTGATGGTAGTGGTAGGATTTTTCACTTTTAAGTCTTTAACTGCATCTGCAAGAGTATCCATATCAGTTGTAGATCTCTTACGACTTTCACGTTCCATGTTAACACTTCAATGTTCACACCTCAAATAACTCTTCCGTTGGAGGACCTCCCCCTTTTATACCACAGCCTTGTAATGTCCATGCGCTAAAGTGGAATAGCCATCACTCATCACATATCGCTTGTCGTCATATGGGGAGAGGGCTACTTTCCTCAACTTCTCCGAGAAAAGCTGGTGACTATGACTTCGGATAATGTGTCCTGTAGCCATCGTTTGAGTTTTCTTAAACAAACTGTCTCTATACTGCACATGGTTAATGCGTCTTTGACACGCGCGAGTGATGCCTTTGGCCGTACGTTTTTCTTTCCCACCACACAATAAACTGTACATTTTCGGTCTGAGTCCAACAAACTCTTCAATAGGGACGCCTGCCGTCTCATCCTTCATTTTCCCGAGCACTTTTTTGTTCACGTTGGAATGTAGGAAATGATCCGGTGGATAGTCACTTGTGTCGAACAGGTCAGCATCCTGCTGCATATCCTTGTAGATATCTTCCGTTTCTATGTCGTAACATAGACTGTCGGTGTCGCTGAACAATAACTTGGCATTGGGATACTTGACCATGATGTAGTTGTAATGAAAGTTGAACATAAGCACTTTGCTGAGGTCGAGAATGGTGAAACCAACTTGAATGGGTTTATCCAGAAGCAAATCCACTTTGCGCAAATGTACCGCGGTCAAATCTTCGTTGAAAATTTTGAATTTGTGGAAAGAAGGTTTGGCTACAAGTTTCTTGAACCGCTTTTCCTTGTGAACAAGTTCAACATTGATTCGCTTTCTCACATTTTCCATGGTTTTGCCAAACACTGAGTTGTTCATCAGTTTGAAGAAGTCTTTCTCAAATGGGTTCTTGGCCAATTTTCTCTTTTCCGTGTTCAAGGTAATGTATTTTGCCAACCATTTGCTCTGTTCAAACATGATGGCGCGATGTACTTTAGTGACTTTCAACCCCAGTGAGACGTACTGTTGTAAATTCCTGTAATGAAGTACATATTTCTTCTTGTCAGACAAGTTAGGAATGAGCTTTTCACTGGGTTTGCCTTTCATGCTTAGATCTTCCAGTAGCTTCTGACTGTACTCTGACAATTCTCCAAATTTGACACATTTCCGTTCTGGAGCCACTGGGTAGTAATTATGACGATCATGGATTGAATTTGGATATTCTAAATCCACTTCCAAAATGAATCCAATGTCATCATCTTCATCCACATCCATGAAGTCAATGGATTCTGGCTCGCTCACCCACATAAATCCTCTTTGTGGCATGCTTTGTGACATGGCCCAGCCATACAAGTTGTTTGCGTCGAGGTACATCAGGTAGTTGTTTGGTATCTCAGAATTGTATTCTGCTACGTAGGGATTATTTGCTTTCGCATACTTGTGTGTGATCACGGATATTCCTCCACGTATGCCTTGCTCAACCATTTGGTACATGTCAATGTCATTGATCAATTCCAACTTCACCTTTGTCGCTTTTAACATTGCATCCCACGACAGTCCTGGTGCTGTATAGTAATGAGCGGGATCCAATTCATACGTGTTGAGACATACTTGACGAAAGTTTTCAAACACGTCAGCTAGTAATAACACATCTGATTTCAGGTACAGGTCGTGGTATTCACCAAATGTTGTACAGTTGAATGTATCCCACACCTTCTGCGCATGTGCATAATCCTCATCGCTAATGTCCTCTTCGCTAAGCTGACTATAAAACTTGTCCTTTGATGGTAGCTGTGTTTCAGCAAACTTGGATGGCTCGTCCACGTAATCGTAGGGGTACACTCCCTTTCTCAACAGCAAATCTTGCTGGTTACTATCGTGAATGTGAGAGGTCATGTTGTAGAAGTTATCTTTCCCTTCTGCTGCAAGGTTGGATACCAACTTCTGTAGGGAGGTACTCATGAACTGAAAGCTGTCTGTAAATTTCAGATTGCTCATGGTGAATGCAATATATTTCTCAATGGTGTTGGGAATGACTGTAATCGTTTCATCTTTGAATTTCCCAATTTCCTCCATGATAAGGTGACTGTCATAACCTCGCAAATTGTGGAAAAACACAGGAATGATAAAAGAATCTTTATCCCCCTGCTTATCCTTTCTAAGTCGGAATTGTAAGTTGCATTCACTATGTGCAGCTCCGCGATATTTACCATTGATATGGTCATGATCTCTCACACGATCTGCTCCTAGAGGTTCATGACAAATGTAGCAATCAACAGCGTTCTTAAAATTCCTTTGGCCGCTCTAAACCACGTACAATACGATCACGTTCATTCAACATATGGTCTAAAAAGACCTTTACGGCATTGTCTCCTCGATACACGACTGGTGCACGTGTGTTGTACTGGCTCACAACCACATAGGCAAAGCTGTTTGGACGATGATGTTGATACTTGTCTCCTTCATGCTTTTGCGTGAAACATTCAAAGTCTGCATAAATCACAAACGGTGCTCGTTGTTGTTTAGCCACATTCTTGAACTTGATGAAGGGTTCCTTGGGAAATGATAAACGTTGCGCGCCATGCTTGCCACACACTTCACGATGCTCATCTAAAAGCTCTTGTCGCATAAACCCGTGAAGACAGTTGAAACAATAAAAAGCTGCACCATTATGCTTTGATCGATAAGACATAAGTCTGCTGAAATTCTTGATGAGGCAGTAATGCCTTTTCTTGTCATCGCTAATCAAAAGCAAGTTGATTTCTCTCGCACTGGTGTTTCGACTCAGTTGTATTGGAACAACTACATCTTGTTCATATCCAAACACGTTAATGGACACATCATTCTCCTTTTCAAACTTTGGAATGTCTGTAATCGGTGTCGGAAATGCCATACCCTCTACCTTTAATTCCTTCTCAAATGGCTTGTAATTATTCACGCGATTTGCATTTCTGTCATGAGGGTGAAGGTATGCCAATACTGACCATAAGAAACACTTGTTGTCATCATTCTTAATGTTTATCACACCATTTGTTTTCTTCACTTTCTTCGGTAGTGGAATAAAACTACTCGCATCCAGTGGCGTTGACGTAGCTGTATGTACTTCAATGTACAGTATGTTATCCAATACCCAGCCAGAGCCTTGTCGCTCATGTTCATCAAACTTAGTAAACAATTCTTTATAGGCGTCTGGCAAGTCCTGCTCAATATCTGCTGGGTTGTATGCTGTATATGTTGGACTGCTGATAAATGAATTATCCACTTGTTCTACCATAACACCTTCAGCATTCGCTGTCAGTTTCTTGAAACGTGCATGAACGACAATGTACCACTTCATTCCATAGTTTAAGGTCTCCAACAAATGTGTCTTGATACGGTTCTCTTGTTGTCGCATTTCAAGCAGTAAATCCGATCCATCCTCAGACTCAAATCGTCTTTCCTGTGCGTTTTCTCCCAGACTAACCCTTCTACCTCTCCCTACTTGCCCTGTTTTTTCTTTCTGTGAAACATGTTCTTCATGAGACGCATTTTCCATCTCAGCTGGTATGCATGCATGTGCCTCAAATGCATCCATAGATGGAAATATTTTAATGCATTCACAGCAGAGGACTGGATGAGGTCTGATAACACCATCTTGTACCGTCTTTCGTCTCTTGGCTTCAATCATCTCAACAAGCTCTTCATTAGCACGTTTCATCTTAGCTGGTTTGCATGTATGTGCTACGAACAATTCCAGAGATGGAAATGTTACATTACAATCATGACAGACGACTGATGTGTCTGAATTAGATGCCATTGTTGTTGTCACGTCAATTGCTTAAACTGATATGATGAAATGTAGGTCTCACTCATCCTATTTATACCACCTAGGCATGTATTGCAGAGACATCTAGCGGAGAGCGATGTGTTCTGACGATACCTGAAAGCATTAAGAAAAGCATAATATGTTTTCAAAAAAAAATTAAATTTTGGATTAGAACCCTCATTTTTACCCTACTACACCATGGTAAAATGTTCAAACTTATTTTATACATCATATTTTGTCAAAAAACAAAATTTGTTAAAGTTGGTCTAGAACCCTCATTTTTACTCTACTACACCATTGTATAATGTTTAAACTTATTTTATACATCATATTTTGTCAAAAAACAAAATTTGTTAAAATTGGTCTAGAACCACCATTTTTCAACTACTATGACTTTAGAATATTCAAATAAGTAGCGTGCTAAAATGTTCAAACTTATTTTATATATCATATGGTGTTAAAAACTAAATTTGTTAAAGTTGGTCTAGAACCACCATTTTCCCACTACTATAACTTTAGAACATTCAAATAAGTAGCATGCTAAAATGTTCAAACTTATTTTATATATTATATGTTATCAAAAACTACATTTGTTAAATGTGTTTTAGAAGTGTCATTTTCCAACTACTATAACTTAAAACATAACATTGGACTTAACGTACGGAAAATCCCATTCCTTCTCAAATTTATTGATTGTTCCCACACTCGAGCGCACTCTGAAATTATCGATCGGTTTTCCCTCACACTCTGTACGAGTGCACTCTGAAATTATCGATCGGTTTTCCCTCACACTCTGTACGAGTGCACTCTGAAATTATCGATCGGTTTTCCCTTACACTCTGTACGAGTGCACTCTGAAATTATCGATCGGTTTTCCCTCACACTCTGTACGAGTGCACTCTGAAATTATCGATCGGTTTTCCACCACACTCTGTACGAGTGCACTCTGAAATTTCTCAGTCGGTTTTCCCCCACACTCTGTACACATGTACACATGTACTTATGAAATATGACTAATTAAATATTATCATAATAATAATAATAATAATAAAAAAAAAAAAAAAAAAAAAAAAAAAAAAAGATGACTTACCACAAGTCATTGGTTAATTTGTCTTCCAATCTTGCACTCCCTTTTCCAAAGAATAACCAAATCTTTCACTTCTCTTTTCCAATGAATAGCTAATGTTTCACTTCCTTTTTCCAAAGAATAGTCAATGTTTCACTTCGTGTCCTATGTGTATTCCAGTCAATCCTTCACTTGTTCTTCAACAGCACAGCACAACACAATAGGTAAGAGCAACTGTTTTCACTTTTTTTTCCATGTGTATCCAACGGCAGTCAGAGCATGAATGATGCAAATGTACACAGACAATGTGCTCTTATAGGAGTGTTGAATCACATCCTAGTTTCACTTCGTCTCCTATGTGTATTCCAGTCAATCCTTCACTTGTTCTTCAACAGCACAGCACAACACAATAGGTAAGAGCAACTGTTTTCCCATGTGTAACCAACGGCAGTCAGAGCTTGAATGATGCATATGTGCACAGACAATGTGCTCTTATAGGAGTGTTGAATCACATCCTGGGGGGGGGGGGTCCCCATGGTATATGATTCTTCACCGGGGGGGGGGGGTCCCCATGGTATATGATTCCTCACCGGGGGGGGGGGGTCCCCATGGTATATGATTCTTCACCGGGGGGGGGGGGGTCCCCATGGTATATGATTCTTCACCAGGGGGGGGGGGTCCCCATGATATGAAAGTGATGCCCGAGGGCGGGTTCGATCCATTGACCTTCAGATCATGGGTCCGCTCACGGGTCCTGCGCTCTACCAACTGAGCCATTCAGGCCAGAAGGTTTATGATCGGGAAAATTTTCCTCATATACATGATTGACAGGTCATGTGACACATGATTGACAGGTCATGTGACACATGATTGACAGGTCACGTGACGAATGACGTCATTGACACGGGCGCGCGCTTTAATATCTGTTTCAGAACACCCTATGACGTCATTATGGCGTCACTGTGCTTGAACTCTCATGAGAGTTCTAGCACACCTCCTGACGTCATGATGACGTCACTTCCTGTGCTTGAACTCTCGTTTTCTCCCTACTGTTATTTGTCATTCAGTGTACCGAACTGCCCACAAAAAGGGGTTTATTTAGGAGATGCGCTTATTTAAATAATTTTTTTTGTCAACCTTATAACCTATCGTTCAGCACTGGTTTTTAAAAAGTTAAGGACGGGTATGATAACCAGTTAGTATATAAGTTGCCACCTCTAGCCACCCCCCCCCCCCCCCCCCCGCGCAAAAAAGTGCACTCTGAACCCGCTGCAGCAGTGACAATTTTGCCACATAATTTAACGTGATCTGACAATCATTGATCTACCACTCTTTTCGTCCAAAAAAATAATAAATAAATAAATAAATAGAATTATAAATAAAAAATATCTTGTAACTTGTCAGTTTCACCTGACAGTGCCGCAAACACCTAGAGCACACCTTTTCTGCATTTTCACACAGATATCAGCAAGTCAATCAGTAGCGGATCCCGAAGGAAGGGGGGAAGGGGTGGGGGGAGAGGGGATTCAGGAATTCGAACCCCACCCCCACCCTGTCCACCCACCAAATTCGAACGAAAATTCTGCTGTTAAAGGTCGTGTTTTCACCAAAAAAGACTTGATTTTTTTTAAAGTTGACTCCCACCCCCTCCAACCCATTACCAAAAACCTGTATCGGCCACTTTGAAGTACTGCAGAGACAAAAATCATTGCTGAACTAGAACCTTATTTCGCTAGCGAAATGTTAAACACATGACAAAAATTAAATGCAAAAATACTTCCTTCAATGGGTTATTTCTTGAATAATATATTGCAAACAACACAGCTTGAATACGTCTTATAAGCCGAGTTTTGTTTGGTTTTTGTTGGCTTAAGGTTTTATTGACTGAGCAGGCATACGCCTTGTTATCTATTTACGCAGTGAGAGCCCGCACAAAGCTCAGCAACTGTGTTCTGTGATGTACGTTAAATGCACTGCATTTACTCGCAAAAATACACTCTTTGCACATGGCGTTTTAACAAAACAAAAAAAAAAAAAAAAAACAAAAAAAAAAAAAAAAAAACGAAATCGAAGACGAAAATAAAAAGTGACATGCACACGTTCGGATCAAGCTCTTCATAAGTCCCAAGTTTCATGGTCCTAAGGCTCATAGTGTCAGAGAAGAAGACACAAAAAAATCGGAAAAAATATCAAGAAGAAAAAAAGGACGAACGGCTGCTCGCACAAATTCAGGCTTGTCAAGTGTTAATAATAACATGCAGCTCTTATAATATCAAAAGTGGTGAAAAAGTCACGTGATATTTCAGCGCAAAGTTTACGATAAACAGAAAATGTGCAAAAATTTCGAATGTGATTTGTCAACTTAAATGCACTTACTGACGCTAAACCGTAACCGTTAACTTGTCAGCCTTCGTCAAATAATTCACCGCAAACACAGACACAACAAGCATTCATCAAACGCTGCAGAATATATTCAATAACTACGATATAATTTTATCACAGAGGTGTACTTAGAAAAAGACTACAATTTTTATTGATTAAATGTCGAAGTTCAAAATATTCAGTAAAGGTAGAAGTAATCAACGTTTCTTCACATTAACTGTGTTTGTACAGCACTGTCCTATGGAAGAATAGAAATAGAAGCGATAATCGTTTTTTACATTAGTATTTACTTTTTTATCACTTTTGAATATATTATATACAATTCTATGTTGTGAGTCTGCAATGGAATTATTTGTTATGTCCGGAACTTGACTAATAAAGAAAGCTTGAATGAATGCACAATCACGCAACACGCAATTGCACTATTCCAAACCCACCCCCTTTGTTAAATTAAATTTATAATTTTAAACAGAAAAAAAGATACATAAACGAAATATGTTTTGCAATATGGTTTGTTATGAGTTATATCAGGAATTACATCATTATGCGGTGTGCTTTGATGTCTGTGCAGTCTGAAAGCTACAGAGCTAAAACTTGACCTCAGTAGGGTTTGCTTTTCTACTCCCTCCCTGCCTCCCTCTCTGCTTCCCTGCCTCCCTGCCTGCCTCCCTCCCTGCCTGCCTCCCTCCCTGCCTCCCTCCCTGCCTCCCTCCCTGCCTCCCTCCCTGCCTGCCTGCCTGCCTGCCTGCCTGCCTGCCCTCCCTCCCTCCCTCCCTCCCTCCCTCCCTCCCTCCCTCCCTCCCTCCCTCCCTCCCTCCCTCCCTCCCTCCCTCCCTCCCTCCCTCCCTCCCTCCCCTCCCTCCCTCCCTCCCCGCCTCCCTGCCTCTCTCCGTGCCTCCTCCCTCCCTGCCTCCCTGCCTCCCTGCCTCCCTCCCTCCCTACCTCCCTGCCTCCCTGCCTCCCTCCCTCCCTGCCTGCCTGCCTGCCTGCCTGCCTGCCTGCCTGCCTGCCTGCCTGCCTCCCTCCCTCCCTCCCTCCCTCCCTCCCTCCCTCCCTCCCTCCCTCCCTCCCTCCCTCCCCTCCCTCCCTCCCTCCCTCCCTCCCTCCCTCCCTCCCTCCCTCCCTCCCTCCCTCCCTCCCTCCCTCCCTCCCTCTTATTTTGAAATCAGCAGATGATTTTTCAAAATGTGAGCAATTTTGTATTTAATGTCAAAATATCAGTCTAATTTTACATCTAAAATATAGAGCCAAATAATAATAATAATAATAATAATAATAATAATAATAATAATAATAATAATAATAATATAGTGCTTGTGTAACGCTTTGTCACTGTAACACTTGTTCCAAGAACTTCACACAACGTTGACATTATTCATGAGTAGATAAATAATTTATCATAAAACATAACAAAGCCTCGTAAAAAGTCCCCATAGCACTTCCTAAATAAATGTGCTTTTAATTTCTTTTCAAAAGTGCTAGCTGACAGCTCTTAATTTCTAAGTTCTAATGGTAACAAGGACGGGTCGACATACGCTAAAACTTCAATCTCCAATAGCCCAGATTTTGGAGCTTCAAGGCATATGTCCAGCCGAGCAAGTACGCCGAGTAGATGACTTGATATGACCAGCATTTCTCATATGTAAACAGATGCATTGCCTTTCAACGCTTTGAAAACATAGAGTATGATTTAACTTTACCCTTGCTTTAACTGGGAGCCAGTGTAATTGAAACAGGGGTTTTGGAATAGTTTCATGTCTATATGTTGCATTGTTATCACTCTTGCTGCATTTTTATGAAATACACTGTCCTCACCAACCCCAAACAATAAACCGTTGCAGTAATCCATTCTTGAACACACACCATTGCACCAATCAGAGCTTTTGCTGCCGAAACAGTGAGGTTTTTCCTAATAGCCTTAATTTGACGTAAATAACAACTATCCTGAGTTCCGAATATGCAGAACATGTGGGCACATATGAGATGAAATAATGACTGGCTTCTGTATGAGAAAACTTTGTGATATCAAAAATGAAATGGTAAAAATTTATTCCATATATATTTCTAATCAAGATGTGGTCAAAAATTTGATTTTAAAAGTTGGATCGACATATCATATCAACTTACAACAAAGCCTGTAATTGTATCTTGCCTTGATGTTATTCACTGAACTTGCGACGCTGGATAGACGTCTATGACGTCACAATGATTATATATAATTCTAACTGGAAGTCGAAATAACATATCTTTCCCGGAAGCTTGAGAAATCAATGAAATCAATAAATAATCTATAGTAATCTTTAACTTAGACCTCTATAAATTTTAATCTTCAACCACGAAAGAGCTAAAAGACTAATATTAAGAGAAACACAGAATAATCACATGAAAACACACCATAAAAGAGCAACATATAATATCTTAATATCGCCCTCTCCTTCATGGAACGTCCGTATGTCAGCCTGTACGTTATCGTGTGAAACCAATGCCGTGACATAATTATTAACAATTTAAAACGTGAAAAATATATGCATGCAACATCTCAGAATTTGCTTCTTTTTTTTTTTTTTTTTGGGGGGGGGGGTGGGGTTGGGGTAGGTTAAACTTTTTATAATCTTCACCGGGATAGTGCAAAAATTCGTCAATTTTTTTTGGGGTGGTGGAATGGGGGATGTTTATTTGTGTCAGACTAACATAAGACCTGGGGGGGGGGGGGGGGAGGGAGGGAGATTTTTTGATATTTTGAGCTATATAAGAACCCGCACATTTTGATTTTCACTGTGTCATTGATTCTGTTTGATACATTACACCTTCATTTATTGAGGGACATTAATTTTTGCGAGGCATTGAATGACGCCCTTGCTGTCTCCTGCAACATGAAAGGCTTTTATTTACTGTCAATTTAAAAGCCACAGTTTGATAAAGAGGGCGTGTCTTGTTTTTTGGCTAATAATAGTATTCGGGTTTTTCCCCCATAAATCAATAATGATAAATTAGAACCGTTGTTTAATAAAATGCATTCGATCTGTTCCTATTTAGAAGGTCAACGAAAAATATGCAGACGTCGTCCACACTTGATGAGATGTTGCTGTTTCAATTAGTTATGAAAGGCTAAAGCTCGTGTTACACGAGGCCTGTTTTACGAAAGCTTTTGATGAAAGAGCCTTGTGCCCCCGGTGTAAACACTACTCGCCACACTGATAATGAGGGATTCGCAAAAGCATCCTGCGATAGAGCACTGCTCTATCTCCAGGCATCACGGAGTGGGCTCATTAACATCACTTCAAAGGGATCCTGGGAAAACCCCCGCTGCCAGGTGTTAACTACCCAACGCCACACGTATTTGAATGTTTTTTTTTTTTCTTTTTCAATATAGCTTTAATTCATATTCCGTTTGACCCTACACCCCGAAACAACACAAAACAGTACAATAAAATAAATGGATACTTGGTTGGGCGACGAAACTTTTAAATTAATAGATCTCTATTAAGAAAAAGATATTTTGTGGAACGAAACAGCATAAAGACTACCACAAAAAGGAAGAACGAACAACAGCTCTGAAGGAAATGGCTGAAAAATGTGGCAAATCTCTGTACCCATGGCCTTGCCCAACGCGTTTATTTTTTTCGATGTATTCTTTTGATTTTTTTGCAAGTCAATGCAATAATTAAACGGGAAACTATAATTTTTTTTCTCTTCACGTCCTCCATCTTTGAAACTTTTGATAACACCCCCCCCCCCCCCGGGGCGTGGCGCGGAGCAGGGGACTCATGAAACGGGCCACGTCTACCCGTCTGCCCCCATATATAGTGGTAAATTTCACGCGCCATATTTCAGTAACTAATATAGTGATTTCATTTCTTTCTTGTATAGAGAGAACATGTATACATAACGCAATGTTATTTTTGGTTTTTCTTAAATAATGGCGATCTGCGATCTGCGGTTATTTGTCGCTTTTTTCAAAATAAATTACCTTTGTTACTTGCAATTCAGAAAAGAACTGTTCATTTCAAAGAAGGCGGGGAACTTAACCAGTTCTTTGGTATCCTTGTTTAAATATAGATAGGGAGTAGAGAGCAACAAATGCCCTCTGTGTAAACACCTCAGGGATAAGCTCATTAAGTCAAGATGGAGTTGTAAAATAAAATAAAAGTTGTGTAAGCTCGCAAGAGGTACAGCTCATAAAACGCAGGCGTTTTTATTAGGATTTCAAAAGGAATCGTGAAAACACCCCTTTAGAACACATTCAATATCATCTCTATTAATTGCTCTGGGGCAAGAACTAGGTCAACATTTCATATTGGTGAAATAGTCTTACAGTTAAAAAGTACAGAGAATAATATTAGAAAATCCATAGGCGGAAATTTATTGAATGCAACAAATTCTTATTGCTGGAGGATTACACCGTTGCAAGCCCAGCAAACAATCCGACGTCAGGGATACGTCAGGATGACGTCGGAAGCGTACGCTTCTGACGTCGGGTTTAGATTGTACATGAAATTGGAACTGACGTCGGGACTTTAATTGAAAACCGACGTCGGGTTTCGACCTAAATCCGACGTCGGAATTAAGTCGGTTTTTGGTTGTATATGAAATTGGAACCAACATCGGATTCCGACCTGAAACTGACTTAGACACGTCTTACAAAAACTCGAGTTATATAATTCATATAGATAATGCATCATTGAACTGCTGTTGTGAAATACATACGGAAGCATTTTTTATGTAAATTTTAGGAAGACATATACCGAAGCGCCATGAAAATTCTAAACTTTTCATGTAAAAATTACGTTTTGCCTTCCCCTTTTTCAAAATGACTTCCATTTCCGGTGAGCGATAATAAATATTGATCGCTTTTTGGTGGTTTTTGCAACGTCGGAATGACGTCAGAAAACCGACGTCGCCTCCCTCCCTCCCTCCCTCCCTCCCTCCCTCCCTCCCTCCCTCCCTCCCTCCCTCCCTCCCTCCCTCCCTCCCTCCCTCCCTCCCTCCCTCCCTCCCTCCCTCCCTCCCTCCCTCCCTCCCTCCCTCCCTCCCTCCCTCCCTAATAATAGTAGATTCTATATCTGAACTTGACATAACTAAAGCAAGTATTTTAAAACTTCAAGTTACATTATTTTTCGAGAATATGCTTTTATCCACAATTGTCTGGGTTTGAAAATATATGCATTTACCAAACTGTGATTGGTATAAAATAATATGGCAATGCCACAATTGAAAATTGCAGTTTAAGTACACAAAAGACAAGGCCATGATTAGGCCATTTGGGAATTTTTGCAAAAAGTAGGGTGCCTTCCCTCATGCATTTTAGATGTGCCTTTAAAAACTCAAATTTTAATCAGTCATATCTTTTTTGTATGCAAATCGTAATAAACAATAATTAAGGAATAATTAATAGCTCTGTCCATAATCAATCACTTTATACATATGCAAATAAGAAGCTATGAGTGACATATAATTAACAGAATAACAGCTGATATTGGAAAATAACCCTCATATGCGCAGTTCTAAAGATTTTAGAAGTATTGACACATAAGGGTAAAAAATATTTTTAATTAGATGTGAGATACGGACTGTCAGGGTATACAGCACCACACGTGTCAATGCTGTAGATAGGACAATGTATCATATGCGAGAAGAATGGAGGAGAACTACTCGACTGCTTGTAAAATTGGGCCACATCCCTATTAAGAGACTTCGGAATGTGGTAGATATTTTATGTCAAATAATTAATATAAATATTGATTATAAATATACTGTTATACAGAGCTGGATTTTTTAATGGATTGCATCTTGTTCTTGCAGTACCCAAGGTACTGAAAGGTACTGTATTAATATCAAGTTATGGCAGTACCCAAGGTACTGAAAGGTACTGTATTAATATCAAGTTCATCAGAGGTTTAGTATCAAACATTAGTCATCAATTCTTTAAGGATTTGACCGGTAAGTACCAGTATAAAAAAGTTATACTGATGAACGTAACGGGTGTATTAACTATAGCATAGTGTTTTAATAATAGTAATAATTACCATAATGGTAATAATTGCAATAATTTTAATAATACTTTTTATTATAATAATTATTATTACCATTTTTGTAGTAATATTGATGATTTATTAATATACAATTCTTAGATAAAAATGTAATAATAACTGGAATAATAACAGAAGCTACTGTTTGATGATAAGTTTAGATGATTCATTATAGACAGAAAAAGTACCTCATGACGCTGATCGTTTAAGAAAAAACTTTTTAGCATACGTTTTGTTTTTGAAGAAAGCGTGAAATAAGAAGTGAGTCTATAACATTGATTTCGTTTGGTGTATTTTCGTCAATGGTGCACTTATTTATGGATTTATTAGGGTGCATAGAAATGTGTAGATGGTCTTATAATTCAGCTTTGCTTTAAACATGTTAAATTTCTGCATCTGTGGAGTTTTATAGTGACATATTTGTTTTTGTTATGATGTATACTTACTCAATACTTACAGGTACTGTGCCATTGTTCTGATGATGTCAGACATACTGTGACGAATATCTGTGACACCAACTGCGTGAGAGGATAAACCATAAGTACTGATTCCTTCAAGTACTACTTCAAGTACAGGAATTGACTATTCGTTGACATCACACAAACAACCATGGGATGTGTGCAAAGTCAATACAAACCGTTTCGATGTGAAAATAAAAACTGTCAGTATGTGCGTCTGCTACAGGGTTTACCATCGAACCAGAGCACATCAGACGAACAACGTTTTAGGTCATATTCGTACACAAGAAAAACACCCCCGAAAAACAGATCCACTCCCAGGATAAAAACGGAAACAGGCAGAAAACTGAAGGGCGACTATCTTCAGCCAGAAACTAAGAGGCAAGGCGTGAAAGGAAGGAAACCGAAAGATGATTGTATCTATCATAAGGATATATCAACACAAACCGACGTTGCTATGGATACGGATAATCTAAATCGATCACGTTACGTCACTGCAAATGGTAACAACAACTGCATAAATATAAACACAAACAACCAAAATGAAATTAAAAATACAAAGAATGACCTTTTAAACAAAAGCTGTTACGTCACAGACCAAAATAGCCACTCTGTTACGGAAAATGACGTTTTAATAGAAACCACAATAACAAGAAGCGAAAACAAACAGTCGTTAAGGAACGACGGAAGAGGCAACACAAGTAAAGCTGTGGATAAGAGTGACGTCAGACGTGACGTCATAGATGACAATGTTGCCACTGAGGCGATTAATGATGTATTAAGAAGTGGCAATATAATAAACGCTCTCTTCTCCAACATTGACTCTTATGTTGACTCAATTGTTGACTCAACTAATTATCCAAATGTTGACTTAAATGCTGCTTCAAATGGTGAGTCAAATGTTGGCTTAAATGGTGACTCAAATTATGACTCAAATGACTCCTCTGTACACGGAAAAGAGGTCGTCATGGATATTGTTGACAGCATCGGAAATGAAACAGATGACCAAATCACTACAAACACTAGAATTGCAAACACAAGCGACATCGGTGATTTTTCAAAAGTGATTAATCACGTTCCTCACGATATAAATAGACTTCCAATGCGAACTGAAACTGCAATGGCTGATGGAATTGCAATCGTTAATTTTAGTTCTGCAGAATCAAAAATCAATATGGAAATTACGAATGCTGTAGATACCAAACATGACGTTAGAGTCCCCAGTGGCGATATCGCAGACGTCATGAATGATTGGACAATAAGGACTCTTGGTTTACCTGTTATAAATGATAATATCACAGAAAAGGATATTAAAGTTGTCAATCAATTGGATAAATCTATGGTTGCAGAACCACTTGTCTGCAAAATGATGTCAAATTCTGGTGTTGAGGATGCAAAGAATGACTGGACAATGAGTGTTGCTGGCTTTCGGCAGGAGGGTAATGATATCACAGATGAAATTGTTTGCCTAACAAGTGATAGTGATAACGTTATGGTTAAAAGTGTTGAAAACACAAAAGAAAATGGCTGTACTATAACTCCCAACATTACAGAAGCCTATGATGACTTCAAAATTGAAAATATGATCTTTTCGAACGAAATAGATGACTTAACATTTGGTACTGACTCCATGACAGAAGTACACCATGACATTGCTAGCAAGTATACTTACACTACAAGCCCAATGGACGATATAATTATCACAATTACTGATGCCGAGGGCAAGGTCACAGAACCTGACAACGGTACTAAAAATAGATCATCTGAAATAGAACAGGAAAGCGTTTCTAACGCAGGGGAAAACACTGAAAAGAAGGGCGAAAACGTCATATGCAATGAAGGTGCCATGACTTCAGGTATGTTTGTTTGTAAATATATACTATATCAATACTGTAGTACACCAGAAATAGCAAGAATCCCTTTTAAAATGACCAAACGTCTTTTGGATCTTATTGCGAGGTTTTATATGGTTAGAGGAGATGGAAATGGAACTGATCAAAATGTATCTTTTTACTGTATAGTCTTATAGATGGCCCTAGATTCAGGATGGTGCTACTGGATGGTATTTAGTTTTAGGTTGATTTTATTATATGGTTGGCCTATTGTGAGGATAGTCTTATTTACTGCATGATTTTAACTTCATGATTGTCTTATTCTGGTGCATGTAATTTTTAGTTAGACAGAAAAACACAAAAATCACAAAATAAACAAATTTTTAAATGTGTGTATTACAGGTACTGGTCAACAGCAGTGGTTTTTCTAATAAATCTAACCAAAAAAGCACAATAAAAACTGCAACTCTAACTATCCCTTAATAACAGCAATTTCGCCTTAAATTTAAAAATCAGTTCGACTTCTTTGTCAAGTTAATTCTTTACTATTTTGATATTTAAATTTTCGACGTTGCTCATTTTGCTATTTTGCAGCTTTCATTTCGAGTGTATAGAGAAAAGCGCGATAGGTCTGAAAATTTATTATTTCTTTCGTATTTTGTTCTATTTACAGATGCTCCGTTGTTAACTTCTGTACAACCCGCAAAAGAAACTGTAGATCCTGTCGCGCGTCGAAACAGACCTTCTGGTTTTGTAAAACCATTAAAAAGCAACATTGGATCCATCCTGCCAACTCTTAGTCCAGCAAGTCTTATCCTGCCTAACATTAGCTTTCCTGGTTCTTCACCACAATCACCACTTAGCCCTACTGGTTCCAGCAGCTCACCGTTTACCCCTGACGGTAAAATCCAACGACCTATTAGCCCTATATCACCACTGAGCCCCTCTGGCTTTTCACGACCACCGCAAAGTCCTTTCGGTTTTAATCGTCCACCGTTTAACCACACTGGGTATGTCCGCCCACTATTTAACAACTCTGGTAGCACCCGTCCACCGCTTAGCCCTGCTATCTCTGAGGACTTTGACGTTGATAGCGATGACACCAATCTACCCTACTGCATGGCTGATTCCCTTGAAGATATCGTCTCGCTGCCTATAGAGTTAGAGAACGACTACCACGCCATGCTCATGCGCACAAGACCAAAGACTCTGCAACTTGCTAAAAGACAAGGTGCCGACACTTTACATATCCAGGCATCTAGACCAGGCTGCGACACATTACAGATCCCGACTTCCAGAAGAAGCAGTGATACGTCACCGGAGAGGACAAGCCAACGTAGTAGCGATGCGTCAGAAGAGGACGGAAATGACGTAAATGTCCTCCATGACCCAAGTGACCCAGACAACACTATCGCCGACTCAGACACAAAAGAAGAAAGCAAGAACACTCAGCGCATCAAAAAGCTCTCCATTCCATTTTCATTTCCAATCATTAAGGAGATCGAGATCGAACCTGAGAGCCCGGACAGCAGTGACTACGAGGAGGACAAGTTCCATCTCTCCCCAAATAGGCACAGGCAATTTCGCAAATGCTCTTCACTGACAGCAAAAGATAACAAACCCAATTCATCAGGTTTATCGCGTTTTTTCAAACGCCAGGCGTCGACACCTTGTATGTCGTCTGGTCTGGATGCATTCCAATTACAACGTCTACAGAAGTTGGCTGAAGCCTCAAAGAACAAAACAGACAAGGCAGATGTGATTTCGGAAGATGAGAATCCCACAGCACCATCGCCGCGTCGTCTATCTGTCTCTGTACCTTTTCTACAGAGCATTTTTAACTCAAAATCGTCTTCTCAAAAGCCTAAAACTGCACCTGGTTCAGCCACATCGAATTACAAGGCGTACACAGGAGGAAGAGACAGCGATGCTTATCCGACAGGGAGGAGAAGGCTTTCCCTTTCTGTGCCCTTTCTACAAAATGTCTTCAACCCGAAGAACAGTAAACAAAAGAATGCTCACGTGAAAAAGAGCTCTAATAATATTAACACAGCACAAGGAAGTACTGTGGACATCAGAATTAAGGAATCCAAATACAAGAGCGAGCTTGGAATGGAAATATATTCTGACTGTCGTTCAAATACGCCTTCAGATATAAAATTTAAATCGAATAAAATACCTAGTCGGAGAAACTCTTTGCCGACTCTCTTTGTCAAAGAAAACTCAAAGAACAGTGCGAGAAATGGTGAATTTGCTGGAGTGAAACAAAGCACTCGATTGCGTAAAGTGACACGCCGGCTGAAGTCATCGTTTGAAATGCTGTCTGGTAATGGCTATACCAAGGACGGCAATTGTCTTGTGATATCATAAGCACTTGACACGTGAGTAAATCAATGTTAATCCACAGATTTTATCAGTGTATTAAGCATACATAAATGAATCTCCCCACTCACTGCTGTTTGTGAAGAAACACGAATCAATAAAACCAATAAACCTGGGGAGAAGGGGATGTTTCCTATTGTAGTTAAAAGGTAAATTTGAAATCGATGGATAGCATTATAAACGCTGGTTACTGGGTTGTAAGGGACTGATAAATAACTTGTAAGTGCTGTGTTGGAGTGGCTCGGAATGATGCGTACATATGGCTGTGAATGCTGTGCAGGCATGGCTCTTGATATTTCGTATGCATGGCTGTGAATTCTGTTCGTGTATAGCTGTGAATACTGTGTGCATATGGCTGTGAATGCTATGTAGGCATGGCTCTTGATATTTCGTATGCAAGACTGTGAATTCTGTTCATGTATAGCTGTGAATACTGTGTACATATGGCTTTGAATGCTGTGTGCATATAGCTGTGACTGCTGTGTACAAATAGCTGTGAATGCTGTGTATGTATTGCCTGTGAATGCTACAAACGCCTTTAGCCCACAGTTGTTAATCTTTTACCCTGGCCAATCTCTGCTATAATATTCAAATATGTGAATCCCAATTCCATCATCTATATTCATTACGGCTCAAAATTGGAACAAAGAACAAAAAAAAAACAGTTGAGTTACTAAAGTATTAACGCATGAAAATTTATAGCTTTCACATAAAATCTTTATATGTATCCGATTTATATATGATATATTAATCTTGTTTTGTCTTTATCTTAATCTTCTAGACGCACGCAAAAAGGTCTTTCACGACAAAGCTGTCTTTCGCGATACATAGATCTTCTATGATACAGCTGTGTTCGATGACACAGCTGTCGTCTACATGTAAGTCTGTGTTACATGACTTGTCTTTGATAAGACTGTCTTTCACGATCCGCCTGTCTTCGTCGAATCAACTGGACTGCATGATAAAGCTTTCTTCTATGTTATACCATGGCTTTTATGTTTCTATTCTGATATTCATCCACGGTATTAGTTTGACGTCAGCATTACGTCACTATGAAGATGATATGATCAATGTATTACAATGTCACTGTACTGATCGATGGAGTCCTGTAATGTTCTGTTGACAATGGAACATGTTAAAATTTCTACTTGCTCCTTATATTTCTTTACTTAGGGAAAAGTTATGAGTGGTGTAAAGAGACAGCATAATGTGCATTTATTCAAGCAGTAGTGTTATTTAACCCGTTGGAGCATCTCTTGAATAAGTGAGAACTGAGTTCGACAGGTTGTGGTCAGTTTATGGCAGGATTCCGGATAAGGCAATTATAAGAGATTTAGGATGTTATTGTGCTTAAGTATAACCCCCTACCCCAGCGACGCTGGCCCCCATCCCCTGGATTAAGGAGGGGCTGTTATGTACACACTGGCTACCATGTATGCTTATGGCATTTTAAAAGTTTGCAATTTCGAAAGAAACCTTTTTATCGGAAACGCAAGAGAGAATCAACCCCTCACCCACTTCAAACGAATTTCACACTTCGCGCTGACCGCACCTGACCTCAGAATTGAAATTCCCTTTATTGAATGCAAATGGTAACATATATATATAGCAAATGAACATACAAGTATGGTAATTGCGATCAGGAATATTCTAGATGTCACGGATGACGTCACATTAGTAATAGCGCTGACGTCATGAATGACTGCATAGTAATGAAAATAACACAACGTAAAAATATTACCTGCGGGGGGAGAGTAATTAGAACAGCGTATGCTATGTTAATCGTGTACGGTCGTGTACAAACAAAAACAAGAGCAGTCTTTCAGCTAAAAATGTTTAGCTGTTCCGTTTAAATTGATTTTGTTTTCTTTGATTGCATCTTTCACTTTGATAAACGCAATATCAGTAAACTGTGTCGTGGTTTCAATGAAAGCCAAAGAAAATTGTACAAAACAGACGATGATAAGTCTTTTGTTTCTTGAATCCTTATGTAATAAATCGTAGTGACTTAAGCGTTTTGTCAATTCAAATCTGGAAAAAGGCATTGACATCGGATTGCACTTACAACTAACCCCTTGGAGCTGTTTATATATGGTATTTGAATCAGTTCATCAAACATGTAACCAAGGGAAACTTCGACGAAATAAAGCCTTCATAATTTGCCTTGTTTACAGCTTCAAATATATTATAATATTCAGATAGTTTAACTGGAATCGATCTCTTTTGACACAAAATGCACTTTGAATTTGTGTTGTTAAATCGTTGTATTGTTGTATATCATGTGGGCAACATATGGGCAATATTTATGATGATGTGTATACATTCTATTCCCACAACTTATCCATGAAATTAAATTATCCGGGCTGTAATATTTAAACTAACCACACTTTAAATACTGGGTCTGCGATACCTACAGGAACATTCAAATACATGACTCATTCTCTACGAGAGATGTGATACTAAACGTAGGTAGCTTTCTGCACAGGGACAGGGACTGTGTTACTACACGTACGATACTTCCTGTACGGGGGCTGTAATATTACGCGTACGGTACTTCCTCTATCGGGGCTGTGATACTACATGTACGGTGCTACACGTATAGTGCTTCCTGTACGGGGTCTTGGTAGTGCACGTACGGCGCTTCCAATGCGGGGCTGTAATTCTACTTGTACGGTACTTCCAGTACAGGGGTTTTAACGCTACATATACGGTACATCCTGTATAAGGTGGCGTTGATACTTCACGTTCGGCACTTCTTGTGTGGTGGCTTTGATAATGCACGCATGGGACTTCTTGTACGGGGCTGTAATGTTACAAGTATGTTATTTCCTGCACGGAGTTTGATACTGCATGTGCAGTACTTTCCTGTACGGGGGCTGTCATACTATACGTATAGTACTTCCATTATGCTGTTGGGATACTGCACGTACGATATTTCCTATACGGGGGTTGTAATACTACACATGCTGTGCTTTCTGTACTGGGACTTGGTACTACATGTCCGGTACGTTTTGTACAAGGGCTGTGATACTACATCTGTTGTACTTCCTGTACGGTCTTTGATACTACATGTGTGGCACTCCTGTTCAGGGGCTTTGATACTATACGTGAGGTATTTAATGTACAGGGGATATGGTATTACAAGTACGGTACTCTTGCCATTTCAAGCAATATAATTGCATCACAAATATATGACGATCTTAGCCAAACACCCCTTGGTGTTAAATTAATTTTAAATTTATTATATTATTATACATTGTTATATAATATTTCTTCTATTACTTCCATAATGACACCAAGTAAAACACATCTTTGAGGAATGGTTACGTTATGTAAAATATCCTCACAATCATACCAAGAAGCTAACAGCAGCATTTGAAGTTGAAGCATTTGTTAAGAATATGATTTGTCCTGATTTTTTTGAAAATGATATCTTTAATGAAATGCTGTCAATATTAACAATAGTCGAATGTCGTGTTTGAAACGTTAGGTGAAAGTAATACAGAAACAAAATGAGGTCAATTGAGTGCCTTACATAAAAATACGTGTATTTTAATTCATTTCAAACACGAATCTCTCACAATCCAAAGTACCAATCAAGCATATATTTTTATATAGGCCAGGAATGATTTATAATTGATAGTACATGATTTATGTGTTTGCGTGTAGTATATTATTTCTCCCAATTGAACATTGAAAGATTTCAACAATTTATACCGTGATAACACAAACTGAATATAAAACAATAAAATGTGAACTGAACTAAAAGAAAGAGTCGTTAATAATTAAATAGAAGCAAACCAACAACACTTTAAAAGGATCAATCGAAAAATAAGTAAATAAACATATACTAAATATTATTATTAATATATATATATATTTAGAATATGTATATGTGGGAAACATTGAATTCTATGGATTGACTTCTACTGATTTCAACAGTAAAGAGTGTCTCAAATTTTCGTAAAAAGTGGCGATTGAAATATTGTTTGATGAAAAGTGAATATTTGCTTATTCCTTGATAAAAATGAAGACTGACTTCTCCTATGGTAAAATGTGAAAGTTTACTACTTCTGTGGTAAAAACCTGGAAAATACTAATTCGTTGCCAGAATGATTAATTTTGTGGTACAAAGTGAATACTGACTTATTCATCAGTAAAATTTAAAATGAAAAATTAGACCCTGTAACGCTAAAGATGTCATGTAGTTAAAGCAATGGGTTGCGTACAAAGCCAACACAAGCCTTTTAGATGTGAAAATAAAACTGCCAGTACTTGAAATTACTACACGGATTGGCGGACGCCGATATGACGTCACACAATGTGGAATTTTCCATTCCAAATGAAAGACCAAGATCAAGGACGCAAAATAAACTGCCCCATGAACATCAACTCTTGTCAAATTCCACGAGAAATTGCGATGACTGTGTCTTTGTTAAGAAAAAAACTGCCCATACTCAAGATCAATTTGAAAACAAAAGTTTACTTGACATTATTGACAACAACAATCCAAGCAATTCAGACATGAATAGATCAAATGAAGACGATCTTATCAGAGCGGATAATATACTGAATATCGTGGTACATGGCGTATCAGATAACGATATCTGCGTCACAGGTGATGATAGAGAGATAAGAGAAAAGATAAGAGAAAAAAGCGTTGATGACGTTGATGATGTATGCAAACATTATGCAAATAGAAGTGGTCTCGCAGAAAAAACAGTACATGATTTGAGTAGGGCGTCTGGTCACATTTGTTTTACACCACGTGACACAGATGAAAGAAATATTGATGCCAAAGACGAAAGCAAACCAGTAAGGAAAAGACGTGTTGGTGTTGGAAATCTTTATGAAGGTGTCGCAAGGCGTAGCTCTTCCTGTGTAGGCCATTGTGACGTCACAAACGAAATGATTGAATGTATGAACAGCAGTATTAACATCACAAATGGACATGTTATAATGGAAAAAGCTACCAACTCATGCAAAATGAGTGATGTCTTGGTGGACAAAACAAGTAGCATACAAAACGTTGCCGAATATGGAATGGGTGGCGGAAAAACCGGCAAAGATGATATCTTAAAAACAGAACCCGAATATGGAATTGATGACGATGCAGATGGCAAACACGATATCGGACAAACAGTCTCTTCTTACGAAATGGATGACAAAGATAAAACCACTGAATTTCTAAAGCCCTCCAATAAATGTTCCAATGGTGCAAGGATGGAAAATGATAACAGTGCAAGAATAGGTGATGGTGATGCTGCAAAACTAGACTTGAATGCAATTCGTTGTTGCTCCTGGAGTGAAACTACTGATCGTTTAACAATTGAAACTAGTCACACAACTAATGATTCAAACAGTGTGCTTCTCTCACAAGCCCTCATGCCATGTCATCATCATGACATGAGAGATAAAAATACCGGATTTCTTGACTCTTCAAAAGGATTCCAAACTGATGATGCTTATAACAAACTGATAAGTAAAATAAAGAAATGCTCAAATACTGCAAGTAGCAGAACTGATGGCGATGGGTGTAAAAGAAATACATGTTGTGATTCATCGAAAGAATTGTGTTTTAATACGCTAGAAAGAAATTATGATAACTTAGCAGGAATGCATTCCGATACAACATGTCTTAATAGAGAAATAAACAACAACAAAATAAGGACTATCCTTGATGAATCTATAGGTGAGTGATGCATTTTAAATATGTATTCATTGATATTATTTTATTTTATTTGATATATGTCACGTTAACCTTTTAATGAATAAGCAATGCGAGCCATTGCTGCTGAGATCAGGCATCATGAAACAAGCATAGCTGCTGTATCGTCCATATGTAACTCTGTCACACGCAATGAACTTCTTTCGTAATGCAATTTTTATAGATGACAGTTATCGACCAATGCTCTGTCTACTGGAAATTTTTATATTGCTACATTTTAGTCAGGATACTTAAAGGTACTGTAGAGCCTCATCGTGTACCAGTTGGGTCTGAAATTATGCGTGCAAGGATTAGGCATACGGCTGTAAACCAAAACAATGAATATTCTCATTCGATATAATTAAATTATGAGGTACCTATTTGATACCATCAAATTATTATTTTATGAATATACACAAAACTGAAAAAGCACTGAGGTACAAGTATAGAGATGACGGCGATGGTACAAGAATGCATGATGCTGGTACAAGAATAGATGACAGCGATGGTATAAGAAAGAATAATTTAGATAGTGCATGAGGAGATGATGTTTCAAGAATGAATGATGGGGATGGTGCAACAGTAGATGATGGAGTAAAAATGGGTGATGGTGATATACTGCAAGAATATATGATGGTGCAAGAATAGATGATTGTAATGGTGGTGTAAGAATAGATGCCCGAAGCAAAAAAAGAGGATGCTTTGGATAAGTATTGATGATGATGATGATGATGATGATGATGATGATGATGATGATGATGATGATGATGATGATGATGATGATGGTGATGGTGGAGGTTATGGTGGTACAAGAATATATAGTGGAGAGTAAATGATGATAATAGCACAGGAACAAATCATAGTTTTGTCAACTCGATTGTGATGATGCAGGAATAGATAATGATGATGGTACAGGAACAAATGATTGCTATGGTGAAAGAATGAATAATAGTGATGGCGAAAGAATGGTTGACGAGGGTGATGGTGCAAAAATACAAGATATTAGAAGAACAGCTCGCGATGACGGTGCAAGAATGGATGTTGGAAAAGGAAGAGAGGTTTTCGATGTTGCAATAATAGACGGTGTTGCAAGATAATATGATGGTGATGTTTAAAGAATGGATGAGGCTGATGATAAAATAATAGACTGTAAAAGACAAAAAGATTGCGATGGTGCAAGGAAACATTATGGTGATGATGTAAGAATACTGGATAGTACAAGAATGGATGAGACTAATGACGCAAGAATAAATTTTGGTGCAATAATGGGTAATGTTGATGGTACAAGAAAAGATAATGGGGATATTGCAAGAATGGATAATGCTGATGATGAAGGAATAGATGACGGTGATGGTGCAAGAACAGGTGATTGTGATGGTGAAAGAGGGGATAATAGTGATGACAAAAGAATGATTGGTGGTGATGGTGCAAGAAAACACGACGTTAAAAGAACAGCTGAAGACGGTGCAAGAATGAATGCTGGTAAAGGAAGAGAGGTTGGCGATGTTGCAGGATGGTGTTGCAGGAAGAGATGATGGTGATGGTTAAAGAATGGATGATGGTGCTGATGATAAAATAATAGATTGTACAAGACTAGCAGAGTGCGATGGTGCAAGAAAACATTATGGTGATGATGTAAGAATACTCGATGGTACGAGAATGGGAAGACTAGATTTTGGTGCAAAAATGGGTAATGTTAATGGTACAAGAATAGATGATGGTAATGTTGCAAGAATGGATGATGGTGATGGTGCAAAACTAGATATAAATGATATGGATAGAATGTGTAACCCCTGTGTGAGTGGTTGGCATTTTAATATTACTACAAGGTTTATTTTGAATTTTGTAGATCCAAGAAAGCTGACTTCATATCTGAAGCCTAACTATTCGGATTCACCCAAATTAGATGTAGAAGAGGGCAAAACACAGTTTCCATACTCGAAGACTGACCGTACGGAAGTCATTACCTCACCACCAAAAATCGCTGAGAATAAGTGTGTGCGCACGGAAATGGGACAGACTGCAGTTAGATTGACTAGCAACACTTTATACATTACTGAAGCGAGAGAAGACATCGAGAAGAAGATTATGATTAACGCTAACGACAATGTTAAAACCGATGAATCTGCTAATAATTCTCATCGCGTTAGGAAGCTCTCTATTCCTTTTTCATTTCCAATAATTAAGGAAATCGAAATTGAACCGCAACTTTCGGATAGCAGTGATGATGAGCAAAACTGCAAACCGTATTCTTGCAAACGGGCGTCATTTAAGAAAAGCTTATCATTTACTGCAAAGGATAGTAAACCCAATACATCCGGCATTTCAAGGTTTTTCAAACGTCGAGCTTCTACTCCATGCGGAAAAGAGGGTTTGGACGAGTCACAATTACAACAGCTGCAACGAATGGCTCAGGAGAGAGCCGATAGAAAAATTAAAACAACTGTGATATCACAGGAGAGCGCTCAGCCTGCAGGAAGACGTCGGCATTCTCTCTCAGTCCCATTTATCCACAGTATTTTTGTGTCGAGAAATAACGCAAAACATCAGACAGCACATAACGACAATGGAGTGCACCCAGCACGAAGGCGTCTCTCAGTTTCTTCACACATCCTTCAATATTCTACATGCTCCAAAAATAGCACTCGACGTTTTAGAACTGCACCAACAAACAAAATCTCTTCGAAACAGCAAAATCCACGAATAAATCAGAACAGACGAAGTTCTTTGCCTGTAATATTTCTCAAGGAAAACGCTAGATGGCAAAGAAAGGTAGAACGATTTCACTAGACCATGCTGGTAATACATTGTTGAAAGAAGAACAAACATTTCATAAACGGTAATTACTGTGGATGCATTTACGAGAATAAAATGGTTTCATTTTAAACGGATTTACGGATGAATGTTCAGGCTTCTGTATTCAGGCCAACTGACTGGTAGGCCAATGATAATTCAAACGTACATTACGCCACAAGATCAGAATATGACGACATTCAGACCAAATACATCAGTGACAATTACGTACTAGTTCATCTCGTCTTCATGTGCCAAAGAAATCACTTTGTAACACTTTGCTTTGCTATGTTGCCATAATAATATTGACAGTTTATCGAATCGTATTAATTGGTTAAAGTAGGATGCGATCGTAGACTCTGTTGACACAGCTATAGTGGTATTAGCAAAACAATAATTACTTTAACACATTAAACATAAAATTACTTTTATGTCGCAGACGAATTCTGTTTTTTTTCTCGAACTGAATAAGCAGTTTTTCTTGCTGAAGTGCAAAATGTGAAAAAGAGCTAAAAATATTATTAAATTAGAAGTAAGGAGGATTATTATTCCTTTTCGAATCAAAAGCGTTAACTGAAATGCAAATAATATCGCCGATGCTAAACCAGATATTACCATTTAATCAAGTGCATTACAATTCCTCGTATAAAACTAGCTCATTTTAAAATTTCCAGGCAATATTTGTGCTTTAAAAAAGCTAATTATTTCTTGAATTAGCTTGATAAGTATCAAATGTTTCCTGCATTATATTAACAATATGTAAAAACCCAATGTGTTTTACATTCGTGAATACATGTATGTAAGTGATCTCTTACATTTTTTCCATGAACGTTACATTTTTTTCATGAACGAGAGAAACAATGCTCTTTTCAAAGTGCTTATTAACAGTCAACACCTCGTTGTCAAGATCATGCTATAATTGGTTCAATGAACAAACTAGATACATTTTATGAACCAGGCTTGATTATAACATGACACTGTTAAGTTTTGCAATTTTAAGGTCATAAGGGCTCATTGTGTCATCATATATAGCTGCTTGCATAATCATAATGAAATCTTATGTGTTATGAGGTAATTCTCCTTTCGAACCCTCAATCGCCTTCATAGCATGTTAGCAATTTATTTTCCACAAATAAAAGTGCCTTGCGAAATGAAACGTATCATTGTCAGTTGATGTTTGTGATGTAAAGAAACTATGAGTAGTCTAAGATTAAAAGAAAAATGCGTGATATGTTTGATGAAGAAGAAATGAAATGATTGATTAACGGTGTGATAATCTTAATAATATATAAAAATGTAGCGAGTTCATAAGTCGCGATTATGTTGTTTGTTATATTGCACCCTATTTTTCCTGTGATTTCTGTTCGCGATATTCTGTAAAGCTGCATTCAAATCCATGAAGAACTCCGGGACGAAGCAAAGACGTCGTGCGGTATAAGAACAGTTATTCGAGCCAGAGTTTCCTTTCTGAAGGGATACTAAAATGAGTAAATAATCAGGAATTGTTACCTGAACCTTTGTTTAAAACTGTTATCGGGCACTGTGATCGAATCTGTAATCAGGAGTTGTGGCCGGAACTGTGACTGGGAGCTGTGAATAGAATTGTGATAGGAACTATGGCGGGGAACTGACCAGAAACTTTGATCAGAGCTCTGATAAATTTTTGACAATATATACATTGGCGCGATTGGGTTGTGTCAGTGTCAGTAACAGAAAGTTGGTTTTTTAGTTAATTTGATATTTCTAACAAAAAATGAAAGAAAACGTATTGGTATTTTATTGATAATATGTTGATAAGTATTCAACTCGGTGAAGGATGCAGCCCTTACACCCCCTCCCACGGCGAGTAAGACACCTTTTCCCCAGAATAAACTGTGTTTTTCTAGTGAAGGAAGCAATCTTCTTCAGAATAAACTTTGATCATCTATTGGAGGATACACCCCTCTCCTGACCGGAGATGAGCCACCCCTTCCTCAGAATGAACCTTGATCGTCTGGTGAGGGATGCAACTACTCCTCTCAACTCAAATGAGCCTGCCCCTTCCTCAGAATGAACCTTGATCGTCTGGTGAAGGATGTACCTACTCCTCTGAACTCAAATGAGCCACCCATTCCTCAGAATGAACCTTGATCGTCTGGTGAAGGATGTACCTACTCCTCTCAACTCAAATGAGCCACCCCTTCCTCAGAATGAACCTTGATCGTCTGGTGAAGGATGAACCTACTCCTCTCAACTCAAATGAGCCACCCCTTCCTCAGAATAAACCTTGATCGTCTGGTGAGAGATGTACCTACTCCTCTCAAGTCAAATGAGCCACCCATTCCTCAGAATTAACTGTGTTCCTCTAGTTATCTTAATATTACAATTATATCATGATGTAATAAACATATGCTAAAACCAAAAAGTATTCTGCTAAGTAAAAATTGACGTCCAAGTACCTTAGCGACTCACTGGTTTGCTTATAAGTACTTAAACTATAAATAATTTATAATAAAACTGTGCACGCATGCGTACTTGCAAGACATGAAGTGGCTACCATGCTTTGTCGATATGTACTGGTGCTAATGCGTGTGCAGTTCTGAAGACTAGTGATCTTTATCAGATATGGGGGTGGCTGACAAAGGGGCCATTCTGCTCTCTGGTATCTTATGTGTCAACATGTATGTACAAAAAGGCAGGTCGCGGTCCGTGTCCGAGTACCAATTTACATAATAAAGAAGTAATTTTCATTCAGTACTTTGCGTTTTGCATAAAAATGAGGGGGGGGGGATTCGTTCGAAACTGCACTTTTCGTTTAGTTATAACAGGGTTATTATTTCAAACTTTGCATTTCTCACTTGCGAGTCATTTTAAAATGTCATTGACACGTATAGTAACCTTTGGTTAGTAAGTAACTCCCTCAACTCTCCCACCGTGCTTACATCAGTTACTCATATGAGAAACGTGGATAGAATAACTCATATAGTCAAATTATATAAAATTACATAAAGGACATGAGATCTAATCAAATATTTTTGATAATTACAAACAAATTTCCTTTGACAAATTACCCTTATTAATTTCACTGTTAACATGTGAATGGTGTAAATTTTTAATTTCAACTTTATTATGAAACTTCTCATTATTGTATGAAGAGGGATGAGAAACAAATAAAGAAATGACCGTTTTGTTACGATTTGTTATTTCTGTTTTCCTCAAACAAACTACCTGTATGTTTGGGCCAACTGCCTTATAGTGACTTAGGTTTCTTCAATACACAGGTTTTACTCTCTCTTTCGCTGCTGCAATATTATCATGTGGTAGAAATAATAGCCTTAATAACATCATATCATCTGCAGGTACCGACGCATCGCATTAAACTGATATAATATAATGACAAGAAACTATTAGCAAGAGCATTCCTTTGAAGGCTACATGTTTTCATTTGAGCTGTGAAAATTTGTTAATGGCATGATGTATTGAAACTCGGTTTGTGGTGAAAAATAATAAATTACGCACTTGAACGAATTTACATTGAATAACAAATAATTGCATTTTCAATGACAGCCACAGGGACGTTAATGAATTATCTTGATGTGTGTTTGTTACACAATGTTGTTATTTTTCATTTAGACCAGAATGAATTGTACAATTATTTTAGTGCTCTACAACATAAGAGTATACATAAACCAGTGTTTGTATAAAGATCGGATTCTGTAGTGCATCGTTCGAAATGAAATCACATAAATTATATAGTTCACAGTTTGTCGTGAGCTTTTCATGATTTTCTATAATTCTTTTTAAACAAAAATAATATGAATCAAGACATAATAATATCACATCGTACTTGATTGATCATAGTGACGAGCTATTTGTTCCATATCCGAGTCTAGCAATGTCAAATTGGCTGCAAGAATTTTGATTTTAAATTTTGGCCACGTGATTTTGGCAGAATGATGCACCATTCGCCCCTTCTATATTTTCTATAAAGTTCGAATTCATGTCATTCGAAACAAGAAGCATATTGTGGAGAATGAAGTCAGCCTGAAAAGAACGAGGAATGAGAGGGCGAATGGTGCTTAAGGTCTAGCACATGTCACCACATCTTGCATATCTCTTTATAGTTAAAATCTCACACCGTAAGTATTCAAGCTTTTAAAAAGAACTTTAGTTTTATTATGTAGTTCTTGTGCATCCGAAAGGTTTAATTTGACTGTCTGTAGCCAAAACCTTCTTGTTTAAGCACATATACGCTACTCACCATTCTTTGTGTAATTGCAATGAGGATGGATGAATATTTAACAGACTGCCACTACGACCTTAATGTTTTCGAAAGAAATTCTATATTAACAAAATGAATCCGTTGTGAGCATGTAGCCGCCTGTGACCCTTGATGTGAGTGTGAGAATGCTGTTGTAACTGTGTGACCGCTGTTGTGCAAACGTACGTTGTGATTACGTCAAAGCACCTACTTTAGCCCGAGTAAACACTGTTTCTCAAGAGCATTTAAAGGTCAGCACACATCGTCGTCCAAAGGATTTTCATTTCAGTTCTCCGATCCCTGTCTCCAAGCTAACTTCAGCATTCCAATGCTCGAATGAAAAGACTTCATGTGAGTTTTTTGTCGCATTTCGAATTCGCCTCGTCTCGTGTTCGGACAGTCATTGACGCAAATCATAACCTGTTATGGATCATGGACCATTATATTCCTTGGTACTCTTCGGAAGATTTCCCGTCCCGTCCTTGGACGTCCTAGTTTTTCTGCCCCATTGACTCTCTCTGTTTGTCTAGCGTAACAAAAATCTAGTAATTCAGTTTAGCAAGTACTCAGCCTTTGGCTGCGCAACCCTCCCATAGTGAGCAGGTTATCTTTACCCATCAGTATACAGTCGCGAATTCAACGTGAGGGCGAGAGAAATGGCAACCCAGTGCACCTAATGCAGACTTCAACCATGTGACAAGCTTGATCAGCGTCTCTGGCTGCAATCTATGATCCAAGCGCAGCTCCAAGTACTGCAATAAGCAGTTCGTACGAAGCGCTCTAACCCAAAGAAGAAGCGCGTCCCATCGGCAATCGTGTCGATCGACTGACTCCACGCAGTCCACAATGGTCCAAAACTCGATTCCTTTTCTTCCATCCACCAAACAGTCCAGCATCCTGACTGCCAACATGACAATTCTTCCATAAAGAGAAGCCAGGTATAGGCCGCATTTCTCCCATTGTTTTCATCCCATCTGACAAGGACAGGGCGATCTACCGCTACATGTTGTTGGTGTTTGACAACTCAGGATCATGATTAGGAGATGTCTGAAGCAGAAGTCGAATCTTCAATAGCTACCATTCCCTCTGTGCGAAGTAGATATGATCTGGTCAGTGAGAATGAGGACAGTACACTCTGTCGTTTTCACCAATGCACTGTAGATACCGAGCAGCAGATGATATTATTTCCCTGGATCCACTGAACTGGATCTAGAAACACACCTTTGGACGACATCTGTGCGCAGCCATCCAGACACTGGCTCAAAAAGGCACGAAAACCACCCAAGTATAAGACCTCTACGTCTTCAACATTATATCTTTCCAGGATTTTGCTTCGATCAGGTTTAAAGATTAGCGACTCGCTGACCTAGGTTACTCCAAGCTATTAGAATGATCAGCTCATAAATATGTCACCAAGCTCTCCAATTGTCTCGTGACATACATGCTCGAGGCACTTTTCTTCAACACTGTTGGTCGTATATCGAAGGCTTTCATGACCTCCGACACGCACCTATCCTAAGCTAGCAGGAGTTGTTTCCACGTAGAACCAAGAAACCAGAGATCCCTCCCAAGTCATGGCTTTGTTGACCAGCACCTATCACGGTTTCTCACAATTGAATTTGCAAGAAAGAAATTGCAACACACCATGTCTGACCATTCAAGCTCTTGTGCAAGATCGAGTGGCGAAACCCGTCTTCATCCAATACAACCAACTACTCCACTGTGGCCTCTTAATGGCTTTGTATGGTTTGTTCAAAGTCAGAAAACGTCTAGTATACCCACTTTTAAGCAGAAATTGACCAGGTTTTGTGCCTCCTATCTGATAGCCTGGGGCAATTTCACATCGGCTGCTTACCTAAAGAAACAGACCGTCACCCAGCTCTTACTTTAGAAAGGTGTTGCTTGTATTAGCAAAGAATAATCAGATTCATCTGTCGGTGCATTACCTGATGGTCAGGTTCAACCCGTGCCAATCACAGCGTCCAGAGAGGGCCAGGTCATCCACAGGGATTGTACTACAGTCCTTGTGGGGGTTCACCGCTCAGAATCTGTTTGCCAACTCTCCTACTACTAAACCGCTCAAGTTTGTTCGGAAAATTCATCCCATGCTATCGACACACTGACCTACCCTGGCATAATGAAAAATTACTTAATGCCTTTGCTACACAGGAATTTCTGTTCAAAGTGGCCTCTAGAAAACTGAATGCCCACTTCTTTCTCATAGCTCCTTGCTATGAGGAAGAAATGTTGATTCCGGAGCTGAATAGTTTCTCGTAACAACTGGTTGAAAATTAGAGAAAGTCCTGCAGAACCTTGGCCACGCAAAAATCCCACTAATTGCCACCCATTCGAACATCTTCTACATCTGCCGCTTTGATGACTAATACCTGTTTCATAGAAAGGAAAGATTTTCTAAGATATTTAAGGAGAATATGATAAAAAAAGGTATTAGTTGTTTTAAGTAATCACTCGCTGTCACAAACTTAAGTAACCTAGCAATGTGTACTATAGTACTTTACTATAGTACTTTACTATAGATATGTTTGTAAGTGCCTTGAAACTCTCAAGCTTTACTTTGCGTGTTCACGGATTACACTATTTTGGTGTATATGTATTTCGAGACAATGAAGTTTCATTTTTTGATCTCACTCCAATTTTTATAGAATCGACCTCTTTTTAGGTTACTCTCTTCCCTACCAAAACCTCCTGCCGGAAGTTATTACGAAGAATTAAAATAAGGAAAGTGTTTGCCAGTCATTTATTTGTCTTCAATCTTATCTGCATATCATAATTTATGCGCTTATAAGTCCCTTTTTTTTACCAATGATATCGTAATTCGTTTGAATTCCTTATACACATTAAAATATTAGCTTCTCCTGCTCGTGCTATAGTCCCCAACATAAATGGAAATAATCGAACGGAGAAACTTTTAAGAAGTAAAAGCTGCGTTTTAGGCAAAGTTTTCCACCCCACGATGCCTTACAGCCGTGTTTGTGTGGCTTTTTATTGAACACATAACTGGTGATAAAATATACAAAAGAATTACTTTTGTGCAATACTTATAAATAAGAGCTAGATGTATAACATAAATTAACATGTATAACATTATATGTATAACATAAATTAACAAAAAAAACCAACAAAAAAAAAAACAAAGAAATCGAATTACATGCGTGAGAAACAGTGTAAGGTGAAAAAGAGATAGACTGATATCGATCTTTTCTAATTTATTATAATTGACGTGTACTTTTGAGAGAAAACTTGAGTGAAAGATGATAAGAAAAAATACCGGTTATAATATTTCAAAGCATTTCTTCCCTCGTAGGTTATTCTACATCAATTGCATGTTATTTTGGGAATTGGTACGTAAAGAAGCAGAAATATGATTTTCATAATTTCTAGACTAACTGTAATCAAATGACACTCAAAGAAGACAAGAAATAATTTAAGCGCCACATGGTCCCTGGAAGTGTGCACCAAAGCCAATTCATTATGTCTCGGCTATTGTTATTGCAGAAGACAGATGTACTTTTTAAAATCAATTAAATTTCTTACAGGGCATGATGCGGATGGAAGGAATATGCCGACATATATTGTCATGAATGTAAAATAACGCAGTATGCCAATTGAAAGAAAACATGTTCTATAGATAAATGAGAAACGAATTTAAAATAAAGTAATAGTCCAATTTGAACAAAACTTGATCAATCATTTAGTAGCTGGGTAAAATATTATAAAACCATGGTATAGTTTTTAGACAGTCAAGCTGTTTTTTTATTTGTGCATATGTGCTAAATAAACATGCTTGCAGATGTTTAAAACACAAAATTTGAAAATTCCTGCATATAATAATATTAATAACAGTAGTACTAATAATAATAATAATAGTAATATCACTACTACTACTACTACTACTACTACTACTACTACTACTACTACTACTACTACTATTACTAATAATAATAATAATAATAATAATAATAATAATAATAATAATAATAATAATAACAATAACAATAATAATGATAATAAATCAATTAGGTGACATATTGATTGTGGCATAATTTACTGATTTATGACAGCCTACACTGATTTGCGCCCACATGGGCGGCATCACCAAGCGACTACTCTTTACTAGGTGCATAATTGTATATCATTACATGAATAGGCCTAAATAAAAGCAAACTAATAACATATGTTTGAAAGTTTTATTACAAAAGAAAACATACCGGGGTCAGAAAGAGATATTTATCTGCCACGGTATTTTCGAAACGAGTTATTTAGCATGTAATAATACCTCTTTCAGAACCATCGGGTTCTTCTTTTTTTTTTACTTTGACATGGCAAATACAGGTTTCCCTTCCTTCCTTGTTATACTTATATGAACTAGACCGAAATTCGCACAGCGAATTAGACCCCACTTGGAATGATAACTGTAAACGGAACGTAGATGATATTGGTATTTGTTAACAATTTTCACGTCTGAGTGTAGAATATCCTCCTAAATACTGCCAACTATACCAGCAAGGTAAAGGTAAAAACTTTTTATCAGATGTACCACTTCAGATGACCTCTATTCATGTGCCAAGTTTGCTTGGTCTAGCTTCAACGGTCTTGAAGGAGATGAGGTCAAAATTGCTCTATCTCTTACCGTTTTCGAGATAAGGGCCAACTTCCGGTATGGGGCTCGAAAGTGACCTGGAGGTCAAGGTCACCGAAAGTTATACCTAACGTTTCGTCGTATAGAGGGTGGAGGTCGAAAATGAGGTCAAAATTGCTCTATCTCTTACCGTTTTCGAGATAAGGGCCAACTTCCGGTTTGGGGCTCGAAAGTGACCTGGAGGTCAAGGACACCGGAAGTTATACCTAACGTTTCGTCGTATAGGGGGTGGAGGTCGAAAATGAGGTCAAAATTGCTCTATCTCTTACCGTTTTCCAGATAAGGGCCAACTTCCGGTTTGGGGCTCGAAAGTGACCTGGAGGTCAAGGACACCGGAAGTTATACCTTACGTATCGTCGTTTAGGGGGTGGAGGTCGAAAATTAGGTCAAAACTGCTCTATCTCTTACCGTTTTCGAGATAAGGGCCAACTTCCGGTTTGGGGCTCGAAAGTGACCTGGAGGTCAAGGACACCGCAAGTTATACCTTACGTATAGGGGTCGGAGGTCGAAAATGAGGTCAAAATTGCTCTATCTCTTACCGTTTTCGAGATAAGGGGCAAACTTCAGGTTTGGGGCTCAAAAGTGACCTGGAGGTCAAGGACACCGGAAGTTATACCTTACGTATCGTCGTATAGGGGGTTGAGGTCGAAAATGAAGTCAAAATTGCTCTATCTCTTACCGTTTTCCAGATAAGGGCCAATTTCCGGTTTGGGGCTCGAAAGTGACCTGGAGTTCAAGGACACCGGAAGTTATACCTTACGTATCGTCGTATAGGGGGTGGAGGTCGAAAATGAGGTCAAAACTGCTCTATCTCTTACCGTTTTCGAGATAAGGGCCAACTTCCGGTTTGGGGCTCTAAAGTGACCTGGAGGCCAAGGACACCGCAAGTTATACCTTACGTATAGGGGGTGGAGGTCGAAAATGAGGTCAAAATTGCTCTATCTCTTACCGTTTTCGAGATAAGGGGCAAACTTCAGGTTTGGGGCTCGAAAGTGACCCGGAGTTCAAGGACACCGGAAGTTATACCTTATGTATCGTCGTATAGGGGGTGGAGGTCGAAAATGAGGTCAAAACTGCTCTATCTCTTTCCGTTTTCGAGATAAGGGCCAACTTCCGGTTTGGGGCTCGAAAGTGACCTGGAGGTCAAGGACACCGCAAGTTATACCTTACGTATAGGGGGTGGAGGTCGAAAATGAGGTCAAAATTGCTCTATCTCTTACCGTTTTCGAGATAAGGGGCAAACTTCAGGTTTGGGGCTCAAAAGTGACCTGGAGGTCAAGGACACCGGAAGTCATACCTTACGTATCGTCGTATAGGGGGTGGAGGTCGAAAATGAAGTCAAAATTGCTCTATCTCTTACCGTTTTCGAGATAAGGGCCAACTTCCGGTTTGGGGCTCAAAAGTGACCTGGAGGTCAAGGACACCGGAAGTTATACCTTACGTATGGTCGTATAGGGGGTGGAGGTCGAAAATGAGGTCAGAATTGCTCTATCTCTTACCGTTTTCCAGATAAGGGCCAATTTCCGGTTTGGGGCTCGAAAGTGACCTGGAGTTCAAGGACACCGGAAGTTATACCTTACGTATCGTCGTATAGGGGGTGGAGATCGAAAATGAGGTCAGAATTGCTCTATCTCTTACCGTTTTCGAGATAACTCATTGTTTTTCTTAAATAACGTTTTTCGCGATTTCAAGGTCATGGTCAAGGTCAAGGTCAAAAATTTTTATCATTTGCTTTGGATCACATTGCCCTTTATATATGTGCCAAGTTTCTCTTTTCTAGCTTCACCTTTTTCGCGATTTGACCTTGACCAGTAATGTTAAGGTCAAAAATGTTTATCAGGGACACCACTTCAGATGACCCTCCATACATGTGCCAAGTTTGGTTGGTCTAGCTTCAGCGGTCTTGGAGGAGATGTCTGGAAACCGATTCGGCGGAAGAAGAAAAAAATAAAAAAAAAAAAAGCGAGAAAAAAAAATAGGTGAAGAATTCGAGGCAATCCATCCCCATTTGGCATTTTCAAGAGAGAGAGAGAGAGAGAGAGAGAGAGAGAGAGAGAGAGAGAGAGAGAGAGAGAGAGGAGAGAGAGAGAGAGAGAGAGAGAGAGAGAGAGAGAGAGAGAGAGAGAGAGAGAGAGAGAGAGCGAGAGAGACATTTCCGAGTTAGCACAGCAGAGAAAAAGGGAGAAAAAAGGACTTACCTTCGATGACAGTAATGTGATATATATCAAATGTACCAAAAGCCCAAATAAATAATGTCACACTGAGATAAAGAGAGGGAATGTGTTTTTGATTTCCCTCAATGTTTTTGATCGTAAACGACATGATAACATTATGATGGTTTTAATCTCTATTAAGGTCGGTGGTAAAATGGTGCAACACAACACGTGAAAAGGTCTTTACAGTCAAGCTCATATTGATCGGAGGATACACACTCGTGATTAAACAACCCCCACCCGCACCTCCACACTGATAAACTTCAAAATCACGTTAGCGAGATAGAAAGAGAGAGAGAGAGAGAGAGAGAGAGAGAGAGAGAGAGAGAGAGAGAGAGAGAGCGGGGGGGGGAGAGAGAGAGACAGAAAGAGAGTCTAACCGTTTTCGAGATAAAGGCCATCTTCGGGTTTGGGGCTCGAAAGTGACCTGGAGGTCACGGTCACCGAAAGTTATACCCTTGTATCGTCGTGTACGGGGTGGAGGTCGAAAATGAGGTCAAAATTGCTCTATCTCTTACCGTTTTCGAGATAAATCATTGTTTTTCTAAAATAACGTTTTTCGCGATTTCAAGGTCATGGTCAAGGTCAAGGTCAAAAATTTTTATTGGTTGCTTTAGATCACATCGCCCTTTATATATGTGCCAAGTTTGGTTTTTCTAGCTTAAATGGCCTTGCTGTAGATGTCTGGAAACCGATTGACCTTTTTCGCGATTTGACCTTGACCAGTAAGGTCGAGGTCAAAAATATTTATTGGGTGAACCACTTCAAATCACTCTCCATACATGTGCCAAGTTTGATTGGTCTAGCTCCAGCTGTCTTGGAGGTTTTCGAGAGAACTCATTGTTTTTCTTAAATAACGTTTTTCGCGATTTCAAGGTCATGGTCAAAGTCATGGTCAACAATTTTTACCGGTTGTTCTAGACCACATCGCCTTTTATATATGTGCCAAGTTTGGCTTTTCTAGCTTCAACGGCCTTGCAGTAATTGTCTAAAAACCGTTTGACCTTTTTTGCGGTTTGACCTTGACCAGTAAAGTCAAAGTCAAAAATTTTTACCCGGTGCACTACTTCAGATCACCTTCCATCCAAGTGCCAAGTATAGTTGGTCTAGCTCCAGCTGTCTTGGAGATTTTCGAGATAACTCATTGTTTTTCTTAAATAACGTTTTTCGCAATTTCAAGGTCATGGTCAAGGTCAAGGTCAAAAATTTTTATCGATTCCTTTAGATCACATCGCCCTTTATATATGTGCCAAGTTTTGCTTTTTTAGCTTCAACGGCCTTGGAGTAATTGCCTGATAACCTTTTGACCTTTTTCGCGATTTGACCTTGACCAGTAAGGTCAAGGTCAAAAATTTTTATCAGGTGCACCACTTCAGATGGCCCTCCATACATGTGCCAAGTTTGGTTGGTCTAGCTTCAGCGGTCTCGGAGGAGATGTCTGGAAACCGATTCGGCGGAAGAAGAAAAAAAATAAAAAAAAAAGCGAGAAAAAAAAGGAAAAATAGGTGAAGAATTCGAGGCAACCCATCCCCATTTGGCATTTTCAATGCCAAGTGGGAATAATTTCATTATATTCCTTAGTTCAAACGTTGTCTTATTAGTAAATGATATTTTGTGTTTTTTTTGTCTGTAAACCTGTAACTGTTTAGTGAATCATTATCTTTTAGTACAAGCATTGAATTAACTAAGAGAAATCTAGTATTTTTTCTCAACAAAATGCAATATCTTTAATTTTTTCCTAGTGTCACAACAAGTAATAATTAAGAAATACATTTTTTCCGAAGAGAAATAGACACTACTAGATGATTATCCAAACGCCTTTGTACCCGTACTGTTGTTTACTGTGCACTTTATGCACTCCCTTTTCTCTATAGCTGAAGTACTAGAAAGCATGCGAAAAAGGTTCAAATATGTCAAACAATGTTATTTTTGTCTCTTCTTTACTGTTTATAAAGGTGTTTTTTTTGTGTCTCAAACTACGCATTTTCCGTCTTTGACTTCTGAACAGAGAAACGAAATATAAATTAGGTTATTTAAAATTCAATACAATCAGTAATCTCTGATCAGAACAATTGAAAGGCTGGATAAAATGGAGAAAATTTTATTTTGTGTGTTTTTCTTTTCAGGCTTTTTAGTAATTTGCGTAGAGGTTAGATATGAATTTATTTAATATTAATACATGTGTAAAATGGGTACAGGAGAACTGCTTGGAAGAGTGCCACTGAGACAAGTGCCACTGCCTTAAGTGCCACTGAGACAAGTGCCACTGCCTTAAGTGCCACTGAGACAAGTGCCACTGCCTTAAGTGCCACTGAGACAAGTGCCACTGCCTTAAGTGCCACTGAGACAAGTGCCACTGCCTTAAGTGCCTCTGGGACCAGTGCCACTGCCTTAAGTGCCACTGAGACAAGTGCCACTGCCTTAAGTGCCACTGAGACAAGTGCCACTGCCTTAAGTGCCACTGAGACAAGTGCCACTGCCTTAAGTGCCACTGAGACAAGTGCCACTGCCTTAAGTGCCACTGAGACAAGTGCCACTGCCTTAAGTGCCACTGAGACAAGTGCCACTGCCTTAAGTGCCACTGAGACAAGTGCCACTGCCTTAAGTGCCACTGAGACAAGTGCCACTGCCTTAAGTGCCACTGAGACAAGTGCCACTGCCTTAAGTGCCTCTGGGACCAGTGCTTCTGGAACAAGTACCGCTGGACAACTTCCTTTCGAAAACTAGCTCCCAATTTAATATAATTATTGTTTTCTGTAAATTGTGTCTCACCTTGTAAGGTATAGGCATGTATAAAATTAATTAGCTTTAAAAATTAACAAGCAATCACGGCTTTGTTATTCGTAATCGCATTTTATAAATTGTGTGTAAAATCCAGATACGATTCGTGTGATGGATAAGTCTATCATGAAAATTAAGATTTCGGCGACGAATTAGCTTTTCTTACAAAGTGGCTAATCAAGATTTGTATGCTTCAATACAACCGGTAGTTGTCCAAGCGACAGTTATCCAACGGTACGTTTCCTGGAGAAGTCCAGCTGATAAAAAGCAATGTCTTTATAGAAATAATATGAAATAATCTAAATAAATGAGTTTCATTTTTTGGGTGAAATTTCAGGTTTTACAAAAGATCTGTTGCAAGCAAACCTGTTTCAAGTATCAGGATTTCCTCACTTACTCAAGTTTGTTTTTAAAAGCATTCATAACGAAAGAATCTTGTGTTAGAGTTATCGAGCTCTTTCAGCCAAAAAGCAACATATTACGTGATGTCTTCATAAATAGCTAATATTTCGTTACAATTATTGTTTCACAGCGCGGTTTAATTTATTCCTATAATCTCTCTAAAGAACAATACCTTGTCTGGCTTAATGTGCAAGAAGAAATTTAAAAATTTTTATTTACATTTTAAGTGTAGAAAGGAAAGCAAGAGCGAAGATGAAAATCAAGATGCACAGCTGCACAACAGTTAATATATATATATATATATATATATATATATATATATATATATATATATATATATATATATATATATATATATATATATATATATATATATATATATATATATATATATATATATATATATATATGAAAAAAGTTTGGTGGTGCTTTGTACAGTACATTTGCAGTTGCAAAATGGCGGACAACTCTGAAGAAAAACGGCAACAAAAGAATACCCGCGCAATTCCAATATTTTCTTTACAACTTAACAATTTTATAAATTTACAGCGGAGAAGGAGCTTTATGCTGATCAAATGATATAAAGGCAGTTTGTTTTTAATTTGTTAACATTACTGTACCGACTCAGTTGAATGTATTTCTCTGGTCTACAATAAATTTTAGCAGAAAGTGTTAAAATTAGAATCTTAAGTGACAGTCATTAAACAATATATTATTCCTTAAAAAAAGCAGCAGTGACTACTATTAGATATAACTCTTACTCTATATAGTACCTACAGCCATAAAAGTTTAGCAAGTCGCACAATAAAAGCCTCAAAAATAAATAATGATAAGTGAATGGCTCTGTGATTTCTATCGTGAAACACATAGCCCCTGGATACAACTGTTTGAAATTAATAATTATACAACCATCGTATACCAGTGTATACGTGATAGTTCCTGTGAGAGAAAGTCTCGAGTAAGCAAGAGCCCTAGCATCAAGATTTCACTGCTTTACTAACGATATAACCGCTATTGTGATAAGGAAGACATATCCCGTCTGAATTCACGATTGTCCGGCAGATTGTTCACAGGTACGGCACAACTTAATGCTTAATGCAGTCATTGATGTAAAATTGTGCACCTGCCTTTTGTCTGTGCCTATGTTTTTAATTTCACGAACTAAATGTGAAAAATATATAACCTTTTAAGAAATTCAGGGCATTAGTATAGCTATTGAAGTTTTGCCAATAAGTAGGCAAACGTGATCATCCATATATATTGATGCGATCACGACGTGTATTACTCACATAACACAGGTCTGCTGTGTACAACGAAATACATTGTTGTGGATTTATAAGAATGATGCGCTGATACATGTTTATTACAACAAGTCCACTGTGTATATAATGTGTCATGTACCATCTACGCACACTTCTTGTATGTGATTTTGAATGAGCGAAAATTTACAAATGATAAAGATCCGACAAGGGTTATGTTTAAAGGTAAATAAATTTAACCTGACACACTTGACGAAAAATTAAGTGTGGAGATGATGTGAAGAATGATGTAGTTTGCCATATTCTTTTATTTCAGAAAGGTTGTTGTGAACTCGCAAACTGTATATAAAAAGGTTGTAAAATCTGCACAAGAAAATGAAATCCAAACTATATGGGTGAAGCTGATTTATCATTACTATTTTTGGCCTAGTAGTCACTGCTTTTAAGTCTTTGTCTGACAACGACAGGTGTTCAAAAATTTCTTAGCAGTTCTGGTGTTATAGCTGATCAACTTATCCTTTTCTTATATCTCTATTTCTGTGCACAGTCATGCTCGATGAAACAGTTTTACGGTATATTGTTTGAGACAAACACCGCTTACAATACTTTTTTAAAAAAAAGTAATGGCTAACCTCTTTTTATCCCAGACTACAAGGTTACTGCCCCTTCTCGAAAAAGTACCCTTTAACAATTAAGTAGCCGTAGCTGTATTACAGCCTAAATATACTCAATAACGTTGTTTTTACAGATCAAGTTACCTTAAATTCATAATGATAATTTTTAATTAATCATTTGACCATCGCTGTGCCATTTCATGACTTTATTTAAAACGTTGATGTTGTTGTATTACGGTGTGCTTGTACCTATTATTTTATGCAAAAATATATTGTAATGTACTTTCCGATACTACGCAATGGCATACACATGTAGATCATATGGCAGTTTTCGTTCCAACTTGTTTTATCGGTTTTGCTAACCCGTTGAAAGCTATTGCATCATGGTACATTTTTCTGTAGCTAGCTATTTTGTGATACTGTCGCCTGATTATTTTTTATATTGTGATGTTATTGTGACAGGTTCAAAGTCACGTATATACTTTTTTTGCTTTTCGGCATACATATATTCAGCACATAAATTTATTGATCCACGGTGTTTTGATTAACATTGTTACCATACCTGTGCTATAGATGTCTTGTGAACGACCCTGCTGCGTTACAAGCATGGCAACTACGACATACCAACAGACATACTACACAAAGTGTGGCTTCCTCAACTGGAAGTACGTTTTTCTCTACTTATTTCTGTGTTCTTAGAAAGTAAACTGAACTTTTGGCACAAAATATTCCAGTGAAAAATCTCGCCAATGATATCGATAGAAACTAGACCTGAATAGAGATGTGATACAACTGGCTTTTAATAAAGTTCTGCCATATTAGTTTCATTCAGTGCCATGTTTAACAGTTTTAGCAATACCGAAATGATGTAAGGTTGAGATTTAATTAAACTTCACTCTGTGAAACGGCATACAGGAGGTGCAGACGCACAAGGATCGGGTACAAACGTGTCAGAACATGCTGTACAGGATTTTGTGGACCCAACTGCGACATAAGTAATTACTTATCTTCTTTTAATTTCAACGTTATTTTTAAGTCACTGTGTCATAATCTACTAGTCTTTACAGCTTTACGGAAATTATGGTGAACCATTTTTTGTATGTTTATTAAGTAAATTTACCTTTGTGGCAAACGCTTTTATAGCATGCCGACGCGATTTTACAACAAAATGTGCCGATCAATTGATCTGACCGATTGTCGTCCCTTCTACAAACATTGTGATCATTCCTTCCAACACGTCGAGACGTATGGATTTTTTTCTTATGGTAAGGGGCTGACCAAATGATGCCTTTATGAGATATTAGACTCAGGACACTCCTCCCTACTTTTAGCTCTCCCTACAAGAAAACACCATTTCAAGGAAAGGGGAAACTGTTTTCAGCAAAAATGGTAATGGCTTGCTCAGTGTTAGAGGCTTGTCCTGTTAATCTGAAAATCCAAGGTTTGAATCTCGCTCGAGATGGAAAGTGGGAGACAACTGCTACAGTTTCCTTATCCAAACGCCAAACTCCACTTCATGACATCTTTTATAGCAATTTTTAAAAATGAAATCTTAGCATAACTCTTTGATTAGAACAATCGTAACAAGCTGCACGCTTGAATACAGCTACGTAATTGTATCACCATCGTATTGTCATGTGCGGTTAAAGATATTAACAAAAGGTCAGATGCAACAGAAACGACTATAAATGAAGGTAAGAAGAATCAACTCAATATCAACAATAAGGTAAGCTTTAGTTATGTTTTTTTCATACATTTCTTATTTACTTTGGTTTTATTCGTTTACCATTGATATTTGATCCTTCGTTCATAATATGTGTTTTCCGAATCAGCTGTGGTATTGATGCTTGGTCTCATTTCGAATTATTAATGGGCAATTATTCAACCTCTAGCACGTTTAACATATTGACAGAAGTAACATTATAATATTACTTATGACGTCTCAGATTCATCAAACATAGATATTTCTAGACAGTTGATGATAATAATACTTCATAGCATGTTGTAAATCGTGTTTCTACTGCTTTCTGCAGCTGAAAGTACAGCGTTAGGAAATTACACGGCAGTGTAACAAGTAGTTTAACACAATGATAGCTTCTGAAGAAAACTAAAGAACATACACAAACAAAAGGCAGGCATCCGACCCAGTCAGCCCATTGGCGAAAAGCTTATTATATCGTTTTCATTGTTTGATAATCTCTTTCTCTTTGCTTGTGAACAGGAGAGGTTGCAAATTCGTGCAGCTCAGCCCCCTGTCAGAATGGAGGGACTTGTACGGAAATCTGCGGCGGATATAGATGCACCTGCATGCCACAATATTATGGAACCCGTTGTGAGCACTGTAAGAAATTCTAGCTGGCTTAAATTTTGTTTTGAATTATTAAACGCCCATTTAAAAGAAAAGTGTAGCACATTTCCAGTGTATATAAAGAGCAAAACACATTCCACGCCCAGTATCGAAAACGTCACGTTACAGAGTATTGATTTGTGTACTTAACATCGTCAGAACAAGAGAACTGATCAATATACAGTATTACAGAGCAGTGCAAGAATAAAATACAGTACATTTGCAGAATCATGAAGTAGAAATGATACTTGCGTTTAGACTCTTTCGGAAATGTTACCTTATCCATGCGCTTTGTTCACCCACATCTTCCAGACAAGGGTGTTTTTTGTATCAGTCTCCCGGTTTCTGCAGTTTTATCACTTTATGTTACACTTTGCCGAATAGATAAATAGGTTCGATATCAAGATCATGATACTCTTAACATAAGCCTATTATGCTAAAACTGGTACCTGTACACTCAACGAAACAAACAGCTTTGCCATTGTAGTGCATGCTAGGCTATCTACTACCGAAATGTACACCTTAGATCTTTCTCATGTGGTTTATATTGCATATAGCGCATCAATAATTGCAAATTAGTTTATATAAATGGCACGATCGCATAGCAACAAAATTACACAGGTATACCCAGAATGGAGATTATTTCATAAAGCAAGATATAATTAGTAACGGAGTTCGTGTGTAGAAAATGTGCCATCCATTGCATATAATCTCCTATTTGTCATCACATAATATTTTTATGCTGCATGTCAGTCATTGCATGTAGAATTTACTTAATATGGTGGCTACAATATTACAACATTGTTTTAAAATAATGCTTATAAATACAATCAATTACACAATTAATTATTTAATCACAGTTATTTTTGCTGTTTTTCAGATTTTGATGAGTGCAATTTTGGAAGACCAGGACGTAAGATAACATGAACTGCTTTATAATTTTTTAGACATTGAACTTAAACGAAAAGTAAAAAGTAAAATATGCAATAATGTATTTATTACTCAGTAAGAAAACATTTAAGCAAATTGAATCCTAATTATTACGTCTTAGGAGATCAAAATCTCTCTTTAAGATCCACTATTATTCTCTTGTAATATATCTTTGTTTTTATTAGTGTGCCTACATTTTCCTTAACGCGATTAGTTATTTCTTTTACAGCAGCGTGTTATCGGAAGAAGAGAGAGATTGATGGCACCATGGCACTGGACGACAAAAATACGGATTTAAATTGACGTTTTATGTAAAAGAACCTGCTGTTTCATAACATTATTTAACGATAACCCTATTTTTAATGTTAATGATGCATTATATTTTAAAATTGATGCTTGTTTCATTAGAGTCTTGAAAAATGACAGATATGCTTTATTGCACTGAAACATGATCTTACGTTTTATTGTAATTAAAAAATTACACCTATGTTTTATAATGATCCAAAAACTACGCTGATGTTTTATTGCACTCATAGAAATAGCACTTACGTTTGATTCCATCCATAAAAATGACGCTTATGTTAATTGCACTAACAGAATTGTTATAAAAATCTAGACTAGATGTGCCAATGTTCATTCAAGCCAGAACTTATAGACAAAGTGAATTCCTGTCAACAAGACTAAAAAGTAACAATGTCACATGTTTTCATTAATTTTTAACACCTTATGCTTAACAATACGTAAATGCTGTCACCAACCCACTACAGCCGATGTTGTGCATACAGAAATGTGATTGGCCTTTCAAATGGATGCATTTAGTGGCTAACCAATACTACTTATACATGTGCCATACTTTTATTAGAAAAAAGAGATATTGGTATTCGTCTGCAAAGTTGATCGATGCTTAGGCGTCAGGCAAATTATTTGTTTGTCAAAGCTTCTACACAATACTGAATTGATGAAAGAAAACAGAGTGTATGATGGCAAATTGACCTAAAATACAACGTAAATAGGATGCAAGACGTAATATCCACTGAATTTTGAAAATTTATAAATGTCATAGATAACGTTCTATGTATTTTGTTAGAATACAAAAGAAGGCGATAATTCCACACTAATATCAAAGTACTATACATGTGTTCATTCTTTGATTTCCTACTTCCATTTCTAGGAGTTATGTAAAAAGCAAACTGAGAGATAAACGCAAAACTCCCTACCTTGACATCAACAAATAATTTAAATAAATTACTAAAACACTGACTGCCTTGGAAAACAAATAACTTTAATTTTTGGTCACACAAATTAAACCACAGTTATTTGTTCTAATTTAAAACATTTTGATCAAGAGTCTGAGAAATGTAAACAATGACCATTATTATTAGTATTGAGTGACTCAAAACATAAATAAAACCCCGATAAGGAAGACACAATCCAGCATTCGCACTTATGATGATGGCGATACTGGTGCTGCTGGTGATACTGGAGATGCTGACGATACTGGTAGTGCTGGCGATACTGATGATGCTGGCGATACTGGCTCACAACATAGCCTTTCATTTCGTGCAATACCCTGAAAGTTCTAATGTAGAAGTGCTGTTTTTGTGATATGCACTTTATGGTGCCTTTTACTGGCTTGAAAGCCAGATTTGTCAAGCATATTAGTTGATAATGACAAAAAGTTTATCTTCACTTATGAAATCAGCAGTGCCCTTTTAAAGTTATTGCTCCTTTGTGACGGGGCAGATAGATTGAGTAATAACCGGATTTCTAATCCAGCTTTATAGATAAGCGATCTTTCAGCCATCTTTTATATAAGAGTTTCTGTAATGAATGTCACATGAAAGTCACTTGACCGGTGTTGTGGCATATCGAATTTGACTGGAGTTAATATTTATACAAAATTAATAAAATAGAGCCAAAAAATATAAAATTAAAAAAATCGGTACAAACAAAGTAAAATGTAACGTTAATATATAAAATCAACTTATCTGTATTCTGTTGGAATGAAACAATAGTGCATTATATTACAATTAAGGAGCACTATTAAAACAAAATTATAGAACAACAGAGGTATTAGAACTCTACTCCAAACAGTAAAGAACTGCAATGCGCGCGAATTTAGTACTTTCTGCATCAAGAGAGCCATCGTAGAACTCTTCGTACAAGAGATGGTTGAAGGCAGAAGGGGACCAGGTAGGCCAGGATATCAGTGTTTGGACAACATCTGACACTGAACGGGAATAGCATTCTGCGAGATTAAAAACAGCTAAGGATCGGAGGAGGGGGAGTGCCACCACGATCGCCAATACACGAGGACACGAAAGCGGTACCATGAATGACTGAAGCAATGCTGTATTTTTTCAAATAAATATATCAACTTAACGGATCCCACAATTATGCTTTTGTTGGTTTAAATTTTACAGGGGGGGGGGGGGGGGGGTAAGGCGCACAAAATTATCTATGCATGTTATTTATGCATGTTGTCCATGCTACATTACACTAATTTAAATAATTCATACGTTGGTGGACTCATTTTTGATAATCACAAGGCCTTTATATAAGCCTTAAGTCTTTAAATCGGTAAATTACAAATAAATCTCATTAAATAAACGAATTTCCTGCTGTATTTTTTACTAATCTGTCACATTTGTAGATAAAGTTGCTTCTGCAGTATATCCATACAGTTAAATAAGAGAAATAATAAAAAATAGCTTAAACCGCATCGTAATAACTCACTATTTATTTCTGATATTCAGTGTTTCCCATTCGAACAGTATTCTGCGTTAGAACTTACTGCATCGTTGCAATCAGATTCGGGGAAAACATACCACTTCACTTCACGGCGATATTATAATATCACTTGGGTATGATTTTATTATTTAAATTAAGGTTACAAAAGATCAATTATGTATATAAAAATAAAGGTAACCATATTTGAACAATGAACGAGAACTCAATGATACCGTTCAGAATTCAGCTGTATTTAATAACAATAATAATAAACATTCCAGAATCAACGAAACATACTTTTATATAAGCAAATGACCAATTAAGATTCGCTGAAATTATACCACCTGGATACCACTGTGTCAAATATATTTTGAAAAACATCAAAGGTATTAACTAACACAATTAATAGAAGGGAAAGCATGCGTGGATATTGCGGCATATAACCGTGCATACCAAGGCGTTTTAGAATGCTGACTTATATAGAAAGCATTAATGACAGGGTTGAAATTAGCAATGCATGTGACTTTTACAGGGTATATCGTCGATGAGCCGCGCTGACGGGTCCGTCGACGGGCTGCGATCGCTGTCTGTCCTTGGGCTGCGGTGACCGTCTGTCTATAGTCAGCGGTGGCCTTCTGTGCATGAGCTGCGGTGACCGTCTACTTCTTCGTAGCTCAAGCCCTCAATGTTCGAGAGACTGACTTACAAAATACCTTTTACAAACGCGCAACGGCTTGGTACAAACATTAAAATTTAAATGATCATGCCAAATATTAATTATCTACCAATGTCAATTCAATTATGGTGGATTGAATAGGATACCTGCCAGGATAGACAATTACAGTAAATAGGATTTGCATTTGGCACAGGTGGTGATAGTCCAGACAGAATGAAGGGGTTGACAGGCTGGGTTCTAGTAGAGCAGTGAAATGCCAGTACTATTTCAGGGATAACGATCTCGCCCAGAATCGGCTTTAGTGTTAGCATAAAACAGTTAAGAGAACGTTGCACTGGTGCATTTGTTAAGTCAGGAATTAAGCAAAGTACGGACTATACTAATATAATTATAATAACCTTGTCTTCTTGTAAACTTAATAATCAAGTTTTATCTCATGAGATATTATAAGTCAGTTGAATGATAAATCATTGAATTATTGAACATCATAATAACAAAAGGCAAACTGTCAATTAATTGCAAATAACATACAGAAAGAAGAAAATAATAATTCAATTATTATCTGTGTCAAACTCATAATTATTCTTGGATATAAATAGCAGCTTTATTGCTGCTTGTGATGGTCATTAATATATTAACATATACACCGGAATCTCGGAAATCGGACCATCTACGGGACTGGCCAAACGTATTCCGATTTCCGTGGTTCGGACAAATTTGTTGTGTAAGAGTGCATTTTAGTTACATTAATAGCGTACATATATGAAATGAAATAATAACGAATTTTTCTGATTTAAAATCATCAACTTTATTCTTACATCCAATCTATTGATCACAAAAGAATTCAGTGACCATTCATATTTACGCTTGGGTTGAAAAAATTTGAAGACTAAATCATCTGACCAGAAAAATTAATAATTTTTTTACATCAACTTTACAGCCAAATCTACATAATCTGTAGACTAAAAAAGTCTGACACAGAATAAATCAGTGTTTTTGCATATTTCTAACTAAATCGACGAGTTTTGAAGACTAATGGAATAGTCTACTGACACTACGCTTTATTTAAGATGTTTTCACAACGAATTGGTATATTTTGGTCTGCTTGGAGATAGACTTTGATTTCACAGCGCTACTTCGATATGGGTTAAAACTGTAGGATCAGCACCGAAGAAGCGACATTACATACCAGAAAAACCCCGTTTTATAATCACATTGACGGAGTTTCTTCAAAGAAGTCAATGAACCTGTGATCATTAAACATTATTATCCCCAACACCGATAACCTCAATTGATGTTTGTTTACTGAGTTTCCTTAGTAATAGAAACCAGTGGGTTTCCGGGGTGGTCCTGTTTGCGTGGTGGTCCGACTCCGGGATTCTGGTGTATTGGAATGCATAAATTTTACACAAGTGTATTCAAATATATGTCTGTATAAGACTAGATATAAATGATATGGATACAATGTGTTACCCCTGTGTGAGTGGTTGGTATTTTAATATTACTATAAGGTTTATTTTGAATTTTGCAGATCCAAGAAAGCTGACTTCATATCTGAAGCCTAACTATTCGGATTCACCCAAATTGGATGGAGAAGAGGGCAAAACACAATTTCCATGCTTGAAGACTGACCGTATGGAAGTCATTACTTCACCACCAAAAAACGCTGAGAATAAGTTTGTGTGCACGCAAATGGGACAGACTGCAGTTAGATTGACTAGCAACACTTTATACATTGCTGAAGCGAGAGAAGACATCGAGAAGAAGATTATGATTAACGCTAGCGACAATGTTAAAACCGATGAATCTGCTAATAATTCTCATCGCGTTAGGAAGCTCTCTATTCCTTTTTCATTTCCAATAATTAAGGAAATCGAAATTGAACCGCAACTTTCGGATAGCAGTGATGATGAGCAAAACTGCAAACAGTATTCTTGCAAAAGCTTATCATTTACTGCAAAGGATAGTAAACCCAATACATCCGGCATTTCAAGGTTTTTCAAACGTCGAGCTTCTACTCCGTGCGGAAAAGAGGGTTTGGACGAGTCACAACTACAACAGCTGCAACGAATGGCTCAGGAGAGAGCGGATAGAAAAATTAAAACAACTGTGATATCACAGGAGAGCGCTCAGTCTGCAGGAAGACGTCGGAATTCTCTCTCAGTCCCATTTATCCACAGCATTTTTGTGTCGAGAAATAATGCAAAACATCAGACATCACATAACGACAATGGAGTGCACCCAGCACGAAGGCGTCTCTCAGTTTCTTCACACATCCTTCAATATTCTACATGCTCCAAAAATAGCACTCGACGTTTTAGAACTGCACCAACAAACAAAATCTCTTCGAAACAGCAAAATCCACGAATAAATCAGAACAGACGAAGTTCTTTGCCTGTAATATTTCTCAAGGAAAACGCTAGGTGGCAAAGAAAGGTAGAACGATTTCACTAGACCATGCTGGTAATACATTGTTGGAAGAAAAACAAACATTTCATAAACGGCAATTACTGTGGATGCATTTACGAGAATAAAATGGTTTCATTTTAAACGAATTTACGGATGAATGTTCAGGCTTCTGTATACACAAGCCCTTTGACATACAAGAGCCTATAAAATGTGAGTAAAATCAATCAAATCAATCAGTAAAAGTCATTGATATATTGGTACTTGCTAGACCATCTTTGATTAATTTATGCCAACTGACTGGTAGGCCAATGATAATTCAAACGTACATAACGCCACAGGATCAGAATATGACGTCATTAAATACACCAGTGACAATTACGTACTAGTTCATCTCGTCTTCATGTGCCAAAGAAATCACTTTGTAACACGTTGCTTTGCTATGTTGCCATAATAATATTGACAGTTTATCGAATCGTATTAATTGGTTAAAGTTGGATGCGCTCGTAGACTCTGTTGATACAGCTATAGTGGTATTAGCAAAACAATAATTACTTTAACACATTAAACATAAAATTTCTTTTATGTGGCAGAGGAATTCTGTTTTTTCTCGAACTGAATAAGCAGTTTTTCTAGCTGAAGTGCAAAATGTAAAAAAGAGTTAAAAGAACTTATAAAATTAGAAGTAAGGAGGATTATCATTCCTTTTCGAATCAAAAGCGTGAATTCCAACGCATAAAATATTGCCAGTGCTAAACCAGATATTCCCATTTAATCAAGTGCATGACAAATCCTCGTGAAAAAACCAGCTCATTTGAAAACTACCATTCAAAATTGGTGTTTTAAAGAAGCTATTCATTTCTTTACTTAGTTTGATAAGTATCTCAATTTTTCCTACATTATATTAACAATTTGTAATTGATAAGGGTACAACAGAAAAGCCAGCGTGTTATACATTCGTGAATATATGTATGTAAGTGATCTCTTACATTTTTCATGAACGAGAGAAAAAATGCTCTTTTCTAAGCGCTTATTAACAATCAACACCCTTATTGTCAAGATCATGAAATAAATCAAAATTATTGGTTCAATGAACTAATTAGATACATTTTCTGAACCAGGCTTGATTATAATTACGCATGACACTGTTAAGTTTTGCCATTTTAAGGTCATAAGGACTCATTATGTCATCATATATAGCTGCTTGCATAATCATAATGAAATCTTATGTGTTACGAGGTTATTCGCCTTTCGAACCCTCAATCGCCTTCATGGCATGTAAAAGTGCCTGGCGAAATAAAATAAATAAAATAAATAAAATAAAAGTGCCTGGCGAAATAAAACGTATCATTGTCGGTTGATGTTTGCGATGTAAAGAAACTATGAGTAGTCTAACATTAAAAGAAAAATACGTAATATGTTTGATGAAGAACGAATGAAATAATTGATTAACTGTGTGATAATCTTAATAATATATAAAAAATGTAGCGAGTTCATAAGTCGCGATTATGTTGTTTGTTATATTGCACCCTATTTTCCTAGTGATTTCTGTTCAATATATTCCGTAGAGCTGCATTGGAATCCATGAAGAACTGCGGGACGAAGCAATGACGTCATGCAGTATAAAGACGTCGTGCGGTACAGTAATACGAGCCAGAGTTTCTTTTCTGAAAGGGATACTAAAATGAGTAAATAATCGGAAATTATTACCTGAATCTATGTTTGAAACTGTTGTCGGGCACTGTGATCGAATCTGTAATTAGGAGTTGTGACCGGAATTGTGACTGGGAGCTGTGAATAGAATTGTGATGGGAACTTTGGCGGGGAACTGACCGGAAAGTATGATCACAGCGCTGATAAATTTGTGACAATATATACATTGGCGCAATTGTGTTGTGTCAGTGTCAGTAACAAAAAGTTGTTTTTCAATTAATGTGATATTTCTAACAAAAAAATGAAAGAAAACATATTGGTATTTTATTGATAATTTGTTGATAAGTATTCCACTCGGTGAAGGATGCACCCCTTGCACCCCCTCCCACGGCGATTAAGACACCTTTTCCCCAGAATAAACTGTGTTTTTCTGGTGAAGGAAGCAATCTTCTTCAGAATAAACTTTGATCATCTATTGGAGGATGCACCCCTCTCCTCACCGCAGATGAGCCGCACCTTCCTCAGAATGAACCTTGATCGTCTGGTGAGGGATGCACCTACTCCTCTCAACTCAAATGAGCCACCCCTTCCTCAGAATGAACCTTGATCGTCTGGTGAGGGATGCACCATATGCTAAAACCAAAATGTATTCTGCTAAGTAAAAATAGACGTCCAAGTACCTTAGCGACTCACTGGTTCGCTTCTAGGTACTTAAGCTATAAATAATTTATAATAAAACTGTGCACGCATGCGTACTTGAAAGACATGATTTGGCTACCATGCTTTGTCGATATGTCCTGGTGCTAATGCGTGTGCAGTTCTGAAGACTAGTGATCTTTATCAGAGCCGGGGCTGGGCGATGGAGAGCAGAGATGGGCTGGGATACTGGTGGGTGACAAAGGGACCCATTCTGCTCTCTGGTATCTTTTGTGTCAACATGTGTGTACAAAAAGACATAAAGTAGCTACAGTGTTTTGTCGATATGTCCTGGATAAAGGGGCTGAAACAACTACTAATGCGTGTGCAGTCCTGAAGTCCCGTGATCTTTACCAGATCTGGGGCTGGGGGATGGAGGCAAGAGATGGGCTGGGATACTGGTGGGTGACAAAGGGGGCCATTCTGCTCTGTGGTATCCTATGTCTCAACATGCTTGTACAAAAAGGGAGGTGATTCTAAGGCAGGTCGCGGTCCGTGTCCAAGCACCAATTTGGATAAAAAGAGATAATTTTCATTCAGTATTTTGTGCTTTTGCATAAAAAATGGGGGGATTCGTTGGAAACTGCACTTTTCGCTCAGTTATAACAGGGTTATTATTTCAAACTTTGCATTTCTCACTTGGGAGTTAATTGAAAATATCATGGACACGTATAGTAACCTTTGTTTAGTTAGTGACTCCCTCAACTCTCCCACCCTGGTTATATCAGTTACTTATACCAGAAACGTGGGCACAATAACTCATAAAATCAAATTATATAAAATTGCATAAAATGACAAACCTCGTGACATCTAATGAAATATTTTTCATAATTACAAACAAATTCGCTTTGACAAATTACGCTTATTAATTTTACTGTTAACATGTGAAAGATGTAAATTTCTGATTTCAACTTTATTATGTATCTTCTCGTTATTGTATAAAGAGGCATGAGAAACATGACAGTTTTGCTATGATTTGTTATTTCTGTTTTCATCAAACAAACTCCCTGTCTGTTTGGGGCAACTGCCTGATAGTGACTTGGGTTTCTTCAATACACAGGTTTTACTTTCTCTTTCGCAGCTGTAATATTATCATGTGGTAGAAATGAAAGTCTTAATAACATAATATCCTCTACAGGTACCGCGCATTACATTAAGCTGGTATAATATAATGACAAGAAACTATTAGAAAGAGCACCCCTTTGAAAGTTACATGTTTTCATTTGAGCTGTAAAATTTTGTTAATGGCATAATGTATTGAAACTCGGTTAGTAGTGGAAAAATCATAAATTACGCTCTTGAACGAATTTATATTTAATAACAAACAATTGCATTTTCAATGACAGCCATAGGGATTTTAATTAATTATCTTGATGTGTGTATTGTATAAGTGTTGTTTGTCATTTAGTCCAGAATGAATGTGTACAATTATGATATCATAAGACAAAGAATATCACGATGATTCTTCCACAATGCGTAAATGTACTCTTTCAAATAGCTGCAATACTTTTGCATTTTGAGTTTTGCTCAAGCATTGTTACGTAATGTTAAATCTCCATTTGTAGAAAGAATTTGAACATTCAGAATATCAACCATCCCAATTTTAGTGCTCTACAACATAACAGTTTATATAAACCAGTGTTGGTATAAAGAGCTTATTTTGTAGTGAATTGTTTATAAGAATTCACATAAGTTAAATAGTTCACAGGTTGTCGCGAGCTTTTCATGATTTTCTACAGTTCTTTTTTAAAAGAAAAAAATTATGACTGAAGACATAATAAAATATCACATCGTACTTGATTGATCATAGTAACATGCTATTTGTTCCATATCCGAGTCTATCAATGTCAAATTTGCATTAAAGAAATTTGATTTTAAATTTTGGCCACGTGATTTTTGCAGAATGATTGCGTTATTTTTAATTTAATAAAGAAATCATTCAATTCAGTTAATAACGTTGGCAAGTTCAAAATATCTTTCGTAGAGCAGTTGCACTGGGCTAAGCAAATAGAAATATGCTTCCGTTTATCTTAGACGCCACAATTCATGTCGAATAAAAATAATATACACTGTGACAGCTAAAACACATATTCAGACCCATGACCACAGTCTGTACCCTGTGCTGGAAAATAAGTCTTCAGCCTTAGTAGCCAAGTATTCAGTATGACCTTCTATGACTAAATCTTCTAATCACACTTGTGCTTTTGCAGCTTGCCCCTGAAACGACTGGTACCGTTGCTTATCTCTTTCGGTTAGCAATTGGTGCTTTATAAATAACAATTGAAAGAAGAACGTATTTTCAAGTGAAATCGCTAGATTTCTTTATGATACAGCCTGAAAATACAGTCTATAACCATTGAGAGCATATTTCATCCCAGTAGATTTCTGTTATTTGCTTCGGTGTTGTCGCAGATTGTTTTCGGAGAGCAAAGCTTTGGAGACTAGGTTTTCATGTTCCAATGTTTGCAGCTGGACAGCAGAGACCGCTACAGATTGCACAAGGGGGATGAAGGTATGTACCTGTCATTCGGTGCCCTGCACAAAACATTTTTTGAAGGTCTTTCCATCCCGTTTTGTAAACGACTGACCAGAACAAAATGAAATATCACGAAAAGTTAGAGATGCATCATAATCTCTCTCCATTGAAACAACTATTTCAAAAAATTTAAAAGTGAACTGAATAGTAGACCAATTACTGCTGCAAGGACTAAACACCAGAATTCGCAGCGTGTACTGTGCTCTATTTGCTACAATATTTCCAAAGCCATGCACTGCGGTTAAGCTAAAAATCAACAATTTTCCCTTAATATCTTCACGTTCCTTGACAGATTTTTCTACTTTCTTTTTCAGCCTTACGTAATTTACTGATATCTGTATTTTTAACGTTACAATCTCACAAATTATTATGACTATTTTCATTTTTTATTGCTTCTAATTATCTCCATGCTCTAAAATACTGTAACTATGTAACAACTGATACAATGCATACGAGGTCATTGTAAGGAGTTACACATGATGTGCAATGATTACAGCGTTTTAGTTTTCATAACGTGCTCTTACTGTTATTGCACTTGGTACATTGTCTTTATGTGTTTCCAACTTATGTTTTTTTTTCCTTTCATGGCCAAATTTATGCTCTTACATAATCTGGGACCGATAGGACTAGAGGGGCGAAAATTTAACAGCGACATACTGTAATATGTGAAGTTTATCCTCGTTACGTAATCATTTGGGAAATCCTTTCGAAGTTTAGCAGCAAAAACAGATAGTGATACTTTGCTATTGTAGCCCATATATGAGATACATGCTAGCCACAATGCGTGGGCAGTCATAGCATGTGTAGCCTATGAGCTTGCTATATAATGATAGAGGGTATACATACATGTAAGCTAAATCATTCCACTGCTTTTTATCAAATTCATATGAATTTAAACATCTGCTTGTTAATGCACCATTCGCCCCTTCTAGATTTGCTATAAAGTTCAAATTCATGCCATCCTAAACAAAAAAAGATATTGTGGAGAAGTCAGCCTGAGAAGACTGAGGACTGAGGGGACGAATGATGCTTATGGTCTAACAGATGATATTACATCTTGCATATTTCTTGATCTCACACCATAAATATTCAAGCTTTTAAAAAACCTTGCTTTATCATGTAGTTCTTGTGCATCCAAAAGGTTTAATTTGGCTGTCGGTAGCCAAGGCGGTCTTGTTTAAGCATATATACACAGTCACCATGGTTTGTGTAATTGCAATGACGATGGATGAATATTTAAGAGACTGCCACTGCTACCTTGATGTTTTTGAAAGAAATTCTATATTAACAAAATGTTTCTTCTCTACAAGGTATTTCACATAATTTGAATTAAAAAAACCTATGATATTGATAAGCTGGTCAGTAAAACAGGCCGATATGTTCGTCTATGTGAACGAAAGTTAGTTAGCGGCATATACCTGTATCAACTTGTAAATATATGCGAAAAAATACGCAAATTCGCAATTCCTGTGTTCCAAAGAAGAAATAATTAGTGGTGTAACACTGCTGGTATGTTTTTGTTGTCCAGCTATGTATAAACGATAACGTGTAACATATTATGCCATGCCATGTGCAGAAAATTAAAATAAGAAAGGAGGCAGCTTTCTGGAATAAGATGACTGCAGCAATCATATGAAGAACGTAAATGGTCACGTGTTTGTCATTTTGTCTTATACCACTCATGTTTAGCTTTCTCCTTCTATAATGGTAGATTACGTAAAATTACATAAAACAAATTAAAATAAAATAGAAAAGCAGCAGTTTCACATTTATAAAAGTGACAAAATCACACAACGAATTTATGTATATGTCAAGTAAAATAGTAATACCCCATGCTATAAGTGAAGAATGTTACTTTTTTGCTTGAAGTCAGGGAGATGTATTCATGAACAAGTTCAAAGATATCACAGGATTTGTCTTTACTGTTAATTTTCGGATATCATAACGCTCAAGCAGAGAAAGGACTGAGGTCTGGACACTATGCTTAAAAGGAGGCGAAGTACAACACATGTAAGACTATATTACTTTCTTCGTACTGCCTAGGATTTATTTAGGCACGGCCCTCTGGGCAAATAATAGTACACGAATCTATATCAACTATGCCTGTTTCCTTGAAGAGTTTTCTATTTTTTGCAAATATTATCTCTTGGCACGAATCTGATGTGAGTGTGTAGCCGTCTGTGACCCTTGATGTGAGTGTGAGAACGTTGTTGTGAACGTGTGACCATTGTTGTGCAAGCGTACGTTGTGATTACGTCAAAACTGTCTCGGTATTCTATAATAATGATCACTATGTGCAGCTATTCTTCTTCAATTTACTCTACAAGCACCAATTTTCCCCACTGTTATTCAAGAGCATTTAAAGGTCAGCACATATCGTCCCAAAACATTTTCGGGCATTTTAGTTCTCTAATCCTAGACTCCAAGCTAATTTCAGCATTCCGACTCTTTTGGTCAGTTTTGCTTTGCTCGTCTACTATATTTCGACATTATGATATTATTTGCGATATTGTCTTTTAGTACTCGTATATACTCGAATGAAGAGAGACTTTATGTGAGATTTTCCTCCCCTCGTCTCGTATTCGGATAGTCCTTGACGTAAACGATAGCCTTTTTTGGATCATGGGCCACTATAGTCCCTGCTTCTCTTCGGACGGTTTCCCGTCCCGTCCTTGGACGTCCTAGTTTTTCTGTCTCATTGGTTCGCTCTGTTCGTCTTAAATCACAAACACCCAGTAATTTAGTTTAGTATTCAGCCTTTGGCTGCGCAACCCTCTAAACCCTAGTTAGCACGTTACCACGTTATCGTTACTCATCATCATACAGTTGCAGGTTTCAACGCGAGGGCGAGAGAAATGGCAACCCAGTGCACCTAATTCAGAGCCCAACCATGTGACAAGCCCGATCAGCTTCTCTGAGTATATACAATGCAATTTCAGATCCAAAAGTACTTCAATAAGCAGCCCGTACGAGGCGCTCCAACTCTAAGAAGAAGCGCGTCCTATTGGCTAGCGTCTCGCCTTACTCCACACAGCGCACAACGAATCAAATCTCGATTCCTTTTCTTCCATCCACCAAATTGTCGAGCGTCCTTGCAGCAGCGAGAATGCCAGCATTACACCTCTTCCATAAAGATAGGCCAGGTATAGGCCACACTTCCCCCATTGTTTCCATCTCATCTAACAAGCGATCTACCGCTTCATGTTGTTGGTGTTTGACTTAACTCAGGATCATGATTAGGATATCTCTGAAGCAGAAGAATTCCAATCTTTAACAGCTACAATTGCCTCAGCACGAAGTAGATGCCATCTGCCCTCCCTGTCAGGAAGCCCACAGAGGCAAGAAGAAAGCCCGGCAAGTAGAACTTCGTTCTCTCGTAATTTCCTAACAACACAGCTTGATTTGCCTGCCCTCTGTTGCCCAAGAAGACGTGCCATTTTGTGGTGCTAGGTGGTTGCCTTTCTATTCTAAGTTTTGTGCGGCATTCCGTTTCTCTATAAGCGCAACTCAACGATTACTCTGACTTCCCCGAATGCGCCTACTTAGTAGGTGTCACTTTGAGCATCAGTGAAGGCATAGCTAATGAATTTAAGAAGATCAGTGAGAATGAGCACCGTGCATCTTTTTGGATGACATCTTTGTGAAGCGATGTAGACACTTGATCAAAAAAGGCACGGAAACTACCTAAGTATAAGACCTCTACGTCTTCAACATTATATCTTTCCAGGATTTTGATTGGACCAGGTTTGAAGATTAGCGACTCGCTGACCTAGTTTACTCCAAGCTATTAGAATGCTCAGCTCGAAATATCTCACCAAGCTCTCCAATTGCCATGTGACATACATGGTCAAGGCACTTTTCTTCAACACTGTTGATCGTGTATCAAAGGCTTTCATGACCTCCGACACGCACCTATCCTAAGCTAGCAGGACTTGTTTCCACGTAGAACCAAGAAACCAGAGATCCCTCCCAAGTCATGGCTTTGATAACCAGCGCCTTTCACAATTTCTCTCAATTGAATTTGCAAGAAAATAATTGCAACACACCCTGTCTGACAATTCAAGCCCTTGTGCAAGATCGAGTGGCTAAGTGCAATCCTAGTCTTCACCCAATACACCAAACCACTCCACTGTAGCTTCTCAACGGCTTTGTATGGTTTGTTCAAAGTCAAAAGACGCCTAGTATATCCACTTTTAAGCAGAAATTGACCAGATATTATGCCCCCTAGCTGATATTAGCAAAGGATAATCAGATTCATCTGTCGGTGCATTACCTGATGGTCAGGTTCAACCCGTGCCAATCACAGCGTCCAGAGAGGGCCAGGTCATCCACAGGGATTGTACTACAGTCCTTGTGAAGGTTCACCTCTCAGAATCTGTTTGCCAACTCCACTACTACCAAACTCTTCAAGTTTGTCCGGAACGCTCATCCACACTGGCCTACCCTGGCATAATGAAAAATTACTTAAAGCCTTTGATCCAAAGAAAATTCTGCATGGGGATTCCGGAGCTGAATAGTTTCTCGTAACAACGCGTTGAAAATTAGAGAAAGTCCTGCAGAACCTTAGCCAAGCAAAACTCACACTAATTGCCACCCATTCAAACATCTTTTAAATCTGCCGCTTTGACGACTAATACCTCTTTCATAGAAAGGAAAGATTTTCTAAGATATTTAAGGAGAATATGACAAAAAGGTATTAGTTGTTTTTAAATAATCACTCGCTCTCACAAACTTAAGTAACCTAGCACTTATGTAAGTCAATTTACTATAGATATATTTGTAAGAGCCTTGAAACTCTCAAGCTTTACTTTGAGTGTTCACGAATTACACTATTTTAGTGTATATATACTTCGAGACAATGAAGTTTTATTTTTTTATCTCACTCCGCTTTTTATAGAATCGACTTATGCTTTTCGGTTACTGAGAAACATTTAAGAAGTAAAAGTTGCGTTTAATTTCGCATTGCGTTCTCCACTTTGAGGTAACGTTTTCTACACCACGGTGCCTTTCAGCCTTGTTTGTGTGGTTTTTTATTGAAAAATAATTAAGTAGTGATAAAATATACAAAATAATTACTTTTGTGTAATACTTTTTCATTAAATTAACTAGAAAAAAGAACTAGATGTATAATTATATGTATAACATAAATTAACAAAAAAAAAAACCAAAAACAAAGAAATCGAATTACATGCGTGAGAAACAGTGTAAGGTGAAAAAGAGATAGACTGATATCGATCTTTTTTAGTTTATTATAATTGACGTGTACCTTTGAGAGAAAACTTGAGAGAAAGATGATATGAATAAATACCGGTTCTAATATTTCAAAGCATTTCTTCCCTCGGAGGTTATTCTACACCAATTGCATGCTATTTTGGCAATTGATACGAAAGAAGAAGAGGTCTGATTTACATAATTACTAGACTAACTGTAATCAAAGGACACTTTAAGATGACAAGAAGTAATTTAAGCGCCACATGGCTCCTAGAAGTATGCACAAAGCCAATTCATTATGTCTCGGCTATTCTTATTGCAGAAGACATGTATTTTTAAAATCAATTAAATTTCTTATTATGCATGTTGCGGATGGAAGGAATATACGACACATGTTGTCATGAATGTAAAATAACGAAATAGGCCAATTGAAACAAAGCATGTTCAATAGATAAATGAGAAACGAATTTAGAATAAAGCAATAGCCCAATTTGAACAAAACTTGATCAATCATTTAGTAGCTGGGTAAAATATTATAAAACCATGGTATCGTTTTTAGACAGACAAGTTGTTTTTTATTTGTGCATATGTGCTAAATAAACATGCTTGCACATGTTCAAAGCACAAAATTTGAAAATTCCTGCATATAATAATAACAATAATAATAATAATAATAATAATAATAATAACGATAATAATAATAATAATAATAATAATAATAATAATAATAATAATAATAATAATAATAATAATAATAATAATAATAATAATAATAATAATAATAATAATAATAATAATAATAATAATAATAATAATAATAATAATAACGATAATAATAATAATAATAATAATAATAATAATAATAATAATAATAATAATAATAATAATAATAATAATAATAATAATAATAATAATAATAATAACTTAGAGAGCTCGGATGGTGAACTGGTGTCGCAGATTGGCAGTGGCACAATTTATTGATTTATGAGAGCCTACACTGATCGGTGCCCACGTTCGTGTCATCACCAAGCGAGTACGCTATTCATAAGTGTATAATTACCTATCATTAAATAAAACAAATTATATATGTTTGAAAGATTTATTACAGAAGAAAACATACAGGTGTCAGAAAGAGATATTTATCTGCAACATTATTTTCGAAAAGAGTTAATTAGCATGTAATAATCTTTCATTCAGAACCCTCCGGTTTTTAACTATGACATGGAAAATTCAAGTTTCCCGTCCTCCCTGGTTAAACTTATATTAATAATCTTTATTACATATTGATTTCCTCACCTGTGTCTTATCAGTAAATGTTTTTGTGCGTTTTTTTGTCTGAAAACCTGTAAATAGGCAAAGTTGTTTAGTGCATCACAATTTACCTTTAATAGAACAAGCATTGAATGACTAAAGGAAATCTAGTATTTTTACAACAAAATGCACCTTCGTTATTTTATCCTAATGCCACAACAAATAATAATTAAGAACTGCTTTAACGACTGAAATGCAGTTTTTTTCGAAAATAAACAGACACTACTAGACTAATTATTCAAATGACCTTTGTGCCCGTAACTGTTGTTTACTGTGCATTTTATGCCCTTCTGTTTTTCTATATTTAGTTGAAGTAATAAAAATCATGCGAAAAAGGTTCAAATGTCTCAAACAATGTTATTTTTGTCTCTTCTTTACTGTTTATAAAGGTGTTCTTTGTGTCTCAAACTAACCATTTTCAATCTTTGACTTCTGAGCAGAGAAACGAAATATAGATTGTTTAAAATTCAATACAATCATTAATCTGTGATCAAATATTTTCCAGCATTTCCAGGAGGACATTTGGAAGTAATACAGAACAATTAAAAGGCTGGATAACATGGAGAAAATTTTATTTTGTGTGTTTTTCTTTTCAGGCTTTTTAGTAATTTGCGTAGAGGTTAGATATAAATTTATTTATATATTAACCACATACATTTAATATTAATATATGTGTAAAGTGGGTACAGGACAACTGCCGCTTGGAAGAGTGCCACTGAGACAAGTACCACTTGGAACAGTGCTACTGGGACAAGTACCGCTGGACAACTTCCGGTCTAAAACTCCCACCTAATTTAATATAATTATTGTTTTCCAAAAAACACAAGATATACAAGACACGACATTTTATCTCCCCTTGTAAGATATAGGCATCTTGAAAATTAATTAGCTTCTTTAAAAATTGACATGAAATCACGATGATGTTATCCGTAATCACACTTTATAAATTGTCACTGAAATCCAGATACGATTCCTGTGATTGATAAGTCTATTATGAAAACTGCAATTCGGATGCCTGAGGCCAATTAGTGAGTAATCAAACTTTTTTGTGCTTCATTACCAGCGGTAGTTGTCCAAGCGACAGTTATCCAACGGTCCTGGAGAAGTTTAGCTGATAAAAAACAATGTTCTTATGGAAATGATATGAAATAATCTAAATAAATGAATTTTAATGTTAATGTTTTAATGTTAATAATTGAGTACAAAAGTAAAATCATTTTTTATGAAATTTTAGGTTTTGCAAGAAATCTGTTGCAAGCAAACCTGTTTCAGGATTTGTTCACTTTCTCAAGTTTTAATTATTCATCATTTTTAAAAGCATTCATTCTGAAAGAATTATGTTTTAAAATTAACATGCTCTTTCAGCTAAAAAGCAAGATACACATATTACGTAATATCTTCATTAATGGCTAATATTTCGTTACAATTGTTGTTTCACAGCACGGTTTAATTTATTACTGATCATCTCTAAAGCACAATGCCTTGTCTGGCTTCACGACAGCTTTTAATCAGTGCAAGAAGAAATTAAAAATTTTTAATTCGTATTTTAACCGTAGAAATGAAAGCAAAGGCGAAGAGCAAAATCAAGATGCACAGCTGTTATTATGTATATATATACACAACAGTCATTATATATATGAGCAAAGTGTGGTGGTGCTTTGCACAGCATATTTGCAGGTGCAAAATGGCGAACAACTTTGAAGAAAAAAGGCGAGAAAAGAACACCCGCACAATTGCAATATTATCTTTACAACTCAACAGCTTTATAACTTTACAGCTAATAAGGATATTTATACTGATCACATGATATGGAGGCAGTTTGTTTTTGAGTTGTTAACATTACTGTACCGTCTCAGTTGAATGTATTTCTCTTGTCTACAATGAATTTTAGCAGAAAATGTTAAACTTAGAATCTAAAGTGACATTCATTAAGCCACATATTATTTCTTAAACACAACAGCAACAGTGACTACTATTACATATAACTCTTACTATGGATTTAAATTGTCAAAACAATCGCAAAGATTGATCAAAAGTTACGTGTATAGCACCTACAACCATAAACGTTGAGCAAGATGCACAATAGCAGCCTCGAAAATAAATAATAATAAGTGAGCGGTTCTGTGATTTCTACAAGATACCATACTGATTTAGCTGCATTTGGGTCGAAATTTTTACTCGGGTCTTATCCCGTGTAACACACAGATCCTGGATACAACTGTTTGCAATTACTAAATTATACAACCATCATATATTACTGTAATATAGTGTATTTTGGCGATGACGTGATTGTTCCTGTGAAAGAAGGTCTCGAGTAAGGAAGAGCCCTAGCATCAACATTTCACTGCTTTACTAACAATATACCCACTATTGTGATAAGGAAGACATATCCTGTCTGAATTCACTATTTTTCCGTTTCCTTGTGCTACGGCACCACCGCATGGTGTAGTCATTAATGTAAAATTATGCGCCCTGCCTTTTGTGTATGTCCATGTTTTAAATTTCACGATTTAAATGGGCATTAATATATCTATTGAAGTTTTACCAATAATTCCGCACACATGATCATCCATACTGACGTGTATCACACCTACCAGACCGGTCTGTTGTGTACAACAAAATACAGTGTTGTGGATTTATAAGAATGACGCGCTGATGCATGTTTATTACAATACGCCCGCTGTACATATAACGTGTCATGTACAATCTACGCACACTTCTTGTATGTGATTTTGAATGAGCGAAAATTTACAAATGATAAAGGTCTGACAAGGGTTAAATAAATTTAACCTGACACACTTGACGTAAAATTAAGAGATGATGTAAGAATGATGTTTTATAAAGTGTGTAGCAAAACCATATTCTTTTATTCTAGAAAGGTTGTTTTGAACTGTGTATAGAAAGGTTTCAAAATCTGCAAATGAAATGAAATCCAAACAATATGGGTGAAACTGATTTATTAATACTATTTTTGGCCTAGTAGTCACTGCTTTTAAGTCTTTGTCTGACAACGACAGTTGCTCAAAAATTTCTTAGCAGTTCTTGTGTTATAGCTGATCAACTTATCCTTTACATGTAGATCACATGAATGTTTTCGTTCCAAATTGTTTTATCAGTTTTGCTAACCACGTGAGAACTATTGCGTCATGGTACATTTTTGTGTAGCTAACTATTTCGTAATACTGTGGCCTGTTTAGTTTTTATATTGTGATGTTATTGTGACAGGTTTAAAGTCACGTATATACTTTTTGTGCTTTTCGGCATACATATATTGAGCACATAAATTTATTGAACCACGGTGTTTTGATTAACATTGTTACTATACCTGTGCTGTAGATGTGTTGTGAACGACCCTGCTGCGTTACAAGCGTGGCAACCACGACATACCAACAGACATACTACACAAAGTGTGGCTTCCTCAACTGGAAGTACGTTTTTCTCTACTTATTTCTGTTGTCTCGGAAAGTAAACTGAACTTTTGGCACACAAAATTGCTTTACTGAAAAAATCTCGACAATAATATCGATAAAAACTAGACCTGAATACACATATGTCGAAGTGCCGTCAAAAACTAAAACTCTTGTTACAATTGGTTTTTAACAAAGTTGTGCCATATTGGTTTCATTCAGTGACATGTTTAACAGTTTTAGAAAACAATATAAAAATGATGCAAGGCTGTGATTTAATTGCACTTCACTCTGTGAAACGCCATACAGGAGGTGCCGACGCACGAGGATCGGGTACAAACGTGTCAGAACATGCTGTACTGGTTTTTGTGGACCTAACTGCGACATAAGTAATTCTTTATCTTCTTTTAATTTCAAGACACTGTTGCATAATTTTAATTTTAAGACCCTGTGTCACAATCTGCTAGTTTTTACAGTTTACAGAAATTCAGGTGAGACATTCTTTTTTTTATATTTAATAAACAAATTTACCTTTGTGACAAAAGTCATCACTTCTATCACATGCCGATGCGGTTTTACAATAAAATGCTCCGATCAATTGATCTGGCCGATTGTCGTCCCCTCTGCAAACATTATGAGATATTTGGATCAGATATTTAGGAGATATTTGGATCAGGAGACCCCTCCTCACTTTCAGCCCTCTCCACGGGAATAACAGCAATTCCAAAGAAAAGTAAAACAGTTTTCAGTAAAAATTGTGACGGCTTGCTCAGTTTGTTAGAGCCTTGTGCTGGTCATCTCAATGTCCAGGGTTTGAATCTCGCTCGAGATGGAAAGTGGAAGACAATTGCTGCAGTTTCCTTAGCCAAATTAAAGCAGAGAAGTGGATTACCTATTGTTGAATCTAAAATTAACATCCACTCAGGTTTTGGGCCATCACCTATTTCTTTTCAAGTTTCTCTGCTAACCCACAGTTCATCGGTATATGTATATCCCCGCCCTCCGACAAAAGCTCTGGACCCACGCAAGAGAGCTACTCCACTTTATGACATTTTTTTGGCAATTTTTTAAAATAAAAGTCTTGTCATAACTCTTTGATCATGACGCTTGAATACCGCTACTTAATTGTATCACCATCGTATTGTCATGTAAAAGATATTAAAAAAAGCGGTCAGGTGCAACAGAAACGACAATAAATGAAGGTAATAAGAATCAACTCAACATTAAGGTAAGAATTTAGGTATATTTTGTTTCATAAATTTCTTATTTACTTTGGTTTTATTCATTTAGCAGGGATATTTAATCTTTGGTTCATAATATGTGTTTTCTTAGCCACCTCTGGTATTGATGCTTAGTCCAATTCGAATTTTTAATAGGCAATTATTCAACCTCTAGCACGTTTAACATGTTGACAGAGGTAACATTTTAATGTTATTTATGAGTGTCTCAAATTCAGCAAAGATAGATATTTTTAGACATTTCAAGATAAAAATAAGCATGTGGTAAATCGTATTTTTACTGCCCCCCCCCCCTGCAGCTGAAAGTACAGGGGTAGGAAATTACACGGCAGTGTAAGAAATAGTTTAACACAATGATAGCTTCTGAAGAAAACTAAAGAAGACGCACAGACAGGCAGGCATCTAACCCAGTCAGCGAAAAGCTTATTATCTTTTTGATTGTTTGATACTCTTTCGCATTGCTTGTGAACAGGAGAGGTTGCAAATTCGTGCAGCTCAGCCCCCTGTCAGAATGGAGGGACCTGTACGGAAATCTGCGGCGGATATAGATGCACCTGTCCGCCACGATATTATGGAACCCGTTGTGAGCACCGTAAGAATTTTTAGCTTACTTAAATTTTGTTTTGAATTATTAAACGTCCATTTGAAGAAAAATGTAGCATATTACCAGTGCATATAAAGAGCAAAACACATTCCACACCCAGTATCGAAAACGTCACGTTATGGAGTATTGATTTGTGTCCTTAGCATCGTCATAGCAAGAGAACTGAGCAATAGAAAGTATTACAGAGTAGTGCAAGAATAAAATACAGTACATTTACAACATCATGAAGTAGAAATGACACTTCCTGTTGGACTCTTTCGGAAATCGTACCTTATCGCTACACTTTGTTCACCCTCTTCTTTCAGACAAGAGTGTCTTTTTTGCATCAGTCGCCCGGATTCTGTAGTTTAATCACTTGATGTTATACTTTACCGAATAGATAAATAGGTTCAGTATCAAGATCATGATACGCTTAACATAAGCCTGTTATGCTAAAACTGGCACCTGCACAGTCAATGAAACAAACAGCTTTGCCATTGTAGTGCATGCTAGGCTATCTAATACCGAAATGTACACTTTATATCTTTCTCATGTGGTTTATATTGTATGTAGCACATCAATAATTGCAAATTAGATTATATAAATGCCACGATCGCATAGCAAAAAAATTAGCAAGTACTAAACAGGTATACACAGAATGGGGATTATTTCACAAAGCAAGATATAATTAGTAACGGCGTTCGTGTGTAGAAAATGTGTCATCCATTGCATATGATCACCTATTTGTCATCACACAACATTTTTATGCCGCATGTCAGTCATTGGATATACAATTTACTGAATATGTGGTGGCGACAATCTTACAAGTGTGCTTTAAAATAATGATTATAAATACAATTACACAATTAATTAATCAATCACAGTTATTTTTTATCTTTTTCAGATTTTTTTGATGACTGCAATTTTGGCAGACCAGGAGGTAAGACAACACGAACTGCTTTATGATTTTTTTAAACAAATGGAAGTAGACGAACAGATTAAAAAGTAAAACATGCAATAAAGTATTATTACTCAGTACGAAAACATTTAAGCAAATTGAATCCTAATCAAAATCTCTCTTTAAGATCCACCATTATTCTCTTGTAATATATTTTTGTTATTATTATTGTGCTTACATTTTCCTTAACGTGATTAGTGATTTTCTTTTACAGCAGCCTGTTATCGGAAGAAGAGAAATATTGATGGCACCATGGCACTGGACGACAAAAATACAGATTTAAATTGACGTTTCCTGAAAAAGAAGTTGCTGTTTGACAAAAATATAGATTAAAATAGACATTTTCCGAAAAAAAGCTGCTGTTTGACAAAAATACAGATTTAAATTGACGTTTTCTGAAAAAAGAATCTGCTGTTTCATAACATTATTAAACGATAACCCTATTTTTAATGTTAGTGGTAGATTTTATTTTAAAATTGGTGCTTGTTTCATTGGAGTCTTGAAAAATGACAGTTATGTTTTATTGCACTGAAACAAGAACTTACGTTTTATTGAAATTCAAAAATTACACCTATGTTTTATAATGCTCCAAAAACTGCGCTTAAGGTTTATTACACTCATAAAATAGCAATTACGTTTGATTACATCCATAAACAAGACGCTTATGTTAATTGCACTCACAAAATTGTAATAAAACTCCAGACTTGGTGTGCCAATGTTTATTTCAGCCAGAACTTATAGGCAAAGTGAATCCCTGTCAACAAGGGCACCTGGACTAAAAAAGTAAGAATGCCACATGTTTTCATCAATTTTTAAGACCTTATGCTTAAAAATACGTAAATGCTATCACCAATCCGCTACAACCAATGTTGGGCATACAGAAATGTGATAGGCCTTTCAAATTGATACAGTATGTTGCTAACAAATACTACTTACACATGTGCCATAGTTATATGTAAAAAAGAGAGATATTGTTATTCGTCCATTAAATTTTGAAAATTTATAAATGACATAGATAACGTTTTATGTATTTTCTTAGAATACACAAGAAGGAAATAATTCCACACTAATACCAAAGCACTATGCATGTGTTCATTCTTTGATTTCTTACTTCCATTTCTAGGAGTTATGTAAAACAGCAAAGTGAGAAACAAACGCAAAACTCCCTACCTTGTTTCGGGATTTACTCTGACATCAACATATAATTTAAATAAATTACTAAAAACTGACTGCCTTGGAAAACAAACAAGTTTGATTTTTGGTCACACAAATTAAACCACAGTTATTTGTTCTAATTTAAAACATTTTGACCAAGAGTCTGAGAAATGTAAACAATGACCATTATTAGTAGTATCGAGTAACTCAAAACATAAATAAAACCCCGATTAGGAAGACATAACCCAGCATTCGCACTAATGATGATGGCGATACTGGTGATGCTGGTGATACTGGAGATGCTGACGATACTGGTAGTGCTGGCGATACTGATGATGCTGGTGATACTGGCTCAAACATAGCCTTTCATTTCGTGCAATACCCTGAAAGTTGTAATGTACAAGTACTGTTTTTGTGATATGCACTTTATGGTGCCTTTTACTGGCTTGAAAGCCAGATTTGTCAAGCATATTAGTTGATAATGACAAAAAGTTTATCTTCACTTATAAAATCAGCAATGCCCTTTTAAAGTTATTGCTGCTTTGTGACGGGGCAGATAGATAGAGTAATAACCGGATTTCTAATCCAGCTCTATAGATAAGCGATCTGTCAGCCATCTTTTATATAAGAGTTTCTGTAATGAATATCACATGAAAGTGACTTGACCGGTGTTGTGGCAAATCGAATTTGGTTGGAGTTAATGTTGATACATAATTAATGAAAGAGAGCCAAAAAATATAAAATTAAAAAAATCGGTACAAACAAAGTAAAATGTAACATTAATATATAAAATCAACGTATCTGTATTCTGTTGGAATGAAACAATAGTGCATTATATTACAATTAAGGAGCACTATTAAAAACAAAATTATAGAACAACAGAGGTATTAGAACTTTACTCCAAACAGTAAAGAACTGCAATGCGCGCGAATTTAGTACTTTCTGCATCAAGAGAGCCATCGTAGAGCTCTTCGTTCAAGGGATGGTTGAAGGCAAAAGGGGACCAGGTAGGCAGGATATCAGTGTTTGGACAACATCTGACACTGAACGGGAATAGCATTCTGCGAGATTAAAAGCAGCTAAGGATCGGAGGAGGGGGAGTGCCACCACGATCGCCAATACACGAGGACACGAAAGCGGTACCATGAATGACTGAAGCAATGCTGTATTTTTGTCAAATAAATATATCAACTTCACGAATCCCACAATTATGCTTTTGTTGGTTTACATTTACAGGGGGGGCGCTAAGGCCCACGAAATTATCTATGCATGTTATTTATGCATGTAGTCCATGCTACATTACACTAATTTAAATAATTCATACGTTGGTGGACTCCTTTTTGATAATCACAAGGCCTTTATATAAGCCTTAAGTCTTTAAATCGCTAAATTACAAATAAATCTCATTAAATAAACGAATTTCCTGCTGTGTTATTTACTAATCTGTCACATTTTTAGATAAAGTTGCTTCTGCAGTATATCCATACAGTGAAATAAGAGAAATAATAAAAAATAGCTTAAACCGCATCGTAATAACTCACTATTTATTTCTGATATTCAGTGTTTCCCATTCGAAGAGTATTCTGCGTTTGAACTTACTGCATCGTTGCAATCAGATTCGGGGAAAACATACCACTTCACTTCACGGCGATATTATAATATCACTTAGGTTTGATTTTATTATTTAAATCAAGGTTACAAAAGATCAATTATGTATACAAAAGTAAAGGTAACCATATTTGAACAATGAACGAGAACTCAATGGTACCGTTCAGAATTCAGCTGTATTAAATAACAATAATAATAAACATTCTAGAATCAACGAAACATACTTAAGCTTTTTGAGCTTTCTTTATTCCATTTAAGCATAGACAATTACTACTGAATGTTTCAAAAATAATTACATAAGCAAATGACCAATTAAGCTTCACTGAAATTATACCACCTGGATACCACTGTGTCAAATATATTTTGAAAAACATCAAAGGTATTAACTTACACAATTAATAGAAGGGAAAGCATGCGTGGATATTGCGGCATTTTACCGTGCATACCAAGGCGTTTTAGAATGCTGACTTATTTAGATAGCATTAATGACAGGGTTGAAATTAGCAATGCATGTGACTTTTACAGGGTATATCGTCGATGAGCCGCGCTGACGGGTCCGTCGACGGGCTGCGATCGCTGTCTGTCCTTGGGCTGCGGTGACCGTCTGTCTATAGTCAGCGGTGGCCTTCTGTGTATGAGCTGCGGTGACCGTTTACTTCTTTGTAGCTCAAACCCGCAATGTTCGAGAGACTGACTTACAAAATATCTTTTACAAACGCTTAACGGCTTGATACAAATACTAAAAATAGGATACCTGCCAGGATAGACAAATACAGTAAATAGGATTTGCATTTGGCACAGGTGGTTATAGTTCAGAGAGAATGAAGGGGTTGACAGGCTGGGTTCTAGCAGAGCAGTGAAATGCCAGTACTATTTCAGGGATAACAATCTCGCCCAGAATCGGCTTTAGCGTTAGCATAAAACAGTTAAGAGAACGTTGCACTGGTGCATTTGTTAAGTCAGAATTAAGCAAAGTACGGACTACACTAATATAAATATAATAACCTTGTCTTCTTGTAAGCTTAATAATCAAGTTTTATCTCATGAGATATTATAAGTCAGTTCAATGTATAAATCATTGAATTATTGAACGTCATAATAACAAAGGACAAACTGTCAATTAATTGCAAATAACATACAGAAAGAAGAAACTAATAATTCGATTATTATCTGTGTCAAACTCATAATTATTCTTGGATATAAATAGCAGCTTTATTGCTGCTTGTGATAGTCATTAATATATTAACATATACACCGGAATCTCGGAAATCGGACCATCTACGGGACTGGCCAAACGTATTCCGATTTCCGTGGTTCGGACAAATTTGTTGTGTAAGAGTGCATTTTTGTTATATTAATAGCGTACATATATGAAATGAAAAAATAACGAATTTTTCTGATTTAAAATCATCAACTTTATTCTTACATCCAATCTATTGATCACAAAAGAATTCAGTGACCATTCATATTTAATGGTTGAAAAAATCTGAAGACTGAATCATCTGACCAGAAAAATTAATAATTTTTTTAAATCAACTTTACAGCCAAATCTACATAATCTGTAGACTAAAAAAGTCTGACACAGAATAAATCAGTGTTTTTGCATATTTCTAACTAAATCGACGAGTTTTGAAGACTAATGGAATAGTCTACTGACACTACGCTTTATCTAAGATTTTTTTCACAACGAATTGGTACATTTTGGCCTGCTTGGAGATAGACTTTGAATCACAGCGATACTTCGAAATGGGTCAAAACTGTAGGATCAGCACCGAAGATGCGACATTACACACCAGAAAATCCCGTTTTATAATCACATTATAATCACATTGACGGAGTTTCTTCAAAGAAGTCAATGAACCTGTGATCATTAAACATTATTATCCATACCACCGATAACCTCAATTGATGTTTGTTTACTGAGTACATGTCAACTGCATAGGCTGGTCCGATTTTCGCGGTTTTGTCTGTCAAAACGTGGTCCTATGGAGTGGTCCAATTTGTGGGGTTCCTTAATAATAGAAACCAGTGGGTTTCCGGGATGGTCCTGTTTGCGTTGTGGTCCGACTCCGGGATTCTGGTGTATTAGAATGTATAAATTTTACACAAGTGTATTCAAATATATGTCTGTAAATATAACTAATATATCGCTGACCACAGTTTCCTACTCAAGATATTGCATGATTCCAGTTCTAAACGGCTATTACGTGCTCTGTGCCGACTGAGAAATTCGTATGTTTGTATTTGTATGTAGAACGCTTGAAATTAAACAACTGGTAGAAGAAATATGTAAAAATCTAGAAGAAACAGTGCCAGAAATAGCCTTAACTCAAGCAAATACAACTTTTTGTGAGCATCGAAAAGTTTTGAAAGAATCTGTGTGTTGTTAGAACTCGATTGATTTAATACTTCCGTAAAATTTCTCTGTTATTTATTTTAGTTTTAGCTTTTGGTTTTCAGTCAAAACCCAGAATTTTGAAATTACAGAGCTGTGATGAATATATATTTCAAAATAGGCCATTGATGTTCATTGATCAGCAAAAGTTGTCATTAGAATAATTTTCTAAAGAACACGTATTTATTCATTTAAATAAAATAATATGTGCCCTCATATAAATATAAAATGATAGCTTGGCCTTTGCTCTAAATTGTAGTTATTTAAATTTTAAAATATTTTTTAAAAAGCTATCCTGAAGTATTACTAATACCTACTACATGAAAAACCAAATGTCTCTAAACTGTCCCATATTTCCCTTAAGGAAAGCTTGTGATTTTATTTGACCTTTTGAATCTGTATTTACAAAGACAGTTAAACAGATACTGGGATATATTTTAACATGATATAAGTTTACCCGGTTCAGTTCCATGCTTTCTACCATTTCTTATTCTGGGGGTAAATATGAGCTTGTGCGGGTGTTGTGAAGTAAATAATAGTTAAACTAGAACAACTTTCAACATCTCAAAATATCAAACTATTCTCAGTTTTTCTTGGATTTTTAAAAATATTTCATCTTTGCTTTCAGTTGCTACACCCTATTTTTGTAGATTTGCTTCGTTGCACTTTGGCGACACTATAGAATACCTGATGCTGGGAGAAGAAGCATCCAATTCAACATCAAACTATAATCTGAGCTATTGTACACATGTTTTGCAAAGTAGTCCAAGTTCTATGTTGTTATTATTCTCTCCCTAGGACAGTAATGCCATTGGTTTTTGCCACTATGCACTTAAGAGATCCGCGATTTGTTTTGTTTATCTAAGTATAATTAATGACACAAGTGTTTGCCATATTTAGGTAAGGAATATGTCTAGTGTAGACATATTGAACATTTTAACAAAGTTAATTTACTCAGTTTAAACAATAATATTCGACGATATTGCTCTATAGCTTATATAGAATTCACACTGTTCATTGAAACAGTAGACTACACATCACACTTGATTCGTCTGAAATATAATATTGCATTTATGCTCAGAGCAAATTTTTATTTTTATTTGGTAAAAGTTTGTTTAATTCTCCAGAAGTTATATTTATATTTATATTTTATAATTGGTGTTACTATATTAGTGTTCTATTATAATATTGCATTATAAAATTAGTATTATATTTCATAGTACATATTTATCTACTGCTTCTACTATTACTATATAGTAGTACTTCTGTATAAGCTCAAGTCACTGGGCAGTCCTATTGATTGTGTTCAAGATAACCATGTATCTGAGCTTTCATTAAATCCCAAATTCTGAAAAGTAATTTCATAAAATTCTACAAATTTTAGGTATTGTCTGAATACCCTTGAAGTTTAACGTAATGATGTTCGAATTCGCTGAAACTTACAGTAATTGCATCAAATCTCTGATTATCCAGTTCTTGTAAAATAAGCGTAGTGTGATGGATATTTTACAACTACTGAGATGTCGGAATGAGGGATAGCTCTTGCACGCCGTGGTAACCGACATCCTTTTGGCTACAGTCAATTCTTTTACTTGCAACTGTCTCCGTCGGTTCTTTTCCTTCTCTTTCTATTTATCTCTGTTTCAGCTGGATTCGCATTGTCGATGAGTACAGATGACATGCCGATATTAATGGGTAGCCCCATGTCAATGCATATTAGTTTTAGGGGTACTGAAGTAACAGACATGAGTGCAATCACGTATGGTTTCGGCATTTTTGGAATACGCAGCTCTTGATAATGCATTCCCCTCTAAGACTAATTTGCACGGTTTGGTGCCGAGGTTGAAAATTGGCAGCTCTAAATTCACCCCACACGCCACCCCATAGCGCCAGGATTGCTTCATCTGTAGCTATCGATATTTATCGATTGTCTCTCGAGCCTGATCGTTTCTATTTGTGTAACACTAGCTCGACACCACAATGCTCTTGAAATCGATCTACCTGAACATATCATGATAGGTTCAAAATATAAACTACCCAGCGTTGTCAATTTAAGTCAATTATAATCGATTTAACAGAATACTTACAAGGATAGTCAGTTTATATTGGCTAATAGAATTCTAGCCGTGAAGAAGCCAATTGAAAGTGGAAAAATTCATCCTTTAAAAATTACTGATTCATATAAGAGAATCGAACCGAAAAAATGTGTGCAGTTTCACGAAGAATTTAGTATTGCTGCGCTGTACGATGACATCGACGTAGAAGTTCACGTATGTGACTTGACAGTGGAGGTAGACAATAACTCGTTATGTACTTTTGGTAACTCTGGGTCTGCATTTGGGCGGAGGATTACCGTGATGGGGGATTAATAACCTAGAGAATAACTACTCCCATTCGAAATATAATGACTCTGTCAAGACCCAGAATCGGCTTCAGCGTTAGCATGAAACAGTGATTAGTACGCTACACTGATATTTCTTTAAAGTTAGGGTTTATATATATTGCACAATATACCAATAGAAATGTAATTTTTGACAAATGTGCGACTCAGTAACCACGTTTTATCCTATGAGATATTATAAGTCAGACGAAATGTGTAGAATTATTCAGTTATTGCACATCATAATAACACAGTGAAAATGTCAATCAGACGTTGATGCATGCAAAAATGAAAACTAACATAAACATTTCTATTTATTTTTACGATTTAAACCACAGAACAGGTATATTAAATAAAATTAGAAAATTACTAATATCTCCCATAAAAAAGAAAAATAATAAATAATAATTTTTGTGTGAAATGCGTAATTATCCTTGATTATAAATTACCGTTTTAGTGCTACTTGTGGTAGTTATTAATATATTGTTAGAAAATGTATATCTTTCACGCAAGGGTACTTTAACTGCCTCGTTTATATATGTAAAATTAACTTATTTTTCACCCCAATTTTGTACGCAGGATAATGAATATTATTTCGTGATAAAATGGGTGGCTTTTAAATTTTCTATTCTTTATAACACACCTACCACACACAAACACAAAATAAAAAAACAAGGTAAATCATTCCGTTTATTCTTTTTGATTTAAGAAATTCTCCAGTTCTTCGAAATTGTGTGTGGAATTTTTTATATGCATTACATATCTTTTTTCATGAAACAGGTGTGTGTCTAATATACAGCTGTTTGCAAAAATATATAAAAGTAATATAAACATATTTCTCACGTCTGATTAAAGACTGTTATCTTTTACAGTAACTAATGAAATGTTGTATTAATATACCCATAGTGAGAAAAAATTATGTGTCTTGACTGCAGATCAAATGACTGCAAATAATTTTAACCAGAATAGGTAAGCAATTACAACTTAAATCTTTTTTTCCATTTCAAAAGGTTTTTAAAATAACATATAAGTGGTTAAAATACGATTGATACTCAGTGCAAAGAAATTGTTAATACAACTTTGAACATTTTGACAAAACTCTATCTTGTCTTTTATTTTATCCTTTTCAGTCAAAACACATTTTTTCGTATTTTATTCAATTAGAATCCAAACAGAATGCATGGACATTAGTCAACCAATCAATTACATGCTATTCCATGCAGCATAGCAATAAATTATATTGATCTAAAGCTTTTTTTTTTTGCTGAACAACATTAGAGCTAGAAATGAAACTTTTTTGTTATTTTAAGCTATTGCAGTTCTTATATTGGCATTTGGAGATATTTTTGAATTTGTTATTCATCAAAGTTATTGCATGAGCAAATTAAAATTTGTAGCTCACTATTAATACTTGTCTTAAAAATCTGAATTACAACTACTGTAATAATAAAAAATCTGCAGCTAATTTTTTATGCAAAACTGAATAGATTGTTGAACATCCTATCTATTTGTTTGAGTATTCTATGGCACGTTCGCAGAGGGTATGAATGTAGAATCTGGCATTTCTCCTCATCTCACTCCAATGTCTATATAGTTACGCTGATAAAAAGTATGTATTGTTAAAATTCCCATTTGAATATTAACTTCTGTTTTATTTCTGGTGCTAAAATAATCAAACGCCATCAGTTTTCTATAACTTTAAATAATAATAAAATGCGTTGCTGAATTACAAAGATGAGCACTTTGTTGTAACGTACAATACAGACAAATGCTGATTTTAGAGAGAAAGGAACATCAAATATCAATGAATACATGAGTAAAATGTGGAAAATTTTCAACAAAAAAAATACACTAACAAACACAAATGCTGAATAGTGTACTGAGAAACAGTTAAAGTGATCTGTTTATTATTGAACACATTTAAAAGAAGTAAAATAAGGATGGTTCATGAACTATATATAAAATAAAAATAAGCACGTGCTGCTGCCGGTCCTGGTGACGGTGAAGGAGAAGGGTTTGGTGTAGGTGTCGGTGAAGGAGAAGGGTTTGGCATAGGTGTTGGTGTCGGAACTGGTGGTCCTGTTTATTAAACAAGTATAAACAATAACATAAACACGATGTTGTAAAAAATAACAAAATATCTTAATGAAATCCTATTAAGGCTACTGCCGATACTTTACAATAAACACATATTTCACATACACACACAATAAACATATTGTGTATAGAAACAGCAATATGTTTTAAAGTTAATATTGCACTAGAGTACATATCAATTTAAAACAAAAATATTACTGTCAATTCACCACTGTCCGAAAAGAAATTAAAAATAAAATAATAACAAACTTCATCAGTGTGTGATTCAATTAAAAATGTGCTTAAATGTGAGTCGCACCCTGCTTTCGGCTGCTGTCGCTGCTATCCCTAGAGCCACTGCTTTCATGTGACTTGCCTGATGATGCAAAGTTAGCTGCTGACAGAACCATAAGAAGCACACACAGTGTTGTAACTTTTCCCATACCTGTTTGAACACAAGGTGAATGAATAAGGAAACACATGTCATAAAGAAAAACTAAAGAAAAATCTAAAAGTCATTTTAGATGGTTTAGTTTATGTGATAGATTTATGTCATGTTCTGACCAGTTTTTATATCATCTGACTACAAACATAAAAATGAAGCAAAGCTCTAATTATAAATTAATGATCTATTGATTTTTCAATTTAAATTAAATAAAAATAAGAAATAGCATTCCATGACAAAGTTAAAATATTTCAATAGAAACATAACCTATCAAAACTGGCTTCTAAATCATAAACTTTTTCATTTAGATATGTTAAATTCAATTTAAAATAATCTTTGACTTTGAATAAGAACAATAGTCGCTATCATTTGTTTTTTTATTGAAACGTCAATTTTAATTTTTGGTTTTAGAATATATTTTATCTGCATAAAAATAGACAATCATATTTGACATGCTTGGATACATTCATCTACTTGAATGTCAAAATTTATCTTGCACTGCACATTTGTAGCTCATATGTTGCAAATATATATCCAAGCAAATGATAATTATTATTTGTGTTTTCTTTTATGCCAAGTGCACTTTGATTTATCATCAAAATAAGCGAATATATGTGATAAATTTAATAAAAAGGCTCTATAAAATTACAAATGCCTGATGTTTGGCAATTTTTAAATAACAAAATAACAAAAAAAAAGATAAATAGTATTAACATTTGATAGAATATTCGAATTTTATTTATTTAAATGTTCCCGGCGTGCTGCTAAGAACATGTATTAAATGTTATTTAAATCTCGTAGAAATAAGATAAATACATAAGATGTCGTAAAATTACTTTACAATGAAACATTAACAACGAAGAAACACAACTGAGGAATAAAGATGCCAGTCCACAAACACAAATATGAACTAAAATGTACCTTCAGTTTAATCAGGATTATGATATAATTTCCTTGTATTTTATTTGTCTTAATTTAGTTTCTATAAAAGAACGTAAACTTAATAAAATAATGTAAACAGTATTATATCCGTAAGCACACTGAAGAAATTCACATGTTTTAGTGGTCCGGTTGACGACTGTTACCGCACAATGATTATTGCTTGACTAATGAATTTTTGTATGATTTTCGTAATAATGTATAATGCATATATTTAAAAAACATAATTTTATAATTTTCATAATAATGCCTAATGCATATATTTACGAAAATTACACAACTACAGATTATTAGTCTATTTTTCTTAAATGGGACGGGGACGCTTTTTATTGGTTGTAGGTTATCAACGTTGTTATTTCAAGAACTTTCTAAATTTATTTTGAAATTTGTGCACAGATAGTTATGTGAAGCTCAATAGACATGACTTGACCGATGTTCGAAAGCACAGTTTTCAAAGGCTTGAATATCTATAAACAATAAATATACTGCATTAAAAGCAGCACATACAACGCGATTAAGTGAAATATAATTAAGTTGTGATTTTCTGTATGATTTCTGTTGATTTTAACCTTTATACTTTCAATATTAATACTTTTATATTTATCCTTGTATATAAACATAAAACTGTATGTGAACTAATATATGTTTTCCACATTTAATCCATGATTTATCTGTGTAATTCTATAATATATCTAATTGAATCAAATAGTTAAACCGGAGCAACCTCAAGCATATACAAAACACCAAAGTCTTCGAATTTTTTTCTTTTTACATTTTTTTTTCATTTTAACCTTCTATTTGTACGCCACAACCTATTTTTTCATAAATTTACCTTTTTGAACCTTTGCGACAAGACAGAGTGCATGATGCTGGAAGAAGCAGAGCAACACGAAACTACAATCATAGCTACTGTACACGCGTTTTGCTTTGTATTTCAAATTCTATGAGGTTGTTGTTCTCTCTTGGACTTTAATGCTACGTCTGTTTGCCCGGTGGTTGTGGTGGTTGGAGTGGGGGAGATTGGGGGCACTTGTTATCAAATGTGTTGCAACGTATTCCGCGTTTCTAACAATATCTCTTGTAGCTCCTTCTACATCAACTAACAATATTAAGTAAAAGTATCATTTTCATCACGAATTCTGAAGTTAAAATATTATATTTAAAAATGGATTTAATTTAAACAAAAGTTAAGTTTTAAATTGACAAAACAGATATATTAATTTTGAAATAAATAAAAGCTGTTCGATAATAACTTTTTCTGTTTATTATATGTTTGCTAGACAATACTGATAATACCCATAATATTTGGTTCTTGTTTCATCATTTAATTGCGATGATTCACATTTGCTTTGTAAAAGTTTTGGCAGCATATAATATGTCTAACCAATATACGTCTATTGACATAATTGAAAACATTGTTTTCAAAATGCTTCTTTAGTGGTAGTCAAATTCTCTAAAATTATGATTTGTACTGGTTTAGCATTTTGTCAACTGAATAACAGATACCAAATGTGCACTATTATATATTTAAAAAATGACCCGCATATGTTTAACTGTTGACTATCATTATACTATGACTGAAATTATATCCTCTTTAACATTTGATTTTGTTTTACAATAATTTTTTTGCAATTACAGTAAAGGCGGCTACAGGTGAGTGGTATTAGGATGTTTCAAGAGGCAGTGTAAATATACCATAACTAACCACGTAGCGGTCATGCAAGGCTATTAATAGCGACTTGCAATATGTAGAAAAGGAGGTTGCGATGTTTGAGCGTATTGCAAAGCTACTTTATTCGAACAAAGTTGAATGGAAAAATTGTGATTTTTTTATCTAAATCGCATGGAGCTGTAAGAGCCGTGCAGGTGAAACTTTATATACTTTATTTATTTGCTGTATTAGGTTTATTATTATTATTGGAGTACGTTATACAGCAAAGCTTGCATGAGGCACCAGGTGTCCGATGTTCGAAAACTAAGCTGTCCGGTTTATTATTGTTTCTTTATTATGTAAATGATTGCACATTCGAGAAGGGACTGAAAAGAATGTCCGGTATAGGAAGTTACCTGGTTTATCGCGGATATCCGGACCTGAGGTTTTACTATAGTTAGATACAATATCAATGTGATAAGAACAGGCTCAGTTTGGTCCTAAGATTTATAATCCTATTTGAAGATTTGATTTTTATCGACATTTACCATCTTAATGTCTGTGTTTGTCATCATGTAGCCTTTTATTGTATAGTTCTGCACTTCGTCATCAATACTGTGGTATTTATCTTGCCTTAAATGTGCTAGTACTCATTTCTCGCATCTTTGCATCCGCTGCAGCCGTATTTCCACAAGTTAACTAATAGTATTAACTGATAACAGCCAACATAGAGAATTTGCTGTAGTAAATACGTCCGTACATATAGGCAAGTACTAAAGAGAGGCTAAGGTGAGCGGATGTGAAACTGCAAGGTAGCCGCACAGGAAACCATCAACCCTTAACGTGTTGTTACGATAGTGCAAGTCTGTTGATGCGTAAAGGAGCTGGCAGTGATGATCTAACGGACACATTTGAAGCCGTGGTATTATGAAATATATGTATGATTAATCAACTGCAAATCATGACGTTTCTTTTTAATAACTTACGATAATCATAACGGATTTCACTTTAGCCGAAAACACTTCAAAGTAAATGTAAACTATATGCCTAATTAAATATAGACGTTTAATGGCGAACACTTTGCTATTATCTTAGACATCAACTGCGATTACCATAGCAGCCACCCGTGTTTTCATCCTTTGATTTATTTTAGGTAAGGAATCCGGAAACTAAAACTAAGGTATATTCTGTGTGTTTCAGGTGGACAAGAGTTCTATATAAGGTTGCATAAATCAGTGATTTGACCAGAGCTGTATTTTAGAGGCCAGATTATTTAAGCAGGTTTAAAAAAAGTCATCGAAACGATCTTTTTGCCTTTGAGGCAACATCATAAAACAAAAATTCTTTGGAGAAACAAATCCAGCATGTTTCATATTGTACTATCTTAAAACATTATTCGCAATTAATTATCCCTATGTGTAAGGATTTGTGGGTATACAAGCAAATCTTAAAGAAACACAACACAGGATATAAATAATATCACACAATATTCAACAATTACAGCCATATAAATATGAAATATGTTCCAATAACACCTGCACAAACACTAATTAAAAGTTTAAACCAAAATCAATCTTCATATGTCTGTAAAAGCAGAACAATTAAAAATTTTGTTAACCTTTTTCACCCGAAGTTATAAAGATAAAGCAATGATAATTTACAATAAAACAATACTTAATTTAGAAATACACTGACACAAGTTAGAAACGTAAAGAATCATTTTCAATATTTTATGAGTGTTAAGTGTAGACCATTGGCTACCAGTTACCATGTCCCAGCGTTCCGATATATGTTAAAGAAAGTCTAAAGTATGTAATATTTGTTTTATTCCTAGACTATAGTCACCAGTAGCGCATTGGAAGCCTCCTTACAGAATCGCGTTTTGGTGGTAGTTATGCGAGATATCTCTTTCTTTGCCTTTAAATATAGGTTAAATATAGATTGAAAAGATTATTAAAGCAAAAAATTAGTCCTCGCCTCAGCAGGTTTTCATGTATAGATTGCGAGTCACCCGTGTTTGGTGTTTCAGACACATAAATGTTTTACAAAAATGAACGGCTGAACGAGTCGACAAATAATACTGAAACCTGCAAGATTTCAGAGAGAGTGAGAGAGAGATAGAGAGGGAGAGAGAGAGACAGAGAGAGAGAGAGAGTGAGAGAGAGAGAGAGAGAGAGAGAGAGAGAGAGAGAGAGAGAGAGAGAGAGAGAGAGAGAAGGAGAGAGAGTGGGAGAGAGAGAGAATCATGCAAGTTTCGTCAGTGCATCATTTAGTGAAGATGCAGCGGTTTGTCTAACTCATTGCTCGTTATATTACAACACTTTATTGCATCGGTTAAAAGCGTGCATTTACTGCCCTCTGCAAACTGAAGTACACGAACGCGGTGTGCTAGAACAGTAAGCCGTGAAATACCATCTATACGTCATACATAGTTTAGGCACAAGACCGAGGGAATTACTTGATTACTTGAGAGAGTGCTCAAGTGTGTATCTACAATTTCGTCGAAGGCAGAGAGAGAGAGACAAAAATTCGGTTTAGCAGACAAACTTATTTCCACGGAAACTCAAACCGAAATAGATTTACAGTAGTAGGGAAACGAGAGTTCTGAAACACCCCCCTCCCCCTCCCCCCTCCCCAACAGGGGTCGACTATCACAGGTAAGAAAATTCTGAACAATTATGGTTTTATGACCCCCAACCGCCTCATCCCCCTAGGGGTAAGAAAATTTTGCGATTTCAGCATAGATATATGTTTCAGACGATTCTGAACAACTTTGGTTTTTATGATCCCCCCCCCCCCCTAGGGATAAGAAAATATTGCGATTTCAGCATAGTTATATGTTTCAGACGATTATGAACAACTTTGGTTTTTATGACCCCCTAGGGGTCGACTGTCACCGGTAATAAAATTTTGCGATTTCAGCATAGTTATGACGAAGTCTGAGTGGTATAAAAGGGGATGTATGAGAAGATATTTCAACCATTTCAGTTCAAGCAATTGATGTGACAGCAGCAATGGCTGATAGTTCAGACTCACGAGTCTTCTGCCATGAGTGTTATGCAACATTTCCCTCAGTGGAATTGTTGGAGTGTTCAACATGTTCAACATGTTCAACAAGTTCAACATGTCCAACATGTTCAACAAGTCGTCCAACATGTTCAACATGTTCAACAAGTTGTTCAACATGTTCAACATGTTGTTGTTCAACAAGTTGTTGTATATAAAACTATGTTTAAAGACTTTCTCATCATTTGAATAGTGTAGGTTGAACCGAAAGGATGTATAAATGCAACATTTGTTCAAAATCTTACAATTGGCCACAAAGTCTTAAGAGACACTTAAAGGTTGCTCACACGTCAGAAGTGGATGAAGAATCGGATATGGAAAACCCTGTAAAACTACCTTTCACGGAAACTTTCGATGAGTCTTCTATGGAAAGTGAAAGCGTTAACATGGCTGAAAAGAATGCACATGCTTGTACAGAATGTGGTGCATTATACAACAGCGAAGAAGCTTTGCTCAAACATATGGAGCAGTGTGGTGAGGATGCTGATGACAGGAGTTCTGAAAGTGAGTCAGAAACAGACTCTGAAAGTGAGTCAGAAATAGACTCTGTTTGGTATGATATGGTTCAAGAAGTCTACGATGACTATGATGACAAATTTCAAGAAAAGGTTTCAGAATATGAAGAACAAGGACTTGAAGATGCGCGTGAAATAGCAAGCTATGACCTTTGACCCATTTATAAACGTGGACTTAAACTACTGTTTATGAGACTATTCAAATATACCCAGCATCTAGAACAAAGCCAACATTATCAAAAGATTTTAAAGGACTTTAATTACTTTGTGGATGAAAAACATGACAAGGATTCAAAGGCACTAAAGGCGGCTATAAGGAAAAACAATGCATTCTTTGAAGAGCTACTAGATAAGGAAGAGGAGTATGACAGCAGTGATGAAGAAAGTGGTATGGAGAGTGAACAGAGTGAAACAGATGAAGAAAAATAGACTTATTTGACTTAACTTTATGATAAAGACTTTATAAATGTTGTAATATTTTATTAACTTAAGCGTTGTGTATTAATATATGTCTTGCTTTGCAACATATAAAGTCGTAAGGTTCCTGACACGGTTTTAATTGACCCGTAAACCATATATCATATATCATATATTAGGTATTATAGTTAATTTTGTATTATTATGTATTATATTCAAGTATTGTATGAAAAAAAATAAAAAGTTGAAAAGCAGCATATGTGTTTTTATTGAATATTACAAATATATACAATTATGATAAAAACAAAACTATTTCAAATACGTATTATATTAATACATGTGCAGATTCACAAGAACTTAACTTAAAATTTTATAACAACTAACTTCACATGAACATAGATCATGTTAATTTCATAGTCTACATATGAAGACAATGTTATTTGAACTACATATCAAATGTACATGCCCATATGAGTCAAAGCTAAGTTTCAAGTTCTTGTCAAGCTTCAATCTTCTGCACTGAGGGTGATGAAATCATAGCATCCACTAAGCTCGTCATGCAGTTAAAACTGTATACAGTCATCTCGCTGTCTACTCAACGATCTTCTGACAGTCACTGCATTTATACAAATCCATTTTCTGAAGCATGAGATCCACTGACGTCATTTGCTTCTTCAGCATGTGGCAATCGTTCAATGACAACAAAATTCCCTTCTTGGTAGGATGTAACCTCCTAGATGTATGATCCGTAATATATTCACGAATGTTAGCCATCACTTTCTGTTGATATTTCGCCAAATTAATATATATTTCTCCATTAATAGGTATCATAACCGGTAAATCGTCTACACTCATCTTCTTCATGGTGGTAGCAGCTTTACACTCTGATTCTCGCTTCATTTTAGGCTCTGTCTTAATTTTTCGCTTTTTACACGCTGGTAACTCATCTCTTTTTATTTTTCTAAGATGTGGTCGCTTTTGACGCTGCTGACATGACTTCGCCTTAGACTTTACCATGGGCATTGCCTTAGACTTTGCTGTAGGTATTGTCTCAGGCTTTACTATAAAATTTTCTGCAGGCATTGTCTCAGACTTTTCTACAGGCATTGTCATAGATGGAAGTTGTTGCTCGCTCACTGCAGACATGTCCACTCTTCAGTATCTTGATACAGAATGTGTGTTAGGTCTGAGGGCGGCTGCCTTTTATACTTTATAGTGAGCTGACTTAGTATGTTTAGAAATAACTTTACCACGTTTGCATATATCTATGCTGAAATCGCAAAATTTTCTTACCCCTGGGGGGGGGGGCGGTGGGTGGGGGTTCATAAAACCACAGTTGTTCAGAATTTTCTTACCTGTGATAGTCGACCCCTGGGGGGAGGGGGGGAAGAGGGGAGCGGGGTTTTCCAGAACTCTCGTTTCCCTACTACTGTTCACCATCAGGTTCAATAACTTTTATACTAAGATCTTCTGACACTTGTAGATGGAATCCTGGTATTGATAAGGATTCAAAATGATCCTTCAGCACAGCGTGATCTTTAGGAGATAGAATAATGTCAATTCTCTCACTCATGAATTGGTTATTTACTTCAAAACAAAGTCTCAGGTTCTTGCCAAACCTCACAACGTAGTTTCAACGTCCTTCATAGACCAATTCGCAACGTTAGCTACTCTCCATAATGACCAAGCTGAATACTTTGGTGGATAAAAATAGTTTTGAAATTGTGGACTGTTAAAGTATATCTGCCTTATATACTAAATAGGCTTGTTGAGGGAGGGAGGGGATCCAAAAACGAAAAGTATTCGGAATTGTCTGAAGCGTAAAAATATGCAAAAATCACAATTTTCAGCCCCAGGGAAAGGGTGAAAAACTGAAAAATTTTCAGAATTCTCTGAAACGTAAAACTATGCAAAAGTCTCAACTTCCCGCCTGAGGGCGGATACAAAAATAAAAAGTGCAGAATTGTCTGAAACGTAAAACTATTCCATAATCTCAGTTTTTGCCTATGAAGGGTGGTCATTTTCCAGAAGTCTTGTGATTTTCAAGTGAAGGAAGCACCCTCTTCAGAACAAACCTTGATTGTCTAGTGGAGACTATATCCCCTATTCCCACCGCGAATGAGCAACCCCTTCCTCAGAATAAACCTAGATTGCCTGGTGGAGGATGCAAGTACTCAACTCAACGCGAATGAGTAACCCCTTAATCAGAATTAACTGTGTTCGGCTAGTTAGCTTAATGGTATGATTATATAATAATGTATAAGCATATGTTAAAATATAAAAGAGTATTCTGCTAAGTAAAAGATGTCCAAGTATCTCAACGACTTATTCGTTCGCTTATAACTACTTAAGTTATACATAACTTATAATAAAACTGTATGCGCATGCGTACTTGAAAGACAAGAAGTGGCTTGCCATGCTTTATTAAAATGTACTAGTTAAAGAGGCTGTAATAAAGTATCAATGAGTATGCAATTCTGAAGACCAGTGATCTTTATCAGATACGGGTTTGGAGGTGGAGCGACGAGATGGGTTGGGATATTGGTGGCTGACAAAAGGCCATGACACTCCTGGTATCCTATGTCAACATGTGTGTACAAAAGGGGAGGTGATTCTGAGGCCAGATGCTGTCCGTGTCGGAATACCAATTTTGATAAAAATGATAATTTTCATTCAATACTTTGCGTTACGCAAAAAATAGGGCGATTCTTGCGTAACTACACTCTCGCTTAGTTTTAACGGGGGTATTATTCAAACTTTTCACTTCTTGCTTAGGAGCCATTTTAAAATGTCATGGACACACATAGTAACCTTTGGTTAGTTAGTGACTCTCTCAACGCTCTCAGTGTGATTATAGCAGTCACTAATACAAGAAAAGTTAATACAATAACTCATAAAATCAATTATATAAAATTATATTAAATGACAAACCTCATGGCATCTAGTCAAAATATGCTTCATTATTACAAATTGCTTTGGACAAAATACCCTTTAACTTCACTGTGTAGCATGTTGATAGTGTAAAGTATGTGTAAAGCTTTATTTAATACAGTAAAACCTGCCCTAAGAACACCCTGTAAATTATGGGACACCTAGGAATTACGGACAGTTCTGTTTTGAAATCCTACTGATTTCCACACTAAGAAACCCTATAGAATAATAGAAGCCGCTTTTAACGCTGCAGGTATTGTTTTCCAACACTCCGTGCTTACTCCTTCCAGAATAAATCATATCAAGCTACGCTAAAGGGGTTTTGTTTGATGTGTTTGGACAGAGGGGAGTTGGTGTGTCCGGGTTGCCCACTTTGACCGAATTCATATACAAAGCAGGGGATCTCTCGAATGATGGAGAAAATCCACTATGATGGAGAAAATCCACCAGACAAAAATCGAGAGCTTTTCTCCAAGGCCTGAACTCTGGACAGAAAGAGATGTTTAGAGAATTGTAGCTCTTAAAGTTTTACTTACAATTTTAAGGAATTTAGCTTGCGTAGCTTGTGTGAAGCGATAGCAATTCGCTGTATATATAACGCATTTGAATAAACTTACATTGAATGCAAAATATTACATGTTCAATGACAGTCATAGGGATGTTAATTATCTTGATGGGTACATCGTTGTCCGTCATTTATATCAGAATGAATTTACACAATTATGCTCATAATAAGACAAAGAATATCACAAAGAATTCTTCCACCATACGTAAATGTGCTGTTTTAAATAGCTGCACATACTAAATTGCCTCGTTTTTGTTTGCACTTTGAGTTATTTTAAGTATAGTTATGTAATGATTAAATCTCCATTTGTAGAAAGCATTAGAACAGTCAATATTGACAAAATATAGAAAAGCCCTTTTCCGGGTTAATATAAACCGGTGTTGGTATAAAGAATGGATTCTGTAATGAATCGCTTAAAATGAATTCACATAAAATTCACAGCTTGTCTGGAGCTTTTCATGACTTTCTATAATTCATTTCTCAAAGAAAAATTTGTGGCTCCAGTATAATAATATCATACCGCACTCGATTGAACATAGTGACTTGCTGTTTGTTTCCTCTCCGAGTCTAATAATGTCATAGTCACAGCGTTTGTTGACAGAATTTTTTATTTTAAATTTTGCCACAGCGCACAGTGATTGTGTTTTTTTTTATTTAATAAAGAAATTATTATAAGAGTTACTAATGTTGCCAAGTTCAAAATATCTTTCATAGAGCATTCAAACTGGACTTAGCAAATTAAAAATATGCTTCCGGATAGTCGAATGAAGCACAATTATAATGTTTGCATACATGCTTAGCTTCACACACATCTAGACATCGCTCTAGGGAGAACCTATACTTTGATAATGGCAGTTGCACGTATCTGTCGCTTAATTTCCGATTGAAATGATTATCCCTGGAGTAGGTGGATCCGAAAGAGTTCCTGTTGCATGAATAAATATCACAGCGTAAAGTGACACTGTACTAAATAATGGAGACACATATTAAAAAATCTTCCTTATCTCTAAATCTAAATCTTGCTTATCTCTAAATCTAAATCTTGCTTATCTCTAAATCTAAATCTTACTTATCTCTTTCGGTTAACATGTGGTGCTTTATGTGTATAACAATTAAAAAGGAAGGTATTTTTAAGTGAAATCTCTATGTTTCTTCATGATAAACCCTGAAAAATATGTTTTTATAACCACTGAGAGCACATCTTGCACTAGTAGATTTCTGTTATTTTCTTCGGTGTTGTTGTAGATTGTTTTCGCACAGTAAAATTCAGAGGACTTAGTTTTCCATCAGGAAGGGGATGGGAGGAGATATGTGCCTATCATTCATTGTGCGCATAACTTTGTTGAAGATCTCTTCAGATTGCTCTTAACCAGTATTCTGGATGTAATATCAGGAAAAGCTGGAGTTGCTTTACAATCTTTTGTAATTGAAACAACTTTTTTGATAAATGTACAACTGTTTTGCAATGAAATAGCCGAGATTAATATTACCAATCGGTGCTGCCTGGACTGTAAAACACTAGATTGCACGAAGCATACTGTGCTCTATTTGCAACAATATTTCTGAAGCCATGAGTTATGGTTTAGCTAAAACATGAAAAATTTTCCCAAGGTGTTTTGACAGACTGTTCCTGCTTTCTTTTTCAGCCCAGTGCCTCAAGGAAATTACTGATATCTCATTTATTATTACAACTATTTTCATTGTTATTGTTGGTTATTATATCCTATAAAATATTATAAAAGTATATACTCATACAATGCATACAGGGTCATTGTAAGGAGTTAAGCATAATGTGCAATGATTACAGCGTTTCATTTATCACAACATGCCCTGATTGTTATTGCACTTAAATAATCTCAAACCTCATAGTGTTTTGAATTGGTGCATTGTCTTTATGTGTTTCAAACTTATTTCCTTTTTCTGCCTGGCCAAATTTATGCTGTTAAATAATCTGAGACGGTTAAGACTAGAGGGACCAATTCAGCAGCGACAGACTGCAGTATGTAAAGTTTATCCTCCCTGTGTAATCTTTTGGGAAATTCATTCGAATTTTAGCAGCAAAAACAGATATTGATACTTTGCTATTGTAGTCCATATATGAGATACATGCTGTAATGGCTCGCGGTACAGTGTTATTAAACACTATACTATCCATAATGTGCGGGCAGTCACAGCATGCGTATGTTATGAGCTTTTCATATCATAATAGAGAGCATACACCCCACTAAACTCAGTCATTCTACTGCTTTTTATCAAATTAACATGAATTTAAACATCTGCTTGCTAAATGCGCCATTCGCTTCTTCTAGATTTGCTATAAAGTTCACATTCATGTCAGTCAAAACAAAAAGTATATTGTGGAAGATGAAATCAGCCTGGGGAGACTGTGTTTTGAGGAGCCGAATGGTGCTTAAGGTCTAGAAAATGTCACCACATCTTACACATACTTCTAAAGCCAAAAATCTCACACTGTAAATATTCAAGCTTTTAAAAATAATTTTAGTTTCATTATGTAGTTGTTGTGCATCCGAAAGGATTTATTTCTGGAAAGAACTACTGCAAATAGCCAAGAGAGTTTTAAAATCGACTTAATTAAGATTGCAGAATTATCAAACTTTATTTAAAAAAGAAAATTTAATTCTTCAAATAATCTTTAGCTCTGTTTTACTTTTACCCCGTAACTGTTTCAACAAGCAAGAAAACTATTCAACAAACACAATCCTTGATAAAGTAATTTAGATAACTTTTAATGTTTAGTGAAAAACAGTAATTCATTGTAGTGCATTGACTCAGGGAATAAGAAACTGGAATAGTCACGTATCTTTGCCAGATTTATGTGTGTGGGAATTCTTTCTATTTACTACCAGGTGCCGTATTCACAACAGTTAACTGCGATAAACTAATTCGGTTAACTGTTAAGCAAGCAATAGAAATATCAGCACTTATATAATAAATTTTACTGTATTTAGTGAACAAATTCAACCTAATAGGGTAGCATGAATTGGTCAGAGAGGCTGTTCTCTATGCTTGAGGTAAGGTAAATTGAGTACTACACTTCTTTGAACACGGCGACGAGATATATGGTGAAAGGGGAAGATGTGTGAGTTGGTCATATGAACTTTTCTCGCTGCTTGAGGCATGGTTAACTGTGCAGTGCACTCCTGTGAACACGGTAGTGTTCGGTGGAATGGGGGAGGCAGGATGATCGGTGTGGTGAGATGTGTGAATTGGCCAGATAAGATGTTTCTCTCAGCTTGAGGTATGGCTAACTCTGCAGTTAACTTTTATGAATACGGATACAACCCAGACACAAATCTCTCTTTCTGTTGATGGAGTCTGTTTCTGGCACCTATATGACAAATGAATTACTTTTATCGCTAGGATTACACGACTCTGTTAAGGAAGTTAAACATACCGACGCAATTTAATGTCTGTGCCCTCTAGGCATATAATAATACACGAGACTATATCGACTCTGCATATTTTACTTCCTTGAAAAGTTTTCCATGTGTTTACCAAATAAGCAGAAGCCTTTGAGTGTATGACCGCTGATGTGAGTTGTTACCGCTGTTTTGAGTGTGTGACCGCTGATGTGAGTTGATACCGCTGTTTTCATTGTTTGACCGCTGATGTGAGTGTGTTTCCGCTGTTTTGAGTGTGTGACCGCTGATGTGAGTTGTTACCGCTGTTTTGAGTGTGTGACCGCTGAACTGAGTGTGTTTCCGCTGTTTTGAGTGTGTGACCGCTGATGTGAGTTGTTACCGCTGTTTTGAGTGTGTGACCGCTGAACTGAGTGTGTTTCCGCTGTTTTGAGTGTGTGACCGCTGATGTGAGTTGTTACCGCTGTTTTGAGTGTGTGACCACTGATGTGAGTTGTTACCGCTGTTTTGAGTGTGTGACCGCTGATGTGAGTTGTTACCTCTGTTTTGAGTGTGTGACCGCTGAACTGAGTGTGTTTCCGCTGTTTTGAGTGTGTGACCGCTGATGTGAGTTGTTACCGCTGTTTTGAGTGTGTGACCGCTGAACTGAGTGTGTTTCCGCTGTCTTTAGTGTTTGACCGCTGATGTGAGTTGTTACCGCAGTTTTGAGTGTGTGACCGCTGAACTGAGTGTGTTTCCGCTGTCTTGAGTGTGTGACCGCTGATGTGAGTTGTTACCGCCGTTTTGAGTGTGTGACCACTGATGTGAGTTGTTACCGCTGTTTTGAGTGTGTGACCGCTGATGTGATATGAATATGAATATGAATATGAAGAACAAGGATTTGAAGATGCGCGTGAAATAGCAAGCTATGACCTTCGACCCATTTATAAACATGGACTTAAACTACTGTTTATGAGACTATTCAAATATACCCAGCATCTAGAACAAAGCCAACATTATCAAAAGATTTTAAAGGACTTTAATTATTTTGTGGATGAAAAACATTACAAGTATTCAAAGGCACTAAAGGCGGCTATAAGGAAAAACAATGCATTCTTTGAAGAGCTACTAGATAACGAAGAGGAGTATGACAGCAGTGATGAAGAAAGTGGTATGGAGAGTGAACAGAGTGAAACAGATGAAGAAAAATAGACTTATTTGACTTAAATTTATGATAAAGAGTTTATAAATGTTGTAATATTTTATTAACTTAAGCGTTGTGTATTAATATATGTCTTGCTTTGCAACATATAAAGTCACCATGATAGAGGTCACCAAGCGCTGGATTACGACTCTGGGTATGCGATGCCACTCCTCGATGAGGGCTTGGCGTAGCTGTGGTAACGTAGACGGAGGGTTGCGTCTCTGACGAACAGCTCGGCCTAACACGTCCCAGACGTGGTTGATCACGTGACTTAAAATATGTAGACCGGATTTCATAGAGCAATTGTTTATATGAAAAAAAGTATGGAGGAGAGGAGATATTTCAAACAATAAAGGTGGTAACACAAAATAAAACATGCCAAGATCAAAATGACGTTAAACAAATTCAAAACAATGAGGATAACAACCAGTTATTACAAGCAAAAACTTTAGGAAGTATTTTAAACATGGCGGACAGTGACAAACTGGTGGACATAAAGGGAGCATTAAAAAATTCAAATGTAAACACTTCGGCGTTAGCTGCTCATTCTGATGTTACCGGAGAGGAAATATGTGAAATTATCACAAAAAACACGGAAGAACTACTGGTGACACCAGTAAAATTCAGACCAAAAGGGAAAAGCCCAAAGAACAAAAAAACTGCGAAAAAAGCATGCAAACGGAAACGATCTGACACTCTTAGCCAAACTGCAAAAAGCGAAAGCCATGATGACTGGGAAGACTGTAACGTGATTTCAAATTTCGAACAAAAACTCGAGGAAAATTTGGATAGAATAATCGAAAAAATCACCAAAAGTGTAGAGCAAAAACTGGAGGATAATTTATCAACTTTGATCTCAAGACTGGAGAATAAGTTACTCGCCAGAGTGGATAAAATTATTGACTCAAAATTAACAGCCAAAATTGCTGAGGTCGACGAGAGGATAAATACCTTAGTGTTGTCGGTGGACACATATCAAAACATAGCAGGTGAAAACTCCAAAAAAATAAGTGAGTTGATGAACGATAATCCAGTCACTAACAAAATAGTAGCTATCCAAGAAGACGCGGTCAGTAAAAATGACTTCAAAGCATTAACAGACGAAGTAGGTCAGCTCACTGCCCAGCTGACGGAACAAAATCAAGTTATAGCAGCGTTGACCAATGACTTCGAGACTCAAGTGGAGAGATTGGACAAACACAGCCGTAAGTTCAATCTGGTGTTTGAGGGCGTTGAAGAGAAAGAAGGGGAGGATTGCAAGCGATTGATCGAGATTATTTTGAGTCAACATATGCGTTTGCATATGCGAAATTCCGTGGACATAGCACACAGGTTGGCAAAAACAAACCCGTCAAAACCTGCCGGAGTTATCGTGAGATTTAACACGATAACTGATAAAAGTCGGGTACTGCAGAATAGCCAACTACTTCGGGGAACTGGAATATTTATTCGCCAGGACGCCCCTTCCGCCTTCCAGCAGCGCAGAGAATACCTATCCAGAGCTCTGAAGAACGCCAAAACAATCGACCCGCATGCGAAACTAGTTAGGGACAAACTGAAATTCAAAGGAAAGCTTTTTTCAGTGCAAGACATTAACACAGCAGGGATAAACGACGAGGGTAACACTGTGATGAATGAGACGCAAGTTAAATTCTACGGCTACCTGTCGCCTTTTAGTAACTTTTTCAAGACCACTGTTAAACTAGACGGGAGGCTCTTTAACTGCGCCGAGCAAGCCTACCAGTACATGAGGGCGCGGAGAGTCGGAGATTTTGGCACCGCCTTTCACATCATGCGAGAAAGGAACCCGGTGGCGATGAAAAGACTGGGTAAAAAGTTCAAGTCAAGTAGCCAGGAGGAAAGAGAACAGGACTTAAACCTTATGAAAGAGGTTGTGCATTGCAAGTTTTCCCAAAATCCAGAGCTAAAACAAACACTATTAAGGACATCCAAAAGACATATTATGGAGTGCAACCCTTATGACACCTTTTTTTCGACGGGGCTGGGAATGGGCCACAGATCCTTGGATAAAATGCAGTATCCCGGGAAAAATCACATGGGAAGGCTGCTTGAAGTTGTGCGGGAGCAGCTCAGTTGAGAGGCGGGTAGGGCAAAACAAAATAAAACTTGCCGAAAGCGTTATGCTTGTGACCCGCGTTGTTGTCAGTCTTGTGTGTTCAGCTCAATGCATTGCACGTATTGTTCCACCAAGGTGTTGATTACATTTGGGGGTAACTGGTTTCAGCCGTTCAATATGGCCATATAAGGCATGTTATGGGTGGGAATACACAAAAGCAGGCGCTGCATGTGAAAGACCATTATAGGGCGATACAAAGCCAAATGTAAATGATCACTTGTAAAAGCAGTCAAAGATGTAACTCCCATCAGAAAAATGCCAGAATTGGAATAAGCGTGGGTACCAGAGTTCTAAACAACTGGCGGGATCAATGTTCATCCACAACTCTGTGTAACAAAAAGCTCGTGGTCCTGCATAGTCAACTGTATGGTGCATTGTGTATTTCCTGTAGCCCATCTACAACTGAGGGGAAGGGGGAGTTTAAAACGTCCCTGACCAACTTGCAATAGAACCAACCCGAGAGCCACGAATCAAAAATAAACACATCAATTGCCTATAATTGTATTTCACAGCACATTTTGTTTTTAAAATTGTGGTGTTGGTCATGGAATGAACCAAAATATACACTGTAATGCGTGTATTGCTTGCAAACATAATTGTTTGAAGTTGTGAATCGAATTCAAAGCAGTATATATGGTGCTCCATGTATTATGTCGATGTGTTTGGGGTGCCGTCAGAATTATTTCATGTGTATAATATGACGGTATATGGAGTACTACGAGTGGTGACAGAAGAAATATGAAACATGTGTGTGAAAGGCCACGGTTGGAGCCTTATGAAGCCAAAGGTGTGACTTACTATTTTCGAACTTATGGTTTTATATTGCTCGTGGCCTCTGACGTATCACTCCTGTGATAACAATATCATACCCGCCCATAAAACGCTTACTCAAAAGCAATGAACCTACCCAGATGAGTCCCATAAAACAGTTGTACCCACTCTCTTCTATACCACTATTCCGCTGCTTTACTCGTAACATCTATACAATTATCTTCTCGTGGAAAATCTCAAAGTATCTAAGAATAAATGCTCTATTTCCGTCCCTTATATACATGCACGATTGCTGTGCACGAAAAATACACGCGTCCTTTACGATACACGTTCTTCACTGTGCTGTTTAGAGTAATTCTATGTGTATGTGCTTATACCCATGTGTCTGTGCGTTTATGTGTTGTTATTGTTGGTTGTTTTTGGTTGCTTGTTTTTCATGCAGGACGGTTGGTAGGCTTCGGTTTGGCACATGTCGTTGTTGAAGATCAAAATGAACGGTTTAAAATTAGTATCCTTTAACGTCAGAGGTTTGCGGGACTTAGGGAAAAGAATTGCTGTCATGTCTTTCTTAAGGGAAAGAAAGTCAGATATATACCTCATTCAAGAGGCTCATGCCCTTGAAGGAGATATGAAAAACTGGAAGGAAGACTGGGGTGAAGGTATGTTGTATATAAACCAAGGAAGTACACGTAGCGCAGGGCAGGTAATTTTACTCAGCAAAAACTGGGAAATCATTTCCCACAGTAACCCATTATCGGGGCGTATCCAAGTCCTTAAATTTTCAAGATTTGGAACGTGTATAACCCTTATAAATATTTATGGTCCCAACTCGGAAACAGAGAGAATTCCCTTCTTGATCAAGCTACGTGAAATTTTGAATGAAATAGACTTTGGTGACTTGCTTATATTAGGAGGGGATTTCAATATAGTCCTGACACCAGCCTTAGATAAAAAGGGTGGAATTAGCGATTCAAATAAAAAAAGTCGCTCTGAACTCATTGACATCATAGCAGATTGTAATTTGGTAGACATCTGGCGGGTGCGAAATCAATCTACGCAACGGTATACGTGGTCTCAAAGTTCCCCAAACATCAAATGTAGATTAGACTATTTTTTGCTACAGAATAAATGGGCCGACAAAGTGAAATCTGCTCGAATATTGCCCGGGCTCTTTAGCGATCACTCATTAATAGAACTAGAGATTGTTCTAGATAGGGTAACTCGCGGACCAGGTTTTTTCAAACTAAATTCGTCTGTTCTAAAAGAACCTGTATACAATGAACAAATGAGGGAAATAATAGATCGTGAATGGAAGGCAGCAGAAACAATAGCTGATATAGCTTTAAGATTTGACTGGTTAAAACACAAAATTGTTGAGTTTTCGATTGTGTATTGCAAAAATAGGGCAAAAAAACGTAGAAAAAAAGAAACGGAGCTCATGAAGCTACTAGAAGATATTGATAAAAAGATATGCTCTGATAAGGCTACAGAGGCGGAAATTATTTCTTTTGCTGAATGTAAGGAAGAGCTAGAAAAGCTTAACGAAGAGAAAGCCCGAGGGGCATGGTTGCGATCACGAGTACAATATATAGAAGAGAACGAAAGGAGCACGCCTTACTTTTATAATAAGGCAAAAATTATTTTTGAGAAAAAGACTATCTCCAGACTTATGTGCGAAAGTCTCGAAGTTACGGAGCCAAACTCTATCCTTGAAGAAATACACAAATTTTATTCAGCACTGTATGCCTCCTCTGTCCATCTTGAGGGTAACGATATTAGAAAAAAGGTTCTTGAAGCAGGAGAAATTAAACCCTTCACTGAAGCTCAAAAACGAAGCTGTGAAGGAGATATCACAGTGGCTGAATGTTTTGAAGCCCTTTGCCGCTTCAAACCAAACAAATCACCGGGATGCGATGGGCTGACACCAGAATTTTACAAGGAATTCTGGGATATTTTGGGGCCGAAACTAGTTGAGGCACTAAATTTTAGCAAACGTAAAGGGGAGCTCTCGACATCACAAAAAAGAGGCGTTATTACCCTTTTAGAAAAAAAAGGCAAAGACAACAGTTTCTTAAAGAACTGGAGGCCTGTTTCTTTGCTTAATACCGACTATAAAATTCTAACTAAATGTTTGGCGATGAGACTTGAAAAACATATTCCGAGCGTTATTCATAGTGATCAAGCAGGATTTATAAAGGGTAGATTTATTGGGGAAAACATCAGATTCATTGAAGACCTAATTGAACTCTGCGATCTGCAAAATAAAACCGGCATACTATTGCAGCTCGATTTCGAAAAGGCCTTTGACTCGGTTGAATGGCCTTTTCTATTCACGGTACTAGAAAGGTTCAATTTAGGTAAAGACTTTATTTCCTGGGTCAAATGCTGCTATAAAAATATTTGCAGTTGTGTTTGCAACGGTGGCTTTACAACGGATTGGTTCGAATTACACAGAGGCCTGAGGCAAGGGTGTCCGCTCTCGTCTTTTCTATTTCTCCTGAGTATAGAAATTATGGGTGGTATGATTAGACAGGATAAGGACATAGATGGGTTTGAGATAGGAAACCGGAAACATAAACTAAAGCAATTTGCAGATGATTGTACATGCTCGCTTAGAAATACGCGTTCTGTCTTAAAACTAATAGAAACTATACGAGCGTTCTCGGGTTTTTCTGGTCTGAAGCTAAATATTGATAAGTCTGTTCTTTACTGGTTAGGCCCGTGGAGATACAAAAGAACTACAATCGCGGGTATGAAGGTAGAGACTGATACCTTCGAACTTCTAGGTGTACATGTGGGAACGAATAATGAAGAAAAACTAAAAAAGAATGTTGACTCAAAAATTAAAAAAATGACTAATGTCCTCCACGAATGGTCTCAAAGAGACCTAAGTTTGTGCGGGAAAATACTGGTGGCAAAAAACTTTGGTATCTCCAACCTAATTTATTATATGACAATGCTACATATCGAAGAGAACAGAATTTCTAAAATCCAATCTGAATTAAACAAATTTGTCTGGAACTATAAACCCCCTAAAGTAAAACACTTGGTATTGATTAACGGTCCGGAGGAAAGTGGTCTAAATGCCATAGATGTTGAATCACAAAGTAAAGCGTTAAAACTGACCTGGTTGAAACGAATCCTTCAAGGGGTGGGCTGGAATGACATAGTCAATAGATATTTCAACTCTATGGGTGGGTTGCTTTTTTTGCTTAGGTGTAACTACGATATCGACAAACTGGGTTGGCTGCCCACATTTTATAAGAAAATGTTACTGCATGCTACAGAAATCCTAAAAGCAGACAACGCCGAATATGTCATTTGGAACAACAAAAATATTCTGATTAACGGCAAAAGCATTTTTTACAAGGAATGGTTCGATAAAGGTGTGGTGCTCATTCACGACCTGTGTGACAAGGAAGGAAAGTTCCTCACCTATCAACAATTTGTAGACAAATATACCATAAAGGTAGATTTTGTAACCTTTCAAGGCGTAGTGCAGGCCACGAAGAGTGCTATGAGAAAAGATAATACACTGAAAACAGCCGGTGAAAAACCAAACTTTTCGGTCAATGACTTATTTAAAACAATTGACGGCAAAACTATAAATATTACGAAGGTGAAAGGCAAACAATTTGCGATGCTTTTCACCTTTATAAAGAGCAGCCCTGCAATAGCCATGTTAAAGTGGCATACATCGCACCAGATAAGTAATGACGTTTTTTACAGGAGTATCCCACTTGCAAAAAAAAGTACGACAGAAACTAAACTAATTTCGTTCCAGTTTAAATTAGTGCATAACATTGTTGGATGTGGAGAAAATCTATTCCGGTGGAAAGTAAAAAATTCCGCAGACTGCGAATACTGTCAAACTGGTGTGAAAGATACGCTAGTTCACGCCCTAATTGATTGTGGGTATACACAAAAGTGGGTGGAGGAGACATTTTTGATTTTGGATATTTCTGACAAATTACAGCACACCTGTACCATAAAAGACTTTCTTTTTGGGGTAGAAGATCTGGCTCTAAATCTTATCATTCTGGTAGTAAAATTTGAGATAATTTGCCGTAGGGGCAGGAAAGAAAATGTAGTTCCTTCAGTTGTAGCTCGGAAAGTTTACCAACGTGTGCTTACCGAAAAAAGCGTTTAACCCATCAAACATTTCGAAGCAAATGGTCACCGTATAATCCCATAGTGGAAAAAAGCCTTCTTTATGAAAAGTCAATATTAACGTGAAATAGTAAACTCCAGTTGGCCGCAAGCGTTCTCCTGTTACAAGCAACCAAAAAATTGTGTATTGTGTGTATGTGTGTGGGTACTGTGTATGTGTAGGTGTAGGAGTGAATGTGTGTGTATGTGTGTATGCTGTCACATCGTAACTCTGTCCTCAAAGAATTTGTTCAGTGAGCGTTTTGAACCCTGTGGTAGAACAATGTCCATTGACAGGCACCTAAGGCCAGTGAAATGGATGCCGCCGTGTGAAGTCATTTTGAGGATACGTTATACTATGCTCTTTGTGTGGTGTCTTCTGTACATTTATATTATGTGATAAGCAAATAAATAAAAAAAAAAAAAAAAAAAAAAAAAGTCACTTTACAGAAAAAAAAAAAAAAAAAAAAAAAAAAAAAACATATAAAGTCATAAGGTTCCTGACACGGTTTTAATTGACCCGTAAACCATATATCATATATCATATATTAGGTATTATAGTTAATTTTGTATTATTATGTATTATATTCAAGTATTGTATGAAAAAAAATAAAAAGTTGAAAAGCAGCATATGTGTTTTTATTGAATATTACAAATATGTACAATTATGATAAAAACAAAACTATTTCAAATACGTATTATGTTAATACATGTGCAGATTCACAAGAACTTAACTTAAAATTTTATAACAACTAACTTCACATGAACATAGATCATGTTAATTTCATAGTCTACATATGAAGACAATGTTATTTGAACTACATATCAAATGTACATGCCCATATGAGTCAAAGCTAAGTTTCAAGTTCTTGTCAAGCTTCAAAACCTTCGCTCCAATCTTCTGCACTGAGGGTGATGAAATCATAGCATCCACTAAGCTCATCATGCAGTTAAAACTGTATACAGTCATCTCGCTGTCTACTCAACGATCTTCTGACAGGAACTGCATTTATACAAATCCATTTTCTGAAGTATGAGATCCACTGACGTCATTTGCTTCTTCAGCATGTGGCAATCGTTCAATGATAACAAAATTCCCTTCTTGGTAGGATGTAATCTCCCAGATGTATGATCCGTAATATATTCACGAATGTTAACCATCACTTTCTGTTGATATTTCGCCAATTTAATATATATTTCTCCATTAATAGGTATCATAACCGGTAAATCGTCTACACTCATCTTCTTCATGGTGGTAGCAGCTTTACACTCTGGTTCCTTTTAGGCTCTGTCTTAATTTTTCGCTTTTTACACGCTGGTAACTCATCTCTTTTTATCTTTCTAAGATGTCGTCGCTTTTGACGTTGCTGACATGACTTCGCCTTAGACTTTACCATGGGCATTGCCTTAGACTTTGCTGTAGGTATTGTCTCAGGCTTTACTATGAAATTTTCTGCAGGCATTGTCTCAGACTTTTCTACAGGCATTGTCATAGATGGAAGTTGTTCCTCGCTCACTGCAGACATGTCCACTCTTCAGTATCTTGATACAGAATGTGTGTTAGGTCTGAGGGCGGCTGCCTTTTATACTTTATAGTGAGTTGACTTAATATGTTTAAAAATAACTTTACCACGTTTGCCTTTGTGGCCAGTTGTAAGATTTTGAACAAATGTTGCATTTATACATCCTTTCGGTTCAATCTACACTATTCAAATGATGAGAAAGTTTTTAAACATAGCTTTATATACAACAACTTGTTGAACATGTTGAAAAACTTGTTGAACATGTTGATTATGTTGAACTTGTTGAACATGTTGAACATGTTGAACATGTTGAACACTCCAACAATTCCACTGAGGGAAATGTTGCATAACACTCATGGCAGAAGACTCGTGAGTCTGAACTATCAGCCATTGCAGTTGTCACATCAATTGCTTGAACTGAAATGGTTGAAATATGTTCTCATACATCCCCTTTTATACCACTCAGACTTCGTCATAACTATGCTGAAATCGCAAAATTTTCTTACCGGTGACAGTCGACCCCTAGGGAGGGGGGGTCATAAAAACCAAAGTTGTTCAGAATTGTCTGAAACATATAACTATGCTGAAATCGCAAAATTTTCTTACCCCTGGGGGGGGGGGGGTAATAAAACCATAGTTGTTCAGAATTTTCTTACCGGTGATAGTCGACCCCTGGGGGAGGGGGGAGGGGGGGAGGGGAGAGGGGGTTTTTCCAGAACTCTCGTTTCCCTACTACTGTTCACCATCAGGTTCAATAACTTTTATACTAAGATCTTCTGACACTTGTAGATGGAATCCTGGTATTGATATGGATTCAAAATGATCCTTCAGCACAGCGTGATCTTTAGGAGATAGAATAATGTCAATTCTCCCACTCATGAATTGGTTATTTACTTCAAAACAAAGTCTCAGGTTCTTGCCAAATCTCACAACGTAGTTTCAACGTCCTTCATAGACCAAATCGCAACGTTAGCTACTCTCCATAATGACCAAGCTGAATACTTTGGTGGATAAAAATAGTTTTGAAATTGTGGACTGTTAAAGCATATCTGCCTTATATACTAAATAGGCTTGTTGAGGGAGGGAGGGGATCCAATAACGAAAAGTATTCGGAATTGTCTGAAGCGTAAAAATATGCAAAAATCACAATTTTCAGCCTCAGGGAAAGGGTGAAAAACTGAAAAATTTTCAGAATTCTCTGAAACGTAAAACTATGCAAAAGTCTCAACTTCCCTCCTGAGGGTGGATACAAAAATAAAAAGTGCAGAATTGTCTGAAACGAAAAAGTATTCCATAATCTCAGTTTTTGCGTATTGAAGGGTGGTCATTTTCCAGAAGTCTTGTGTTTTTCAAGTGAAGGAAGCACCCTCTTCAGAACAAACCTTGATTGTCTAGTGGAGACTATATCCCCTATTCCCACCGCGAATGAGCAACCCCTTCCTCAAAATAAACCTAGATTGCCTGGTAGAGGATGCAAGTACTCAACTCAACGCGAATGAGTAACCCCTTCCTCAGAATTAACTGTGTTCGGCTAGTTAGCTTAATGGTATGAATATATCATGTTATATCATGTTAAAATATAAAAGAGTATTCTGCTAAGTAAAAGATGTCCAAGTATCTCAACGACTTATTCGTTCGCTTATAACTACTTAAGTTATACATAACTTATAATAAAACTGTATGCGCATGCGTACTTGAAAGACAAGAAGTGGCTTGCCATGCTTTATTAAAATGTACTAGTTAAAGAGGCTGTAATAAAGTACGAATGAGTTTGCGATTCTGAAGACCAGTGATCTTTATCAGATACGGGTTTGGGGGTGGAGCGACGAGATGGGTTGGGATATTGGTGGGTGACAAAAGGCCATGACACTCCTGGTATCCTATGTCAACATGTGTGTACAAACGAGGACGTGATTCTGAGGCCACTGCATTTATACAAATCCATTTTCTGAAGCATGAGATGCACTGACGTCATTTGCTTCTTCAGCATGTGGCAATCGTTTAATGACAACAAAAGTCCCTTCTTGGTAGGATGTAATCTCTCAGATGTATGATCCGTAATATATTCACGAATGTTAACCATCACTTTCTGTTGATATTTCGCCAATTTAATATATATTTCTCCATTAATAGGTATCATAACCGGTAAATCGTCTACACTCATCTTCTTCATGGTGGTAGCAGCTTTACACTCTGGTTCCTTTTAGGCTCTGTCTTTTTTTTTCCGCTTTTTACACGCTGGTAACTCATCTCTTTTTATCTTTCTAAGATGTGGTCGCTTTTAACGCTGCTGACATGACTTCGCCTTAGACTTTACCACGGGCATTGCCTTAGACTTTGCTGTAGGTATTGTCTCAGGCTTTACTATAAAATTTTCTGCAGGCATTGTCTCAGACTTTTCTACAGGCATTGTCATAGATGGAAGTTGTTGCTCGCTCACTGCAGACATGTCCACTCTTCAGTATCTTGATACAGAATGTGTGTTAGGTCTGAGGGCGGCTGCCTTTTATACTTTATAGTGAGTTGACTTAATCTGTTTAAAAATAACTTTACCACGTTTGCCTTTGTGGCCAATTGTAAGATTTTGAACAAATGTTGCATTTATACATCCTTTCGGTTCAATCTACACTATTCAAATGATGAGAAAGTCTTTAAACATAGCTTTATATACAACAACTTGTTGAACAACAACATGTTGAACATGTTGAAAAACTTGTTGAACATGTTGATTATGTTGAACATGTTGAACTGGTTGAACATGTTGAACATGTTGAACTTGCTGAACATGTTGAACATGTTGAACATGTTGAACATGTTGAACAGCCATAATGTAATGTATAAGCATATGTTAAAATATAAAAGAGTATTCTGCTAAGTAAAAGATGTCCAAGTATCTCAACGAATTATTCGTTCGCTTATAACTACTTAAGTTATACATAACTTATATTAAAACTGTATGCGCATGCGTACTTGAAAGACAAGAAGTGGCTTGCCATGCTTTATTAAAATGTACTAGTTAAAGAGGCTGTAATAAAGTATCAATGAGTATGCAATTCTGAAGACCAGTGATCTTTATCAGATACGGGTTTGGGGGTGGAGCGACGAGATGGGTTGGGATGGTGGGTGACAAAAGGCCATGACACTCCTGGTATCCTATGTCAACATGTGTGTACAAAAGGGGAGGTGATTCTGAGGCCAGATGCTGTCCGTGTCGGAATACCAATTTTGATAAAAATGGTAATTTTCATTCAGTACTTTGCGTTACGCCAAAAATAGGAGGATTCTTGCGTAACTACACTCTCGCTTAGTTTAAACGGGGGTATTATTCAAACTTTTCACTTCTTGCTTAGAAGTCATTTTAAAATGTCATGGACACACATAATAACCTTTGGTTAGTTAGTGACTCTCTCAACGCTCTCAGTGTGATTATAGCAGTCACTAATACAAGAAAAGTTAATACAATAACTCATAAAATCAATTATATAAAATTATATTAAAGGACAAACCTCATGGCATCTAGTCAAAATATGCTTCATTATTACGAATTCCTTTGGACAAAATACCCTTGGTAACTTCACTGTGTGGCATGTTGATAGTGTAAAGTATGTGTAAAGCTTTATTTAATACAGTAAAAGCTGCCCTAAGAACACCCTGTAAATTAGGGACACCTAGGAATTAGGGACAGTTCTGTTTTGAAATCCTACTGATTTCCACACTAAGAAAACCCTATAGAATAATAGAAGCCGCTTTCAACGCTGCAGGTATTGTTTTCCAACACTCAGTGCTTACTCCTTCCAGTATAAATCATATCAAGCTACGCTAAAGGGGTTTTGTTTGATGTGTTTGGACAGAGAGGAGTTGGTGTGTCCGGGTTGTCCACTTTGACCGAATTCATATACAAAGCAGGGGATCTCTCGAATGATGGAGAAAATCCACTATGATGGAGAAAATCCACCAGACAAAAATCGAGAGCTTTTCTCCAAGGCCTGACTGATAGAGATGTTTAGAGAATTGTAGCTCTTAAAGTTTTACTTACAATTTTAAGGAATTTAGCTTGCGTAGCTTGTGTGAAGCGGTAGCAATTCACTGTATATATAACGCATTTGAATAAACTTACATTGAATGCAAAATATTACATTTTCAATGACAGTCATAGGGATGTTAATTATCTTGATGGGTACATCGTTGTCCGTCATTTATATCAGAATGAATTTACACAGTTATGCTCATAATAAGACAAAGAATATCACAAAGAATTCTTCCACCATACGTAAATGTGCTGTTTTAAATAGCTGCACATACTAAAATGCCTCCTTTTTTGTTTGCACTTTGAGTTATTTTAAGTATAGTTATGTAATGACTAAATCTCCATTTGTAGAAAGCATTAGAACAGTCAATATTGACAAAATATAGAAAAGCCCTTTTCCGGGTTAATATAAACCGGTGTTGGTATAAAGAATGGATTCTGTAATGAATCGCTTAAAATGAATTCACATAAAATTCACAGCTTGTCTGGAGCTTTTCATGACTTTCTATAATTCATTTCTTAAAGAAAAATTTGTGGCTCCAGGTATAATAATATCATACCGCACTCGATTGAACATAGTGACGTGCTGTTTGTTTCCTCTCCGAGTCTAATAATGTCATAGTCACAGCGTTTGTTGACAGAATTTTTTATTTTAAATTTTGCCACAGGGCACAGTGATTGTGTTTTTTTTTATTTAATAAAGAAATTATTAAGAGTTACTAATGTTGCCAAGTTCAAAATATCTTTTATAGAGCATTCAAACTGGACTAAGCAAATTAAAAATATGCTTCCGGATAGTCGAATGAAGCACAATTATAATGTTTGCATACATGCTTAGCTTCACACACATCTAGACAACGCTCTAGGGAGAACCTATACTTTGATAATGGCAGTTGTACGTGTCTTCTGCTTAATTTCCGATTGAAATGATTATCCCTGAAGTAGGTAGATCCGAAAGAGTTCCTGTTGCATGAATATCTATCACAGCGTAAAATGACACTGTACTGAATAATGGAGACACGTATTATAAAATCTTGCTTATCTCTAAGCCTAGATCTTGCTTATCTCTTTCGGTTAACATAGGGTATTTTATGTGTATAACAATTAAAAAGGAAGGTATTTTTAAGTGAAATCTCTATGTTTCTTCATGATAAACCCTGAAAAATATGTTTTTATAACCACTGAGAGCACATCTTGCACTAGTAGATTTCTGTTATTTTCTTCGGTGTTGTTGTAGATTGTTTTCGCACAGTAAAATTCTGAGGACTTAGTTTTCCATCAGGAAGGGGATGGGAGGAGATATGTGCCTATCATTCATTGTGCGCATAACTTTGTTGAAGATCTCTTCAGATTGCTCTTAACCAGTATTCTGGATGTAATATCAGGAAAAGTTGGAGTTGCTTTACAATCTTTTGTAATTGAAACAACTTTTTTGATAAATGTACAACTGTTTTGCAATGAAATAGCAGAGATTAATATTACCAATCGGTGCTGCAAGGACTGTAAAACACTACATTGCACGAAGCATACTGTGCTCTATTTGCAACAATATTTCTGAAGCCATGAGTTATGGTTTAGCTAAAACATGAAAAATTTTCCCAAGGTGTTTTGCCAGACTGTTCCTGCTTTCTTTTTCAGCCCAGTGCCTCAAGGAAATTACTGATATCTCATTTATTATTACAACTATTTTCATTGTTGTTGTTGGTTATTATATCCTATAAAATATTATAAAAGTATCTACTCATACAATGCATACAGGGTCATTGTAAGGAGTTAAGCATAATGTGCAATGATTACAGCGTTTCATTTATCACAACATGCCCTGATTGTTATTGCACTTAAATAATCTCAAACCTCATAGTGTTTTGAATTGGTGCATTGTCTTTATGTGTTTCAAACTTATTTCCTTTTTCTGCCTGGCCAAATTTATGCTGTTAAATAATCTGAGACGGTTAAGACTAGAGGGACCAATTCAGCAGCGACAGACTGCAGTATGTAAAGTTTATCCTCCCTGTGTAATCTTTTGGGAAATTCATTCGAATTTTAGCAGCAAAAACAGATATTGATACTTTGCTATTGTAGTCCATATATGAGATACATGCTGTAATGGCTCGCGGTACAGTGTTATTAAACATTATACTATCCATAATGTGCGGGCAGTCACAGCATGCGTATGTTATGAGCTTTTCATATCATAATAGAGAGCATACACCCCACTAAGCTCAGTCATTCTACTGCTTTTTATCAAATTAACATGAATTTAAACATCTGCTTGCCAAATGCGCCATTCGCTTCTTCTAGATTTGCTATAAAGTTCACATTCATGTCAGTCAAAACAAAAAGTATATTGTGGAAGATGAAGTCAGCCTGGGGAGACTGTGTTTTGAGGAGCCGAATGGTGCTTAAGGTCTAGAAAATGTCACCACATCTTACACATACTTCTAAAGCCAAAAATCTCACACTGTAAATATTTAAGCTTTTAAAAATAATTCTAGTTTCATTATGTAGTTTTTGTGCATCCGAAAGGATTTATTTCTGGAAAGAACTACTGCAAATAGCCAAGAGAGTTTTAAAATCGACTTAATTAAGATTGCAGAATTATCAAACTTTATTTAAAAAAGTGAATTTAATTCTTCAAATAATCTTTAGCTCTGTTTTACTTTTACCCCGTAACTGTTTCAACAAGCAAGAAAAATATTCAACAAACACAATCCTTGATAAAGTAATTTAGATAACTTTTAATGTTTAGTGAAAAACAGTAATTCATTGTAATGCATTGACTCAGGGAATAAGAAACTGGAATAGTCACGTATCTTTGCCAGATTTATGTGTGTGGGAATTCTTTCTATTTACTACCAGGTGCCGTATTCACAACAGTTAACTGCGATAAACTAATTCGGTTAACTGTTAAGCAAGCAATAGAAATATCAGCACTTATATAATAAATTTTACTGTATTTAGTGAACAAATTCAACCTAATAGGGTAGCATGAATTGGTCAGAGAGGCTGTTCTCTATGCTTGAGGTAAGGTAAATTGAGTACTACACTTCTTTGAACACGGCGACGAGCGATATGGTGAAAGGGGAAGATGTGTGAGTTGGTCATATGAACTTTTCTCGCTGCTTGAGGCATGGTTAACTGTGCAGTGCACTCCTGTGAACACGGCAGTGTTCGGTGGAATGGGGGAGGCAGGATGATCGGTGTGGTGAGATGTGTGAATTGGCCAGATAAGATGTTTCTCTCAGCTTGAGGTATGGCTAACTCTGCAGTTAACTTTTATGAATACGGATACAACCCAGACACAAATCTCTCTTTCTGTTGATGGAGTCTGTTTCTGGCACCTATATGACAAATGAATTACTTTTATCGCTAGGATTACACGACTCTGTTAAGGAAGTTAAATATACCGACGCAATTTAATGTCTGTGCCCTCTAGGCATATAATAATACACGAGACTATATCGACTCTGCATATTTTACTTCCTTGAAAAGTTTTCCATGTGTTTACCAAATAAGCAGAAGCCTTTGAGTGTATGACCGCTGATGTGAGTTGTTACCGCTGTTTTGAGTGTGTGATCGCTGATGTGAGTTGTTACCGCTGTTTTCAGTGTGTGACCGCTGATGTGAGTTGTTTCCGCTGTTTTGAGTGTGCGACCGCTGATGTGAGTTGTTACCGCTGTTTTGAGTGTGTGACCGCTGATGTGAGTTGATACCGCTGTTTTCATTGTTTGACCGTTGATATGAGTTGTTACCGCTGTTTTCAGTGTGTGACCGCTGATGTGAGTTGTTACCGCTGTTTTGAGTGTGTGACCGCTGATGTGAGTTGTTTCCGCTGTTTTGAGTATGTGACCACTGATGTGAGTTGTTACCGCTGTTTTGAGTGTGTGACCGCTGATGTGAGTTGTTTCCGCTGTTTTGAGTATGTGACCACTGATGTGAGTTGTTACCGCTGTTTTGAGTGTGTGACCGCTGATGTGAGTTGTTACCGCTGTTTTGAGTGTCTGACCACTGATGTGAGTTGTTACCGCTGTTTTGAGTGTGTGACCACTGATGTGAGTTGTTACCGCTGTTTTGAGTGTGTGACCGCTGTTGTGCAAGCGCGTGCTGTGGCTGATTACGTCAAAACCGTTACGGTATTCTATAATAGTGATCACTCTTTGCAGCCTTTCTTTTCAATTTAGCCTGGAAGCACAACATTTTTCAAAGGGAACTGTTACTGGTATTCCAAATTGGTTTTCAAGAGTGTTTAAAGATCAGCATACATCATCCAAAGACTTCTTTCACTAATTTCATTTCTCTCAGCATTTACTCCAAGCTAACCTCAGCATTCTGACAATTTCGGCCACAAGTAGGTAAAAAAGGAGATAACTGGATACAACCAGTAATCCCAGGAGATATCTCGATACATCCAGTAATCTCCTTTACTATTTTGAACCTTTTGGATTTATCAAGAGGTCTCATGGGACTTCTGGATAAATCAAAGGCCTTTTTTGTTATCTTGAACCTCCAATGAGTCAGAAAAAACATTGGATTTATCTAGAAGTCTCATGGGACTTCTGGATAAATCAAAAGACTGTTATCTTGAACCTCCAATGAGTAAAAAAATCAATAAAAATAGAAAATAATAAAACAACATTGGATTTAAATTTCATATGACTTCTGGATAAATCAAAAGCTTTTGCTATCTTAATCCTCCAATGAGTAAGAAAAAAAAAACAAAATAATAATAATAAATAAATAAATAAAATAAAAAATACATTGGATTTATCTAGGAATCTAGTGGGGCTTCTGGATAAATCAAAAGCCTTTGCTCTCTTGAACCTACATTCAGTCAGGAAAGAAAATAAATGAATAAAAAAAGAAAAAAGAAATAAAAAAACATTGGATTTATTTCATGAAAATTCTGGATAAAATCAAACCCACAACTTTCAAGAAATCCAAAACATTTCGAAATCTAAAAGTTTCCTTTATTCTGCCATTATCTCATCAGTTGAAATCTCCTCCGCCTGAGGAATGAATTCATCAGGAGGTATTAATTATGATTGTTCCACGGAAGTTTTTTTTTGCAGGCGGCTGATCAGTTTCAGGATGTGACAGCTTGGTCACTTCCCAGAAAATGAAAAGCGATCAGCATTTTTCACATTATACTGATCCACTACATTTTGTGCTTCCTCCGTCACCATTTTTCCTTTAAAGAGTTCATACTCCGCAAGGCTAAGGCCTAAAAAGACCTTATCCCGAGAAGAGAACCTTTGTTTAGGGCAGAAGCTGTCGCTTAGAAATTTATCGACTGTTGAATCCATTGTCGTAAGCGAGCAGTGATAATGTCAGTGGAACAGTATTGCACTTATATATGGAAATGACTCTAGGCATGCGTTAACAGTGTAGGCGAATGCTATTATTATGAAACATGCCGATGTTGCTGGCTGCACACAGCTGATTGACATGCAGGCATATACTGTTTACTCATATGAAGGATTTGAAAAGTAGGGTAGAAACGACAGAATGAGCCCACTTTGTGACGTCATACTGTCTGTACCGGAAGTGACGTCATTCTGTCTGTCTGTTTTTGACGTCATTCTATCTGCTTCAGTTTTTGGATGGAGCGCGCGCGTGTTGGGATGACGTCATGATGAAGGGTAAACGTCACAGCAGAGTGTGCGTAAACGAAACATCATTTTGTTTTCGTAATTTAATTTGAAATAACGGACTTCCGTTGAAGTGTGGAACTTTTTTTTTTGAAAGTAAGGAAGAAAATGTTTATTGGAGGCTTGTGAGGGTGTTTTTTTTGGAAAAAAGGCTTACATCAGTACAAGACGACGACACCATAAAGTGCCAATTGGAAGGTAAGGTTCTTTTTTTAAAGCATTTCCCACACTCTCTCTCCCCTCGAAGATATACCAACACCAGGGCAGAGGGTTTCATTTCATAAGCCCCCCTCATAGGTATGTTAACTCCCCGCCAGATGGAGGGCAATTTTTTTCTCTGTCTCCATACACATACACGCACGTAACAACAACATGACAAAAAGTTAACGACTGAGACAACAACAATGGCAGCCATTTCAGTGTGTGGTTTTGCTGGATGCATATTTGTAACATGTCGCCATTTTAACTGTGCAAAAAGTGAAAAAGTGGGATAACTTTCGTTATAGTTGACCGATTTGCATGAAAATTTTACTGTTTGATTCAGTTTCGTGTAAAGTTTTGCTATAAAGTAGTCATGGGCTATTTGCACCGGTGGCTGTATGCATAATGTGGTATGCCGCCATTTTAACTGTGTAAAAAGTGAAACAATGAAATAACTTTCGCTATGGTTGGTCGATTTGCATGAAAATTTCACTGTTTGATTCAGTTTCATCTAACGTTTTGTTATAAAGTAGTCACAGGCTATTTGCACCGGTGGCTGTATGCATAATGTGACATGCCGCCATTTTACCTTTGCAAAAAGTGAAACAATGAAATAACTTTCGCTATAGTTGGTCGATTTGCATGAAAATTTCATTGTTTGATTCAGTTTCATGTAACTTTTTGCTATAAAGTAGTCACAGGCTTTTTGCACCGGTGGCTGTATGCATAATCTGACATGCCGCCATTTTAACTTTGTAAAAATTGTGATAACTTTCGTTATGGTTGACCGATTTGAATGAAAATTTCACCATTGGATTCAGTTTGATGTCTTAGTTTACAGTAGTTTACATAGGTGGTGGATGGAATGGCGCGCGCCCACCATTCAAACATGTGTTTGAATTACATTTTAGGAACATATTACGTCAAACTATTGTTCAACAAGTTGTTTAACAATTGTACAACAATTGTTCAACAAGCTGTTGTTCAACATGTTCAACATGTTGTTGAACAAGTGGAACATGTTCAACATGTTCAACATGTTTTTGAACAAGATGAACATGTTCAACATGTTCAACATGTTGTTGAACAAGTTGAACATGTTGAACATGTTCAACAGTTGTTGAACAAGTTGAACATGTTGAACATGTTCAACAGTTGTTGAACAAGTTGAACAAGTTGTTGTTTAACAAGTTGTTGTTCAACATGTTGTAGTTCAAGCAAAGAAAAACAAGACATATGTTGAATTGATTCATTAATACACTTAAATACACACAGCTTAAATCTATAACAATATAACAGCATTTGTTGATTTACAAGGTCCTTATTATAAAGTTTAGTCAAATAAGTCTATTTTTCTTCATCTGCTTCACTCTGTTCACTGTCATCCATATCACTTTCTTCGTCGCTGCCTTCATCTTCCTCCTCCTCATCTAGAAGCTCTTCAAAGAATGCATCGTTTCTGCTCACCATAAAAGGTAAAATAACTATAATAAAAATCTCTTCACTCCTTAAGCTAATACACCTTATAAATATTACAAACATTTCAAAATGGTTTCGTGATGAAATCAAAGACAGCATAAAGCAATTTATGTTAGCAAAGAAACCCCTACGATACAAAATGCAGCACTTATACAAGAATATAGTAAGGGTGGACTACGCCAACTACACCTATCAAGTTTTTCAAACGCACAAAAAATGTGTTTGTTAAGCGTTTATATAAAATACAAGGCAGTTTTTTATTTGCATTTAAGTCTAAATATATACCAAATCTGCCTTTTCATGTCATACTATCTTTATCAATAAATCCTACAATTTAGAATAAATCAATGCCGAAATTTTGCTATGACATTTTCCACAAATGGCATTTAAGTAAAAATGGACTGATATTCTAAGTGAATGTATCTGGTATAGCAAAAACACCTAAACTTAATAATATTGCCTTTTATTTTGATGAACTTTAAAGTCAAACATCGTAATATTACACGATCTTATCAATGGAAATAAAGAGTTCAAAAGCCCAGATTTATTCAAAGAAACCTTAAACTGTAAATTAAATATAATATAATATAATATAATATAATATAATATAATATAATGTAATATAATGCACATCACAGCAATGCTTGCAGCAATTCCAAAAAGTGGAAATAATTGTAGCATTTAAATACGATCTCGATTCTTTCCTAAATCGTACTGTTCAACCAATGTTGAAAATAATAAACCAGGATTTTACTATACTAAGCACGTCCTCAGAACTAATTTACTCATATCTAATCAAACAAAATCAAGTGGATCCCAGCTGTAACCAGGGTGTGGAAAAAATTTATATTGCTGGAAAACGACGACTGGATAGAAATCGTTGTTTCACAATTCGACAAATCAGAAAACACAATCTGCTTAAAATGTAATATAGTTCGAGACGGCATTTACATTTTTGAAAGTTGGTTAAAAAATATAGTGTTTGTAATGAAAATTTTGAACTGTAATCGCAATAAAGTGCGATAAAATAGAATTTTTTATGATCAATTTTGTACTGCTACAATGCAGAATTTTTATTCATAAAATAACTTACGCAAAAACAAGCCATCTTTCATACTACTTTTAAGTAGCCTAAAAAGATATTGGAGTAGAAAAAAATGATGTTAGAAATGAAGAACAGAAAATTCAACCAGCTTGATCTAGTTTTATAAATTACATTACTATTGTTAGTGTCAGATATGTTTTTTCTCGATATTGTTAGGTCAAAAGGTACTATATAACTAATGCAAAGCTTTGAGATATTTCAAGTTGCAGTTGTAAAACCTATAACTGTAAGACAATCTGAATTTGTTTGTTTTTTTGTTTGTAATTTTTAATAATTGTGTCGATGTTTTGGAATAAAATTTAAAAAAATCTCGAATGATGAAGTTGATGCTTATGCTTTCTGAATTGTACCTTTGTTATGCACTCCTTTTTATTATGAACAGTAAAAATATTGCTATTGTAAACAAAGAGTGGGTGAGAATGAATGGGCAATGTTGAGTACTCTTTGGATACAATATAGATATAAACTATTAATCAATCGGCCTCTATTTTGTCCGAACGTATTGTATTATTTCTGACGTTTCAAAATAGGAAATGAAACTAAAACGGGTGACATGAAAACACCCCCTGACTTATACAAGATAGTTCTGGTTACATTAGTAGATACGACACTGTTTACTTTTTATTATTTTTGGGAGGGGGGTATTTTTGCACTCTATTGAATAACAATTGGGATGCTTGCACGAAAAGTGAAGCGTACTATATGGCACACAGCTTGCAGATGATTCCCGTATGATGTGATTAAATTAATAGTAGCTAAAAAAGTCTTCTTTAATTTCCTAAGAGAGACAAGAGGTGACGAAAAAGGAAGAAAAAAACTAAATAGGTCAGTAAACCATAGTCAAACTGAGTGGGTTAAAAAGCAGAAAATGATAAACAGGTATTAGTTGTTTAATATAATAATATCCTAATACATTTCAGGTCCTTCCATAACAGATTCTTCTGTTCCTGCTGTAGTCCCATTTACAAGTGGAGGTAATCGAATTGAAAAACTTTTAAGAAGTCAAGGTAACATTTTATTTTGTATTGCGTTCTCCACTTTTAGAGAAATTTCTCCCGCCCCGCGGTGCCTACAAGCTAATGTGTTCGAGTAATAAAAATATTAAAAACAAATGAAAATAAATGAACACATGATTAAATGGTGATAAAAATGTACAAAATATTTACTTTAGTGTCATGCTCTGTCATTAAATTAACAAACGAACAAAAGAACTAGATGTACAATTAGATGTATAACATAAACTAACAAACAAATCACATGTGTGAGAAAAGTGTAAGGTGAAAAAGATAGATTGATATCGATATTTTTAACATATTACAATTGATGTGTACTTTTGAGAATACACTTGACAGAAAGATGATCAGAATGAATACCGGTTCTAATATTTCAAAGCATTTCTTCCTTAGGAGGCTAAGTTCCAGCAATTGCATGCTATTTTGGCAATTGCTATTTAAAGAAGCAGACGCCTGATTTGCATAATTATTAAACTAACTACAAAATCACATGACAATCAAAAAGACCAGAGGTAATTTAAGTGTCACATGGCCCTTGAAATTATGCAAAAAAAAAGCCAATCCATTATGTCTCGGCTATTCTTATTGCAGAAGAATGATGTATTTGTAAAATCCATTAAATTTCTTATAGGACATGTTGCGGATTGAGGAAATATGCCGACACATATTGTCACGAATGTAAAATAACGCAAAAGGGCAATTGAAAGAAAACTTTACCATTAGATGAATGGGAAATGAGTGTAAAGTAAAGCAATAGTCCAGTTTAATCAGTGATCTAGTGTTTGAGTAAAACATAATTATTAGCATTTATACTTTGGGACGATTTTGAGACAGCCAGGTTGTTGTTTATTCGTTCATCTTTACTCATAAACATGTCAATAGATGCTCAAAGTACAAAATTTAAAAAATGTACAGTAATAATAATGATGAATATAATAATGATAATTATTATACAATAACAGTTCACTGAACGGACGGGCCATTGTTGTCACAGTTGTCACAGATGTCACAGATGGACAGTGTCGTAATTTTTTTTGACAGTCTATGCTTATATGTGCCAACGTGCCATCAATAAGTGGCCACACTTTAGTAAGAACATAATTATGTAACATTAAATGGTACAGACATAAATAAAAGCGAACTTATTATTCATGTTTGGAAGATTTATTACAGAAGGAAAACATACTGGTGTCAGAAAGCGGTATTTATATGCCACAGTGTGTTTGAAAAGATTTATTTAGCGTGTAATAATATTTCTTTCTGAAGCATTAGGTTTTTTAACTATGACATGGCAAATATAGGTTTTCCTTCCTTTCATGGTATACTTATATGAATACTTTCATCGGATATCGTTTTCCTCAGCTCAAGGATTGTTTTATTACCAAATGTTTCTTTTATGTCTTTTTGTCTGAAAACCTGTAACTATGTAAAGTTGTTTGGTAAATCACAAATTATTTTTAATAGAACAAGACTTGAACTGACCAGGGAAATCAACCAAGTGCTTTCGACAAAGTCAATTTCTTTAGTTTTGTCACAATAAAATACAATAAAGAAGTTCTTCTACGACTGAAATGCAATTTTATCGGAACAGAAGAAGACATTACTAGAATAAGTATTCAAATGTTATTTGTGCCCGTAACTGTGATTTTACTTCCTCATTTTTTTCAATATCAATTCAAGTAATTTAAATCGTGCGAAAACGGATTAAAATATGCTAAATAATGTTATGTTTATCTTTCCTTTAATGCGCATAATGGTTATCTTTGTGTCACAAACTGCGCATTTTAGAACTTTGACTCTGATTCTAAAAAGAAAAAAAAAGATAATATAAATTTGTTTATTTAAAATTCAATAGAAATATGTTTTTCATTTTGAATCCTTAATCTGTGCTTGGAAAGGTTGTCAGCATTTGGAAGAAATGCAGAACAGTTGAAAGGCTGGATAAAATGGAGAAAATTGTGTTTTGTGCGTTTTTATTTGCGGGCTTTTTAGTAATCTGCGTACAGGTTGGAAAAGAATTTACTTATATATTAACCATAAACATTTTAATATTTGTGTAAAATGTGTACAATTCAAGTGTGTGTGAAACAAGTGTCAGTGGGGAAAACGCTTGTGAAAGAAGCGTAGCTGGCAACTTCAGTTTAATATGATTTCCATTTTCAATAAAAATAACCCTTCCATAAATAAATCTGTAATACATTTTCCCGTTGGGAAATTTGATGTTTGACCTTACCTTTTGAGAAAGTGGCTTCTTTAAAATTGTTTCTCAGAAATCACATGAAATAACAGTTTTACTTTTGACAACGATATTTTATAAACTGTCTTTCAGAAGTCAAGAATTAAGATTTTGTGTTGGATTTTTCCCGTAAAGAATGTAATAAACTAAAATAAGGAAAAACAGAGGTATGCCTGTGACTTATTGTCATTGGGAATGCGAGAAGGATTTCTGCTTATGCGGAGCTCCGGTGTGCCTGGTATTTCCAGATAAAAACTAAAATGGGTATAAAGGCAGTTGTTCAAAACGATTGTAACTTACTTGGGACGGCAGAGACCCTTCGTAGGCAGTTGTCCGGCAGAAGTAGTTGTCCAAGAGGCTTTTGTACTCTATTTCTATTTCAGTAGGGTGAAAACGTTGGTTCCACTGCACTGCAGTGGAACCAACGTTGGTTCCACTGCAGTGCAGTGGAACCAACGTTGGTTCCACTGCAGTTCAGTGGAACCAACGTTTGGTTTTGCATTGCAGAACCAATGTTTTGCATTGCAGTGGAACCAACGTTGGTTCCACTGCAGAATCGGTAGATGGTAGACAGACGGTCAGACGGGCAGACGGACAGACGATAACTTTTTTTTTTTCCCATTTCCCACACTCTCATGCATACACACATATACCAACACCATGATAAATTGTTTTGCTTATTTTGTAATAAGTGGCGGCCGCTCTGAAAAGAGCAGCCTGGAGTTGAAACTCCTCACTGTTAGTGTTGTTCAGCAAAAGGTGATAACATTTTGGTATCGCCTACCACACTGAGTCATCTGCTGACCATTAAATATGAAGTGATTCGTCTTTGTCCCACAGCATAAACACTTGAGGAGATACTCATGCCGTAAGGCTGCCTGATAGGCACGCGCGACAGAACAAGATATACATGCTTGATGACCGCAAGCGGCAGCAATGACCTTGTCTGCACCTATCAGACAGCCACACCCGCGACATAGATTGATGTGTTGAAGCATAAAGTATCCAGCCCAGGCCGGGTATTCCTCCTCTTCTAAATGGGATGGCGTTGCTTCCCCCAGGACGACTGATCTGATGTACGCCTCTTGGTATCTGCCCTGTTCAATATCACTAAGCCGCTTCCCAATCATAACATCCCTGTTGAGTAGAACTGGCATAGCGATGGTGACAGCACGAGCCGGATCTGGAAACAGCTGCAAGAAGAATTCTCGCACCGGTTCATGCGCTGTAGGGTGGTACATTAAATCCACCTTTGTAATGTCTCGGATAACTAACGAATTCTCTAAAGCGAAACAGCACTCCATGATGGTATTCTGTGGAAGTTGTGAAGAGAGCACACCTATATATATATATATATATATAGTAAAATGACATCATTGCAAAATGATGTCACATTGCAAAAAAAAAAAATGACGACCCCCCCCCCCCATGAACATACTATGTACCGACCCCCCCCCCCATAAACATACTATGTACCGACCCCCCCCCATGAACATACTATGTACCGACCCCCCCCAATGAACATACTATGTACCGACCCCCCCCCATGAACATACTATGTACCGACCCCCCCCCTATAAACATACTATGTACCGACCCCCCCCCCCCCCCCCCGGCGAGCGAAAAAAAAATTGTGCTGAATCATCGTAATAAAATCGTTGATTCAGCATGATAAAATCGTATATAAGTGTAGTGTCTCAAGGCTCAGACACCGTCAGACATAGACAGACATCATTAGACACATCATGGACAACACACCAGCTACTACGACAAGTAAGAAAGTGATGCGAGACGGCAGGGTAGTGACACTAACGACAGAATGTTATAAGTGTTGGGTGTGGTTGGAGTACCCAGGTCAACCACACAACTGCCCAGTACACCACAACGCACCACGGCATTACTGCTGCAAAACCTGTGGTGGATTGCTCTGGTATAAGTTTACTGCAAGATTGTCAGGACCGGAGCCATGCACGGACTGCTGGTGGTGCGGTGCGACGCTGAAAAACTTCGGCTATTACAATTTTCATCCGTTCAAGTGCTCGAGAAGGCCTTTCTCCATGGAGCAGTTTTACAGATACCAGTGTGATTGTGGAAATCCCACTTGCTGGTGAAGAAGTACTAACATCTTTCGGCCCTTTTAAGGGCCATGCTATATTATGAAATGAAGCAAAACATGTCTGTCTGTGTGTGTGTGTGAGAGAGAATACATTTTATCACATTTCAGGTCTAGTTGGCGGATGAATACCATTTGGTAGACCATTTGACTTCACCGTCAGTTAACTTCACCGCTAGATGTCTCTGCTGTGCAGCAGTGCAGCTGTACAACTTCACAACTGTAAGTGAGACATTCATATACACAAGTAAAATTCTGCTGAGTCAGCAATTTTAACATTTTTCAACAAGTTTGAAAAGTTACACACCATATTTTGATTACATGGAAGTAACATAAAAGCATGAGTGAAACAAGTCAACTAGTCAACTAGTGATACATTCTGCTGAGTCAACACACCATTGAAGTGGTATAAAAGGAAGAGTGAAACGTATATTTTACTTCATTTCAGTTCTAGCAGTTGAAGAAACAACAACGATGACATCAGTCTACTGTCATGATTGTGATGTGACATTTCCATCTCTGGAATTGTTCGTGGCACATACATGCAAGAAAACTAGGATGAAACGTGCTCATGATGAGCTTGTTGAGCAGATTCAAGCCAAGAGACAAAAGACGTTACAAGATGGTGTTGACAGACCTGATCCAGTCCTCTGCTGTAAATGCATCAAGATGTTTTCATCTTTGGATGCGTTTGAGACACATGTATGCATACCTCATGAAGAACAAAGAAAGAAAGAGACAGGACAAGTAGGCAGAGGGAGAAGAGTGAGTCTTGGTGAAAACGCGCAGGAAAGACGGTTTGAGCCTGAAGATGGATCAGATTTGTTACTCGAAATGCGACAACAAGAGAATAGAATCAAGAGACATTTGTTCGAAACGTTAAACCGTGGCATGAAATGGTACATTGTGGTACATGCACGCTTCAAGAAAATGACACCAAATGTTGAAGGCGTGATGGTAGAACAAGTGGATAATGCCTTCATCAGCAGTCCGACATATGCAGCATACAATCCAACAGATATTGAGAAGGACTTGCCAGAAGCCTATAAAGAATTATTTACCAGGTTTGATGAACATGAGCGACAAGGTTCTGGCTGGGTGTTGGATAACATATTATTCATTGAAGTGCATACAGCTACGTCAGCGCCACTGGAAGCGAGCAGTTTTATCCCACTACCGAAGAAAGTAAAGAATACAGGAGGTGTGTTAAACATTCAGAATAAAGACAACAAATGTTTCTTATGGTCTGTATTGGCTCACTTTCACCCTTCAACAAATGTAAACCCAGAGCGTGTACATCAATACAAGACATTTGAGAAGGAATTGAAGGTGGAAGGCATAACATTTCCCACACCGATTACAGACATTCCAAAGTTTGAAAAGGAGAATGATGTGTCCATTAACGTGTTTGGATATGAACATGATGTCGTTGTTCCCATACAACTCAGTCGAAACACCAGCGTCAACAGCGTCAGAGAAATTAACTTGCTTTTGATTAGCGATGACAAGACAAGACATTACTGTCTCATCAAGAATTTCAGCAGACTGATGGCTTATCGAACAAAGCGTCAGAATGCAATATTTTATTGTTTCAACTGTCTTCATGGGTTTATGCGACAAGATCTTTTAGACAAGCATCGTGAAGTGTGTGGCAAGCATGGCGCACAACGTTTATCATTCCCCAAGGAACCCTTCATCAAGTTCAAGAATATAGCCAAACAACAGCGAGCGCCGTTTGTCATTTATGCAGACTTTGAATGCTTCACGAAAAAGCATGAAGGAGACAAGTATCAACATCATCGTCCAAACAGCTTTGCCTATGTGGTTGTGAGCCAGTATGATACACGTGCGCCAGTCGTATATCGAGGAGACAATGCTGTGAAAGTCTTTTTAGACCATATGGTGAATGAACGTGATCGTATTGTGCATGGCTTGCTACAGCCAAAGAAAATAGTCATGACTCATGAAGATGAAGAGCATTATAAGAACGCTACAGATTGTTACATTTGTCATGAGCCTCTAGGAGCAGATCGTGTGAGAGATCATGATCATATCAATGGCAAATACCGCGGAGCTGCACATAGTGAATGCAATTTGCAATTCCGATTTCGAAAAGATCAGCAGGATGTTGAAGATTCTTTCATCATTCCTGTGTTTTTCCACAATTTACGAGGCTATGACAGCCATTTGATCATGGAAGAAATTGGAAAGTTCAAAAACGAAAGGATTACAGTCATTCCCAACACCGTTGAGAAATATATTGCATTCACCATGAGCAATCTGAAATTTACAGACAGCTTTCAGTTCATGAGTACTTCTCTACAGAAGTTGGTCTCCAACCTGGCAGCAGAAGGGAAAGACACCTTTTATCACATGACGTCACACATTCACGATAGCGACCAACAAGAGTTACTGTTGAGAAAGGGAGTGTACCCTTATGATTACGTGGATGAGCCATCCAAGTTTGCTGAAACACAACTGCCGTCCAAGGACAAGTTTTACAGTCTACTCAGTGAAGAAGACATTAGCGATGAGGATTATGCGCATGCGCAGAAGGTGTGGGAGACATTCCACTGTACTACATTTGGTGAATACCATGACTTGTACCTGAAATCAGATGTGTTGCTGCTGGCTGACGTGTTTGAAAACTTTCGTCACGTATGTCTCAACACGTATGAATTGGATCCTGCTCACTACTATACAGCGCCAGGACTGTCGTGGGATGCCATGTTGAAAGCGACAAAGGTGAAATTGGAATTGATCAACGACATTGACATGTACCAAATGGTTGAACAAGGTTTACGTGGAGGAATATCTGTCATCACACACAAGTATGCGAAAGCAAATAACCCCTACGTACCAGATTACGATCCCACGAAACCAACCAACTACTTGACTTACCTGGATGCAAACAACTTGTATGGCTGGGCTATGTCGCAAAGCATGCCGGAAAGTGGATTTATGTGGGTGAGCGAGCCAGAATCCATTGACTTTATGGATGTGGATGAAGATGATGAGATTGGCTACATTTTAGAAGTGGATTTGGAATACTCACAATCCATTCATAATCGTCATAATCACTATCCAGTGGCTCCAGAACGGAAATGTGTGAAGGTGGGAGAATTGTCAGAACATAGTCAGAAGCTACGGAAAGATCTAAACATGAAAGGCAAACCTAGTGAAAAGCTCATTCCCAACTTATGTGACAAGAAGAAATATGTACTTCATTATAGAAATTTACAGCAATATGTCTCACTGGGATTGAAAGTCACGAAGGTGCATCGTGCCATTATGTTTGCACAGAGCAAATGGTTGGCAAAATACATCTCCTTGAACACAGAAAAGAGAAAGTTGGCTAAGAACCCGTTTGAGAAAGACTTCTTCAAATTGATGAACAACTCTGTGTTTGGCAAAACCATGGAAAATGTAAGAAAGCGCATGAATGTGGAACTTGTTCACCAGGAAAAGCGGTTCAAGAAACTTGTGGTCAAACCTTCCTTCCACAAATTTAGAATTTTCAACGAAGATTTAACCGCGGTACATTTGCGCAAAGTGGATCTGCTTCTGGATAAACCCATTCAAGTTGGGTTCACCATTCTCGACCTCAGCAAGGTGCTCATGTTCCACTTTCATTACAACTACATCATGACCAAGTATCCCAACGCCAAGCTCTTGTTCAGCGACACCGACAGTTTATGTTATGACATAGAAACGGACGATATCTACAAAGACATGCAGGAAGATGCCGACTTGTTCGACACAAGTGACTATCCCCCAGATCATTTCCTACATTCCAACGTGAACAAGAAAGTGCTTGGGAAAATGAAAGATGAGACGGCGGGCATTCCCATTGAAGAGTTTGTTGGACTTCGACCGAAAATGTATAGTATGATGTATGGTGGGAAAGAAAAACGTACGGCCAAAGGTATCACTCGCGCGTGTCAAAGACGGATGAAACATCAGCAGTATAAAGACAGTTTGTTCAACCAAACGCAAACGATGACCACAGGACACATCATTCGAAGTCATGACCATCAGATTTTCTCGGAGAAGTTGAGGAAAGTAGCTCTCTCTCCCTTTGATGACAAGCGATATGTGATGAGTGATGGCTATTCCACTTTGGCGCATGGGCATTACAGTATATAAGGGGGAGACACTTCAACTTTAGAGTTAGTTGAGGTGTGAACACTGAAGCGTCAACATGAATCGGAAAAGATCTGCAACAACGGATATGGATACTCTTGCTGATACAGTCAAAGACATGACTGTGAAACATCCTGACAATACCATCAAGAAATTAAAAGTGGAGACGACGGTACCAACACCACAGTCGTGGGATGGAATGCTTTCTCTAGGCAATGGAAAGTATATCAAGATTATGAAACAAAGTAATGAAGGTGTGGTAAACATTCGCAAATACCTCAGAGATGAGGGGACTGGAAAAAACCGTCCAACAAAAAAGGGAATTTTGCTGACAATACCTGAATGGAAAATGATGAAGAAGCAGGTGAAAGAAGTGGATAAAAGGCTTCGCAGACAAGACGACAAGTCATAATAAGGTAACAATCATGAATGCGCTCATGCTGAACGGTGGTGTTTACCTTACTGTCAATGAGAGGAATGAAGTGATACTAGATTCTAAGACAAGTTATCATCGGTTTAAACCTGAAGTGTGGAAAGACTTTAAAAAGATACCACTTGAACATGGGTTTAAACGTAGACTTGAAAATAAAGTGGAAGTGACAGTGGCTGAATATGATTCTAACATACGTGTAGAAATCTGTAGAAATCTTTTACAGGATTATCCAGAGGATTATAAGGGAGTTGTGCCAGATACACCATATACAGATTTAATCATCTTTGATATCAAGAACTGGCGCGCAGTCTTACGATTCCTAGAAGTGATACAACATCCACTCTTCACCATCTTGCGAGCATAAAAAAAAAACGTCTTTGCAGACAAGGAGACAGCTCATAGTTCATCTGACTGCTGGACGAGATGGAAGACTTTTTAACGGAATATAAACCAATTACGCATGGGTTCTCATATCTGAGAAACGAATATGATGACATTGTGCTAAGACATTTTGGACAGTATCTCGTCCTATCACTTGATGACCAATCCGTGTTGAAAGACCATCTAGAGAAGTTCAGGATACCTGGCTTTCTCCTGACAGTCTCAAATGAATTAGAAGTGCGTGTGACTGAGAACTGCTTAGACGTGTTTATACAATTTCGCCAATATGACGAGCTTACAGAAAACTATGACTACATCACCCTCAACACAGTGGAATGGAACGCGTTGTTACAAGCATTGGATTGGAAAGAACCTAACGCTTGAATTCAAAGAAACAGAAATATGGCTTACACGAGGCATCAAATCCATTGAGCTGACACAACCTATGCGTGTGATGGACATTGACTTAGAAGAAGGATATGAACTGAAACTGTCTGAACATGTAACTGTTAAAGTGATAAAGTTTGGTGATGTGTATTATGTGAGCTTTCATAGCATTTACAAACATGAATGTAATGTCTATGATACCTATATCAATTTAGATTCTAATGAATGGTATTCATTGATGAATGTATTGAAAAATGAATGTGTTTGTAAATAAAAAGTTTGTAAATAGTGTAAATAGACTTTGTAGTTAAGAGTTTGTAGTTAAGAATTTTGTAAATAGTGTAAATAGTGTAAATAAAAGTTTGTAAATAGTGTAAATAGAATTTGTAGTTAAGAATTTGTAAATAGTGTAAATAGCGTTTGTAGTTAAGAGTTTGTAAATAGTGTTTGTAAACTTTGTAAATAGTGTTTGTAAACTTTGTAAATAGTGTTTGTAGTTAAGAATTTGTAAATAAACGTATGTACAACACAATAAACAAGACAGTTGTTTGAAACTTGATTTGTTTTATTTAACAACAACAACAACTTAACTAATATAACAACAACAACAACTTAACTAATATAACAACAACAACAACAACTTAACTAATATAACAACAACAACAACTTAACTAATATAACAACAACAACAACTTAACTAATATAACAACAACAACATTAATAAAACAATGGTTTATAATGTCTATATACAAAATCCTTTACAATAAAATCGCCATCCTTTCTTTTTAATATATTCACAATATCAAACATACTCTGACCTCGAGCTCTATGTAATATATAATAGACACAATAAAAACCACATGACGATGATATTGGCGTTTGTAATGATATAGAATTATACATATAGTCATTTCTTAAAAACATATCTAAACGATCATCGAGAGGGAACAGTCCATAAGAGTCAAAATATTCTGCAGGGTCTTTGTCATAATACACTGCCACCCAATGTTCTCCTGGTTCATCTTGATCGTCTGTGTTGATCACATAGGCGCCGCGTTGTAAAGACGGTAACTGGTCCATGGCAAACACGCCTTGAAACAAGTCTTTGGTCATGACATCATGACTCAATATAGCATCAATCTGCTTCGTGTTCATGACTGGTAGTCGAATTGGATGCTGCGATTTGCACTGATCTCAATAATGTTGTCAAATTCAGCATAGACAATGACATTGATGGTATGTTGCAAAGCCGTAGCAAAGTTCATTTCTAGCCGCAAATTCCCATGCTTGATCAGGGGGAAATGATCATCGCCATCATAATCCGGTGTTAAGTCAAACGAAAATAAAGCATAACCTCTAGGCCAATCTTCCCGTTTTATAATGGAACTTTTCTCACCATTCAACTGATCAAACGATTTGTAAAGCGTTTCAAAAGCGTCCAGGTATTTGTTCTGTGTAATGTCAAGCTTGAGAGGTTTGGATAGAACTGGTTCACCATCCGTGTAGAGTTGCATATAGTCCAGATTAAAATGTTTGAAATCATATGGATTCCTCAATACTGATCCACCAAAAGCTTCATTATGAACCAGACCAATGACAATACGATTTGGTAATTGACCCAAAAAGATGTTATCTTTCACAAAAGACTGAAATCCTGCTGGAATAGCCAAGACTTTACATTCTTTTCTAGTGATGATGATCTTGGCAGGACTTTTCATCAATGCATCTGTATGTCCTAACTGAATACCTGGACTCGCCCTCACTTTGCGAATGGTTAAAAATGCCTCTTTCACTTCTACCTTATAGGTATTATCTGCAGCCATCAATACATAGTCATCTTTTTGTCTATGGAAACGCAATTTCAAACTGATACCATTCGGAAGATAACGATCCTGCTCAAACAAATCTATCCTTAAACCGCCAGTAAGCATAACATCACGGCTAAGACGTGTATGCAAATAACGATGATGTAAGCCATTGTTGCCTTGCTCAGCCAAGTCACCGCCGTCGGCATTGACATGAAACCCGGATACATATTGTTCATGATTAGGTCTTTTCACCTCATAGCTATTCATTGACCCAGCAGTATCCTTATACATGAGACGCATAGAGCGCTCAGAATGTAGACTTTCTTCCGAATCATGGATGAGATGAGAGATAATACTGGTATAACCATGAGTATTGTTGCTATGCGAAACCAAACGATCATTCAGAAACAATTCAATATTAGACCATAACCCATTAAACACATCATTGATGCAAGAGACATTATCATCTGCGCCACACGCTGTTCCATCAGCCTTTAGAATGCGACATACAATATGAAGTTTGCTGTTCTTTAAATCCAGATATTCTTCTGTACTCGCAGGAATGTAGAATTCTATTGGAGCGCCTTCTCTAATGCTTGTAAGTGGTTGATAGTCAACATTATAACTTTTCTCTACAGCAGTTTGCGTTGGTGGTACGTGAAACCATTCCAATGGAGAAAGACTACATTCACACGAATGATTATGAATGAGAGACATTTTTTTTTTCTTTAAAAAATATCTTTGCGATATTTTGATGTTATCCGTCTGGCTGTTTTTCGTCTTCTGGCACGTTTCGTCGGTTGCATACGCTTTTGTTCACCAAACACACGTTCTGCTACTCGACCCGTCACATCTTTCGCGACATTCTTTGCAGCCTTCTTAAGATGTGGCGCAACGATCTTAGCCCCAGCCTTAAGTAGTGGAATAGCTTTGCGAGCCAATGATCCCAGTATTGAACCAATACCATCGCCATACTGGATTCGCGCTCCTTTGAATCCTGGTAATTCCCCGCCCACTTGACGAAGAAAATGGTTGCGATATGCAGACGGATCGTGTGTATAAGCTTTCATATTGCTTTTGGTCGAAAATGAAGTTTACAGATCACCTTTCCAGTTTGAAATGGAATATTATAGCCTGTGTCGTCCTTAATATTCATTTCTATCACGTCAAATTTGGACGTGTTTACAGGAACATAATGCGGTTCGCCGTACGTTTTCATGATAATGTCACCATCATGGCCTTGTATGCCAACAGAACGTAGTAACGGCACATAATAATCACCAACAACTTGTGGTTCACAAATGCTACAATACACATACAGTGTATAAAATCCCTGTTTCACATCCGCTTTATGTTCAGCTGTACATGTTTCAGTATACCATTGCTCTGGAATAAATCCTAAAATCTCAGCCAATCCAGCGGAAAAGGACACTTCAAAACCATAATTTAGAAATAGAAACACACGTCGTCTAATTTTATCATACTTTATCCGAATAACTTCTTTAAGATCATCTTTCATAGAATGAGTTGCTTCTTCATTCACTGCCTGACATATTTCTTGTATGGATCTATAATAACCATAGGGAATATTGATAGTGTCAAGTGTCTCTGTCAGTGGTTGTTGTCGATACTGAATAGAATAGTCCATGTCATGTCTCATCGTTGTCCATGTATGTGGATATTGAATTTCAGCTAAAGCCACTTCATATTTTCCATTCAGATAGATGGTTCGAGGCATACGAATTTGATAATTCGAAGCCTTGTTGTTGGGATAATAGTTCATACTCGCATTGCTAGGCAAAGTGATGTAAAAGCTTGTCGACTCCATGATGGTGGGAACTAAATGGTATAGGTGCGTTGACGTTGTCTATATACTTCACGATAGCGCGCGCCATTCGACCAAGTATGCAAATGGTCTTTTACATCATGATGATGATCTAGATGATCTATGACTTCTCCTTCACAACAAGCAATTGTACATCTGATCTTCACAGGAATAGTTGATTTATCTTCCTCACAACAACAACATAGCTCTTTCAGCCATGTTAAAAATTTTCCCATCCTTCAGGAAACCGTCTTTGTTGACGTTGTTTCATTTCTGTTGTAATGTCGTCACGAGTGGTCTTTTTACTAAACATTGTTTTTGGAATATTAGCATCAACAATTTCCTGGATAAACGGATGCCAGCCATGTGGTGGTATGGCTCGTTCTTTTCTTCTTGTCGCCACCAATGCTTCTTTCATCAAATCAACCATGTTGGAATTTGCTATAATATCGCCCGTTTTCAACACAAGTTCATTCTTCTCTGACCATGTCGTACCATATTTCTTCAGTTCTGCTAAAAGTTGTGTTACTTTTCCATGATAGATAGGTTGAAAATGACTTAAAAATAACTTTTCTGGCTTTTCAGGTGGTGATGATGATGAGGGCTTTTGCTGCCTAGACTGACTTGTTCGTAAATGACGACCAAGAAGTTGAGATATTTCTATAGCCTTTTCACGTGTTCGTTTCCCACGTAAAAGTTTATTCACTTTCGTTTTGATTTCACCATCTTTACCCTTCTTTTCTAGCAACATTTTATATTCATATTCAGGAATGAGGACCATTTTCATCGTATGTTTCATTTTAGCAGTAGTTTGGCTAACAAGGGCAATGCCAATCTAGCAATAACTCCAATGAATCCTCCTTTCTGATTAATCAACTTCTTTTTTCGTCGAAGGGATATCTTCTTATCTGCTAGAGTACGAAGCGTATGACGTTCACGTTTAAATTCCTTAAACCGTTTTGAGCTTAAGGGTAAATGTCCTTGCAATATATTCAAACAAATTTCAAACAAGCTTGTTAATTCCTCCTTTGTAGCTTGCTGTAGCAAGGATTTACGTCGTTTAGGTCCACTGCGTGCAAGCAAATGAAGAAACGGCTGGTTCGCTCGAATACGTTTAGACATCTTGACTGCGAATGGTCAAATGAGTTGGTTCTTGTTCATACACTGCTTTATCAATATATACATAATGTGTATCTTTTGGTAAAATGCCCGTACGAATACGTAGTTGATCATTTGTCTTTGGTTTTAAATCAATGAATAAATAACCATGAGGTTTGCTAGTAGCATCTTGATAGGCTTCTATGAGAAATTGAGATCTTCCAGGATACATTTGCCGCGCCAATGTACTAATTTGTTGACTGTCTCTCGGATTTTTAAACAGAATGATATAATGTGTATTCAAACTAATATTTCGCATCTCTTTCCCATGATGGAATAAATTATGTACAATAAAGATAATGCTTAGATTTTGATGACTGCTGCCAACACTAAAGAGACGTGTCATACGCTCATCACTATGACATTTCGTCATTAAGTCATCAATGATAAGTAAGTTTGGTTTCTTCGGGTTAAAACGCTCTTCAATGTCATCTGGAATGCCTTGGTAAAATTCCACACCTTTCATTCCCTTGTACAAAGGCTGATCTGCTGCATAGAGCCATAAAATGCTTTTTGGAGAGGGTTTAATCAACTTTTGTTCTAGAATTTCCTTCACCAGAGACGTTTTGCCACTGCCTGTAGGTCCAGAGACTAAACATGTAAATGGATGCTTCATTGTTGAATGTCTGTTTCTTTCACCCAACTGTTAAACTTGTTTGGCCAACCTAACCACTTGACAAATAATTCTTTCACACCTCCTCCTCGTCTTTTACGTGTTTTCAAGACTTTTTCAATTCTATAAATAGATTCAATATCTTTGGTCACTTTCTGCAGTTCTTCTTCATAGAAATGTCCATCAATATCTTCGTCTAAAAAGTCTTTCACACGATATAAATGTATTCCTTGCTTCTTACAACGATGTGTGACAATGAAGACTTCTTGCGTCCATTTGATGTGATAATCGCGTTGAAACATATATTTAATGTGAGAAATGCGAACATGATCACCAATGTTAAATTTGTACTTCTTCTTCTTCTTCGGTTTCAATTTCAGTTTGTCGACATACATATACTTCCACACTTTTGATTCATTGTCTTTACGAATCTCGGCTGGAGCATATTTATTAGGAAGAGAACCATGAGGTCTATGGTTGTAATTGTACACCAAGTCTGAAAGAATGTCTAAGTAACGGTAAGTTTGATTATGTAGAAAATACCGATACATCATTCCCTTTAGAGTACGAATGACTCTTTCAGCAAAGTTAGCTTTGGTTTCATTCTTTGTGGTATAAGCATGAATGCCTTCTTTCTTCAAAAATGCTTTTACCCATCTGTTTTTAAATTCTGTTCCTTTATCAGACCTTAGAGTTCGCGGTCTTCGTCGTGTGTCATGAAAAATCTTTTGGAAAGCTTGTATGACGCTGGTATGTGATTTATTAGGTATTGGCTGTACCCAGACATATTTGAAAAACACATCAATGACAATGAGTAAAAAGCGTATGTCATCATTATAGGGAGCTATGTTTCCCATATCAGCCAAGTCAATATCCCACATGTCATCAATGCCACGTGTAATGACACGTTGTCTTTTGAACCTGTATTTGACAGGTTGGAGTAAACTGAAAGCATCTTGATCCTGTAGCCATTTCTTCACTTGTGACTGTGTGACTGCTTGATTATGTTTTCTTAAGATGTGATACAGTTTGTAAGGACCAGCAAATGCTCCAGGCTGTCCAGGTTTGAAGTAAATATTGGTCAAGTAGTCTTTCCACGTCGACATGATCACACCGAATGAAAACCACCTTCTCAACAGAACAGCTTTTATTTTATAACTCAACCATCATCACTTAACTAACATAGTAACTTAACTAATATGTATTTATAACTAACATGTATTTATAACTAACATATATTTACAAATCAAGTATAGATACAATGGTATGAATAACTGGAGACCATTGGTCTTCAATGAACACTAACCAATGACTGAGTTCATCCAATGTAATAGCATCTACACCATATTTCTCACAACGTTGATTTGCATTCTCTAACACTTTATCTAAATGTATGTAATATTTAGCTTCATTCCAATATGTATAAACAGATGCAAAATGACAAGTATGTTCTTGACACTCTTCATGTTGACAAGCAGGACAGACTAAATATGCAAACTTTTTTACAGCTGATAACATTTCTTCACAATAAGCTTTTTGTACAATATATTGTCTCAGTGTCATGTCCGCCATTGTGCAGTCTTGTGAGTCTTGAATCAAAGCAGCACAAGTTAAACATACTTCAAATTTACATGTCCACACGTCTGCACACCATGACGGTTGGCAAGCAAATGAAAAAAGTCTCTAACCCTCACACAACATTTCTAACAACTTTCCCATAATATTCTGACCAGGATATTCAGATGACACATGTTTCACACCAGCTCCCCACCAATGATCATACGTTGCTTCAACTAAAGTTTTGTCTTTACATTCTTTCAACTTGTTGCGAAACAATACACACTGATCCAGTTTGACTTGTAAAACATCTTGCATTTTGCTTCTCTTCACTGTATGCCATAAAGGACATGGTTTTATCCCTTTAGCAATACGTTTCGCTTCATATCCATTTCTACATGAAGCAATGGCTGAAGCAATATCTGAACGGTGATGAAACACTGCTTTCTCATATTGATACAAAGCTTCACTTGAGTTGAACACATGTCCATACTTTTCAAGTCGTGTTGGAAACATATTTGAAAGAACGTCCTTATGACCGCTGAATAGTACAAGATTCTCCATGTTGACTTTGCTTCTGCTGTTTTATTCTGACATGTCGGTTTCTTCCTGTAATAAAATATCTTTTAATATATTTGCTGCCTCTTCTATCATATTCTTTCTTTGTTTACGTTGAAACCACTCACATAAAACTAAATTTGCTAGTAAGAAAAACATTGTTATGTCTTTGAGAAACAATTCACTATGTTGTTACAAAGATGATTAAAAAGGTTTTATATAACTTACCTGATAAAGCTGCTTGGTTTCCTCTTCTTCTTTGCAGCAATCTCTCAAATAGTCAACCACGGTGAAATATACTTCAACATCAGTGCGAGCAGAATAAAGTGCAGCATCAAAGTCAAAGTCAGGTTCTTCTTCTATTCCAATTTTATAACATTCTCCAAGAAATCTTGAATGTAGTTCAATCACATCAAGACTATGATGTACAACATCCCAAAAAGCGTCCAAATGATAAAGTTGATAGTCTGGAGTGCCACAGCAAGCAAGTTTAGCAATCATCAAGTCAATATAAGCATTTTTAAAACATGCGTCCATCTTGTTTCAGTGTCTTGTGGGCTTTTTACTTTGCTTCACAGACTTTAAGTACTCCACACTTGCCGCAGAAGTTGCTTGGTTCACACAACTTGCAATTATACTTGTGACAGTGGCAATGATAATCCTCCACATATCCACAAGCACCACAATACTCGCAGGTAAGTCCAAGTTGATTTTGCACATTCATGTTCTCCAACTGAACTTCAGCCAGTCTTTTCTTGGATAGCTTTGACACCTTCATCCGACCATCCTTTCGCAGCTTGATAGGAGTTATGACATGACATTCCTCACATGGCGATAGGGCTGAGTTGATGTTGTCCATCTCCTGAAGCAGTGTCTCCCATTCACCATCATTCATGTTGATGTGATGTGTGTATTCTTTCCCTTCAAACCGTGATGTTCGCACAAAACTCACATAACGCTTATCCAAGTATGAAATGACTTCAAGCCACTTCGTTTGCGTTAAGTATAGTTTGAAGCCAATGTCACGTAAATTTTCCAAGCTTTGACATACAATCTTCCACAAAGATGGTGAATAAGCACACCATCTCTCTCCACGTGTAATGCGTAGAAATGGCCCATATTCTCCATGCTCCACAGTAATGGTTAAGTTAGCACTAATTTTAAAGCTGCTGCTGCGCTGCGCTGCGTTGCTTGTCTTGTTCTCCATGGCTGCTACAATGTACTGATGATCCACTCCCTCCAACTGTCTGCTGAGAAATGACTTCACTCTGCTGAGTTCACTCCCTTTTATACCCAACTATCTGCTGAGTCAGCAAAGAACTTGCAAAGTTTTGAATTCACTTCAACTCGTCCATGGTTGAATCGGACAAGCTCTGATACATTCGTCTTCAATGGAACATCATCATCATAATGTAAAATGATTCTTGCAGCCACATCTAACATGAGCTCAACTGCCCAAATTGTATTCACGTTGATAAATGCTAAATCAATGTCATAAGTTAACGGTAAATGTAGATCTTCACATTCACGTAGAAACGAGCGGATGAAACGATCTCTTGGAATGGTCTTTCCAACAGCTTCCCAATGCTGATGTAAGTTCTTCACTTGCAGCATCCAATCCGATTCAAAAGCAGGAAGCTTTGAAAACACATAGTCAGCATAATTCACTTTGAAGACGTCATCCATGGTCTCTACACATCGATGAAGAAGCAATGTTGACATTGTAGATGGTTTTACCTCCTTTTATACAGATGTTACATGTAGGTTTTCATGAGATGTTTGTAAAATCGCGGAGTCATGTCATTGAAACCGTCGAGAAAGGTTGTTGGTAAACCGTTTGTTAGCGATTGTACCATGACAATCACTAAAAAGTCTCCTGGGGTCCGATGCCCTAGTATCCATTGAAACAGCATTGACATAGTGAAATGTCCTTTTTCATAGAGGTAAGCCATCATATCATACACATGAATGCGTTCTTCAAGGTATTTGAAACCATGCAACATGACCTTTGCACATTTGAATTCACGATCCTCATCCAGAGACTTTGGCGCCGGTAGAGATAAAGTCTTAAAAAGTTCCTCATGAAGACTTTTAATAAGTTGAATGAAACGTTGAGTCATAGCTTCGGAGAACTTTGGCTCTGACGCCGGAACATGTTCTGTGTTTCCTTCTAACATGTAGATGAGTTGAATGACGGTATTCACTTCTTCCGTTAGATACATGTACGTGTGGTTGTTGAAAAAGCCTTCTTCACATAAACACCATAAAATGTTACAATCAATCAGAGGAAGTACTGCTCGAAAGTTCCGTTTCAACATTATAACATCTTCCTCAGTAACAGGTATGGTCTTACTCGATTCAATTTTAGATTTCAGCTGTTTGTCTTCTCCGTCATCGCTTGACATGTCCACTTCTGAATCCTCATTATCGCTTGACATGTCCAATTCTGAATCCTCATCATCATCACTCACTTCGTTTTCCTCATAATGTGCTAGATGTGCTTTTAACTTTGCACTTAGTTGTGAGTTGTCACCATTGATAAGTCTATTCGCAACCCAGAACGGGTAGTCAGACCCCTCAGGATCTGGCATTTCTTGCTGCACTGCAGCGACATCTGATGGTGCATTTAATGCTTCCTCCTGAGACATTGCTTGTTGCACTGTAGCGACATCTGATGGTGCATTTAACGCTTCCTCCTGAGGCATTGCTTGTTGCACTGTAGCGACATCTGATGGTGCATTTAACGCTTCCTCCTGAGGCATTGCTTGTTGCACTGTAGCGACATCTGATGGTGCATTTAACGCTTCCTCCTGAGGCATTGCTTGTTGCACTGTAGCGACATCTGGCAGAGTAACTAACGCTTCCTTCAAAGCTGTTTCAACGTCTTCAAAGAACGCATCTATCTCTTCCAACGATAATAATGTATCATCAAAAGTAACTGTTTCAAAGTCATCCATGTCTATGTTGATAGCTGGTGTGTCTGACGATGCCTAAGCCTCGAGACACTACACTTATATACGATTTTATCATGCTGAATCAACGATTTCATCATGCTGATTCAGCACAATTTTTTTTTTTAGTTTGTTCTCCTGGGGGGGGGGGGTCGGTACATAGTCTGTCCTGGGGGGGGGGGGGTCGGTACATAGTCTGTCCTAGGGGGGGGGGTCGGTCGACCCAAAAAATGAGAAATGTTCAGAATCGTCTGAAACGGATAAATATGCAAAAATCACAATTTCGAGGGGGGGGGGGTCGAAAAAATGAAAAATGTTCAGAATCGTCTGAAACGGATAAATATGCAAAAATCACAATTTCGGGGGGGGGGGGGGGTCGAAAAAATGAAAAATGTTCAGAATCGTCTGAAACGGATAAATATGCAAAAATCACAATTTCGAGGGGGGGGGGGTCGAAAAAATGAAAAATGTTCAGAATCGTCTGAAACGGATAAATATGCAAAAATCACAATTTCGAGGGGGGGGGGTCGAAAAAATGAAAAATGTTCAGAATCGTCTGAAACGGATAAATATGCAAAAATCACAATTTCGAGGGGGGGGGGGTCGAAAAAATGAAAAATGTTCAGAATCGTCTGAAACGGATAAATATGCAAAAATCACAATTTCGAGGGGGGGGGGGGGGTCGGTACATAGTCTGTCCTGGGGGGGGGGGGTTAGACGTTAACTTTTTTCCATCTTGACATCATTTTGTAATGACGTCATTTTGGTTTTCTACCCTATATATATGTGCTACCTTCACAGCTTTCCACAGTTTACCACTGCCTGCTGACATGGAAGTTCTAGCCGCGATCGACGATTCACGCATAATAAGAGAGATTAAAGAGGTGGTTGTTCAAGTAACACCACCAATCTATCCGTCTAAGAGACAGTCGTTTTTGCATCTGCTGCCGGATCCAGCTAAAGCCGCTGCGCTGTGCATTCCGATATACTTTCATAGAGGGGCTATGATTGGGCAACGCATCAGAGACATAGAAGACGGGTGTTACAGGCAGGCCTACTTCAGATCTGCTGTTCTAGGAGAAGACATTCCATCAAAGACTGAAGAGGATGAATACCCGGCCTGGGGTCGATACTTCCTACAGGAAGACATCCAATTTTGCATTGGATGTGGGTGCATGCTGTCCCCAGACCGGGTCATAGCAGCAGGATGTGGACATCAAACATGTCTCTTTTGCGCCTTCATCTGGACCTGCCACTCCGCGCTGAGAGACAGATATACGCTGAGATGTTTTACATGTGGTTTGACAACAGACCACTTCTTATTCAACTCTCAGCAGATGACCTCATGTGCCAGACCAGTACAACAAACAGTAGTCTTCTACTAGACTGGAAGCAAAAAGAGTGAGGAGTTTCAACTCCAGGCTGCTCTTTTCAGAGCGGCCGCCACTTATTACAAAATAAGCAAAACAATTTATCATGGTGTTGGTATATGTGTGTATGCATGAGAGTGTGGGAAATGGGAAAAAAAAAAAGTTATCGTCTGTCCGTCTGCCCGTCTGACCGTCTGTCTACCATCTACCGATTCTGCAGTGGAACCAACGTTGGTTCCACTGCAATGCAAAACATTGGTTCTGCAATGCAAAACCAAACGTTGGTTCCACTGAACTGCAGTGGAACCAACGTTGGTTCCACTGCACTGCAGTGGAACCAACGTTTTCACCCTACTTATTTCTTTTCAAGTTTCAGTTATTCATTATTTTTATAGGAATTCATTATGAAAGAATTTTGTTTTAAGTTAACATGTTCTTTCTGCTAAATAGTTAGATGCACATATGACGTGCTGTCTTCATAAATGGCTAACATTTCGCCATTGTTGTCGTTTCACAGCACGGTGTAAGTTATTGCTGATCATGTTTAAAACGCAATGCCTTGTCTAGCCTCATGACAACTTTTCCTCAGTACAAGATGACATTAAGACCTCACTGGTTTTAATTAATATTTAACCGTGAAATAAATAGCATAGACGAAGGTGTAAATCAAGATACACAACCTCACACCAGTTATTAAATACGGACAAATTGTGGTGTGCTTTGCATATTACATCAACAGCTGCAAAATGGCGGACTTCTTTCAAGAAAGAGGCGGGAAAAGAACACTCTCACAATGTCGATATTATCTTTACAACTGATAAGGTCAAGGATGACTATACTGATCACATGATATAAAGCCAGTTTGTTGTTGATTATGTTTACAATACTCTACCGTCTCAGTTGACTGTATTTCTCTGGTGTACTATCAGTTTTAGCAGAAACCTTGAAATTGAAATCTTAAGTGACATTTTATTAAGTCTGTTATAATTCCTAAAACAAAACAGTAAAAGTGGTTACGGTTAAATATAACTCTTAGTGTCCATTTAAATTGAAAGCAATGTATGTTTTATGACATATCCAACCTCTGGATGGCTGCATAATTTGATCAAACATTTCAGATATTTTATCAGAGGGTAATTTAAAATTACCTATAACTATTAACGTTTAGCAAGTTCCACAATAAAAACATTACGTAGTGCACACGGAAATTTATATCAGCGTTCTTTTTAAAATTTAGTTCAGACTTCAAAAAATGCCGTTCACCTGGCTACATCAAAGTAACTGGATGATTCTATGACTTCTCCAAGACAAGATACTAATTGTGAAATCATTCCGTTCGGGTTTACTCTGTTTTCATACAACCCCTGGATATAACAGTTTGAAATTTCCCCACTACACCACCATCGTATATCATTTGACACGGAATATTTTGGCCATCGCGTGATAGTTTCTGTGAAGACAGCTCTTGAGTAAACAAGAGGCTTGGCATTAACATTTACTGTTTTACTGATCATATAACCGCTGTTGTGAAAAGGAAGACATCTCGACTGAACTAACCATCTTCACTAATCCTGTGATGTAGTTAATTGATGTAAAATTGCGCACCTTGCCTTTCGTTTGTTTTTAATTTCACGAACAAATGTGAAGTAAAAATTACATCTATTGAGGCCTTGTCACTATTGATCACCCATACTGATGGGTTGATGACTTGTATTACTCGCATACTACAGGTATGCTGAGTACGGCGAAAGACAGTATTTTGGATTTCTAAGAATAACGTGTGCATGCAAAAATCTAACCTGGTTAAATAATATACACTCACTGTGCATATAAATCGCTATATAAAAATTACGCACAATTCTTGTACGTAATTTCGAATAAGTGGAAATTTATAAAAATATAAGTCCGACAAGGGCCAAGTTTAAAGTAAATAAATTGAACCTGATACACATAACTTGGAAGCAAAGCCATATTCGTTTATTTCAGAGAAAAAGTGTTAGACTAAGCAAACTCATCTAAAAAGGTTTCGAAATCTTTTGCATGTCTGCAAAAAAAAAATAAATAAATAAATAAAAAATAAAAAAACACCTTGATATCCTTTACCAATCAAGTGGCCTTAGCTGTATTGCAAAATACATATAATGAATACTGTTGCTTTTACAGATCAAGTTACCTTGACGGCAATTAATTTTGATCACTTGCTCGGCACTGTGCATGATATTACTGGAAATGCTGATGTTGTTGTATTACTGCATGTTTGCACCTGGTACTTGAACTTTATACAAAAGCATATTGTAATGTACTATACCTTACAATGCAATGACGTACACATATAGATCACATGACGGTTTTCAATCCAAATTGATTTTATCGATTTTGTCGACCACGTAAGAATTATTGCGTCACGGTACATTTTGTGAGACTAGTGAGTTTGTAATACTGTAGTTTATTTATTTTTCATATTGTGAATTTACTGCGACAAGCAAAGTCAGGTATTTACTTTTCTGCTTTTTGGCACACTTATATTGATCACATAAATTTTCTGAACCACTGCATGAACGACGGTACAGACAGACGAACGGGTAATCAGACAGTGTTAATGGGGTGCTTTGACACGTTTATTCAGAACGTAATCACGTAAAATGTAAAGCTGGAAAAAATAAAGAAAAACATCAGCATAAATACGTTACCTTAAACACAACATGACATGACATGACATAAGATATAGGGCGGATAGTCTGCCATAAAACAGCAGAAATCAGTCAGTATTGGCTTTAACACACACGGCAACCAAATAAATTCTTATTTAAGGCTGCAACGTGCCCTAAAACACACGCAGTGGTTTAGGGTTTTTCCAGAAAAATAATTGCCATTAATCGCGCGGCAACTGAAACAGATATTTACGCAAGAAATCGCCATTAAACGCTTTAAAATGTGCTCTCTTGAATTTTGTCGTTTATTCAAGATACTGTCTTTCAATATCTAGAGTTATTACGTAAGGAAACTGCAAAAGCACATAAATAAGGGTAAAATTGTTCAGAATCTCATACCATGTAATAACTGACAACCAAAAATAAACTTATATAAAATTCTGGCCACAGAAAGGATAAAAAATCATATCGTATCGTGTTTATGTATTTAATACTTTTAACGCATTCTATAACCCGTAAGAATCAAATGCTAACTTCACACACTTACCAACGTTGCCGACCCTTCATGCATATTCCGGTCTTACTTACCAAAACAGCACCTTAGGGAACTTATCTGAAGTTGCAACTGACCATGGACAGCATCACAGGGGATCTTAGTACATGGAGTAAACACACAAAAAATTACTATTACTTGCTGATGACATGCGGGCAAGTCATACAGGCCATTTCAAAGTTCAAATATTACCTGGTTCCAAGTACTACTTAAAAGCTAGTACTTTAGCACAAAACATACAGCTGCCGTTTGGTAACACATCATATACACATAAAGATTACATATCTCCAGCGGCTTATAAAATTCAAACAGTTGTCACGTGGCTTTTACTTACAAATGACAAAAGTCTATCTTTACACATATCATCAAACATGAAAACTACAAAAGGAGTCATTTAAAAAAAGTCGGGGTATATAGTGCAAGTGGGCTTGCACACTTCCGGTAGCATTCTCCCAGTAAATGCATGGCCTGCAGACAAACAAACAGACAGATACAGATAGTAGATAGACAAACCAAACAGATTGATAGCAGCTTGTTTTGATTAACATTGTTGCTATACTTGTACTACAGATGTGTTGTGATCGACCTTGCTGCGTAACAAGCGTAGAAACCATGACATACCAACAAGTATACCACACCAGGTGTAACTGGTGGTACGTTTCTCGACTCTTACTCCTATTGTCGTAAAAAGTAAACTAAACTTTGAGCACAAAATATTGCAGTGCTCCAGCAAATCCCTATAATAATATCGATAAAAATAGACATGAATAGAAATATGTTGATACTTACTTACTTACTTAGATATAGTGTTCATGTTGATACCTGCCTTTGAAAACAAGAACACTTTAGATGGCGCTCCTCCATATTGGTTTCATTCAGTGTGCCATGTTTATCAGTTTTAGAAATAAAGCAGTGATGTTAGGTTGTGATTTAATTAAACTTCACTCTGTTCAAGGAGGAGGTGCACACGCACAAGGATCGGGTACAAACTTGTCAGGACATGCTGTGCAGGCTTTTGTGGAACCAATTGCGACATAAGTAATTCCTTATCTTTTATTAATTTCAACATTTGCTAGTTTTCTACTTCTTTTAAAGAAATTCATGTGAGCCATTCTATTTATATATAATAAAAAAAATTAACCTGTGTGTCAAACATGATCACTTTAATCTCATGCCGACGTAGTTCTACATCAAAAATACGACCAACGGATTGATCTGACCTCCACAAGCATTGTGAACATTAGCTGCATTCCTTACATTCCTTGATTAAATGCTGTTTTTAGAAGATATTTGAAGACGTGACAACCTCCAGTACTTCCGGCTCTCCCACCAAAAAAAACTTTTTTCAGTACTTATTGTGGTAATTTCAGGGTCCAACGTTTGAATCCCGCTTTAAGTGGTAAGCGGGAGACACTTGCTACTTAGCTAAACGAATACAGTGGCTTATTACCTATTATTGAATCTAAGATTAGTACCTACTGAGGCGTTGGGCCATTACCCTTTTCTTTGCACTTTTCTTTCTAACCCAGAGTTCTTCGGTATTGTTACATCACGACCCTCCAAGAAAAGTTTTAGGTCCACACTTAATCCATGGAAGGGGAAGCTCCGCTTCATAAGACCTTGTTTGGTTTTTTATAAGGTCTTGTAATAACTCTGAGAGTTGATGCTTCATAACAAACACAACCCGCAGACTCACGTAATTGTATCTTCATCGTATTCTCATGTCATGTACATTAAAAAATGTAGATAAAAATGGTCAGATGAAACAGAAACGACAAAAAATAAGATAATAAGAATAAACACATTATAAACATTAGGGTAATATTTTAGGTATGTTTTGTTTCAAAATTTTCCTACTGACATTTGCTTGCTTTTTTAGCCCTTGATAGTTAAACTTTAGTTCATGATATGTGTTTTCTGAACCAACTCTGGTATTGATGCTTGGTCCCATTTCGAATTTTTAATAGGCAATTAATCAACACCTATACCTTGATAAAGATGAAATTAGAAAGAATTTTAATATTACTTATGATTTCCCAAATTTTTCAGAGATATTTTAAGCTTATGACAAAACTAATAATTCACAGTATGTGGATAATCTGGTGCTGTCTGCAATAATAATAATAATAATAATAATAATAATAATAATAATAATAATAATAATAATAATAATAATAATAATAATAATAATAATAATAATAATAATAATAATAATGGCAACTGTCGAGTGTTTGACAATGTTTTTCTTGCTGCCTGCAAAAGGAGATGTTGAAAATTCTTGCACCTCAAACCCCTGTCAAAATGGAGGGACCTGTACGGAGGTCTGCGGCGGATATAGATGCACCTGCCGGCCCAACTATTATGGAACCAATTGTCAAGAGTGTAAGACATTTTCACTAGAAAATACAGCAGATTTAATGATAATAATAATATTAATAATAATAATACTTATTAATAACAATAATAGAATAAAAATAAAAATAAAATAATAATGATAATAATAATAATAATAATAATAATAATAATAATAATAATAATAATAATAATAATAATAATAATAATAATAATAATAATAATAATAATAATAATAATAATAATAATAATAATAATAATAATAATAATAATAATAATAATAATAATAATAATAAAAACAATCGAACCATCCTCACAAGTAAACCATCCGTGAACAGCTTGTTACTGTTTTCATTGCATGATAATTTTTTTCACGTTGCGTTTGAACAGGCGGCGTTGGAAATCCGTGCACCTCGAACCCCTGTCAGAATGGAGGTACCTGTACGAAGACCTGCGACGGATATAGATGCGTCTGTCGGCCACAATATTATGGAATCAACTGTCAGCACTGTGAGACATTTTCACTAGATTAATTTTTGTGATGAATTATTAATATTTTGCATATTTGAAGAACATATAAAAGGCAAACACATATTCTCTACTTTTCCACTATGAAACATATCACGCTACGGACTATTGAGATATGTATTTAACATCATAATAACAACAGAATTGATCATCACAAAGCATCACAAAGGTTTCAGAGATATTTTAGTCATATAATAAAAATATTTACTTCATAGTATGATGACAAATCTGGTGCTGTATGGAATATTATGATAATGAAAAAAAATAATAATAATAACAATAATAATAATAATATAACAAAAGCAATAATAATAATAACAATATTAATAACAAACAAACACACGCACTCACAGACACAACACACATACACACACACACACAAACACACACACACACACACACTCGTCCACCATCCCTGAAAAGTTTGTTATCTTTTCGATTGTTTGAAAATCTTTTCTCGTTGCTTGTAAACAGGTAGGGTTGGGAATTCGTGCACACCAAACCCCTGCCAGAACGGAGGGACCTGTACGAACACATGCAGCGGATATAGATGCACCTGTCGGCCACAATATTATGGAATCAACTGTCAGCACTGTGAGACATTTTCACTAGCTTAATTTGTGTGATGAATTATTAATATATTAAGAAAATGCAGCAGATTCTGCATATTTGAAGTTATATATATGGCAAATACACATTCCCCACTTTTCCACCATCGAAAACGTCATGATACCGACTATTGATCTGTATATTTAACATCTTCATAACAACAGAATTTATCAATAGAAGGCATCACAGATTAGAGCAAAAATAAGATTTAGTACATTTATATAATTGTGAAATAGAAATAGAAACGACATTCGCTTTTTGAGTCATTTGGAAACCTTACCTCAGTCGTGAAATAGAAATAGAAATGACACTCGCTTTTTGAGTCATTCGGAAACCTTACCTCAGTCGTGAAATAGAAATAGAAACGACATTCGCTTTTTGAGTCATTCGGAAACCTTACCTCAGTCGTGAAATAGAAATAAAAACCACATTCGCTTTTTTGAGTCATTGGGAAACCTTACCTCAGTCGTGAAATAGAAATAGAAACGACATTCGCTTTTTGAGTCATTCGGAAACCTTACCTCAGTCCTGAGCAAAGTTCAGACAGATAAGGGCGGTCCTTGGTATCAGCCATCCGGTTTCTCCTGTTTTAACATTTTATGTTATACTTTAACGAATAGAGAAACAGGTTAAATATCAGGGACATTATAATATCACAATTAAAAAGAACCTGTTGTGCAATACTGACAACTGCACAATAAATGAAGTAAACAACCTGGCCATTTTAGGTCATGCCAGTCATAAAATAACGAAAATTTACATTTTAGATCTTTCTCTGGTGATTTATATTCAACACAACGCCTCAATCGTGAGAAATTAAATGATATAAGCGCGCGATCGCATAACAACAAAATTAGCATTTTTATATGATGTACTAGTCGTATACAGTTATACACAAAATGGATACTAATCGCCTAAAAGGAGACATAATAAGCATCGTAGAGCATGTGTAAAAATGTGTTACCGATTGCACATAATCTCTTATTTGTCATTATACAATATTTTTATGACGCATGTCTACCATTAGATATAAATTTACATAATATATGGTGGCTACACTCTTACACTTCTGCATTATAATGATACTTATAAACACAATCAATTACACAATTAATTAATCTTTTTCAGCTCCTTATGACTGCACGGATCGCAGAATAGAGGGTAACATATCATGATTTTTTAAACACCATTATTAGCCAAAAAGATTTTAAAAGTAAAGCACAGTACAAAGACATTGAACAAATTAAATCCTGATTATTATGTCTTTACAGTGCAAAATTTCATCTTAAGATCAACTATTATTCTCTTGTAATATATATTTGGTTTTTAATGCCGTGTTTGCGTCTGCCTATACGTCAGTAGTGATTTTCCTTTACAGCAGACTGTTTACGGAAGAAGAGGGAGATTGATGGCAGTATGTTGCAGGAGGAGCGCAAACCACAAATTTAAATTGACGTTTTCGGAAAAACGAACCTGCTGTTCTATAACATTATTAAACAATTACGCCATATTTGATGTTACTGATAGCTATATTGTACTGCACTAAACATGATGCTTATTTTATTGTGGTCTTGAAAAATGACACTCATACTTTATTGCACTGAAAAACGAACTTGGGTTTTATTGTAATTCAAGAATTACGCTTGTTTTTTTATAATACTTCATAAATGACGCTTGTGTATTATTGCACTCAAAATAATTGCAATTAAAATCAAAGCTAAATGGGTCACTGTTGATTTCTGCATAAATCTATACACAAATTGACTTCCTGTCACCAAGGTCACCTGGACTAAAGAGTAAGAATGTCACGCACTTTCATTAATTTCTAAGACCCTATGCTAAAGGGTACTTAAAAGCTATCACTAACCAACTACAGGCGATGTTGTGCAAATTGAAATGAGACAATCCTTTCAAATAGATGCATTAAGTGATTGACAAATATCTCCTTTACATGTGCCATAGTTTTATAAAACTAGAAGTATTGGTATTCGTCTGTAAAGTTGATGTTCTGAGGTAAAACTGCTTTCTCAGAGCTATTCTTTGATAATCAGACGTCAAGCAAATTATATGCTTATACACAACGCTGAATAAATGTTGTGGGAAAACTTATTCTATTATGGCAAATTATTGATTTAAATAGGATGTAAATAGGAAACAAGGCGCAATATCCACCAGGTTATGAAAATTGACAAATGATATAGATTTTTTATGTATTTTTCTGTATTTGCTTAGAATAGAAAAGAAGACAATAATTCTACACTAATATCTAAAGCACTACACATATATTCACTCTTTTGCACTTTTTCTGCATTTTGGGAGTTATGTAAAACAGTAAAATGAGAAATAAATGCAAAACCTCATGCCTTATTTGAAGATTTACTCTGACACAACATAAATTACGAGATCGCTGTAAGCCTGAAAACTGAAAACTATTTTGATTTTCAGTCATACGAATTAAACGGCAGTTGAATTTTAAACAAAGTTATTTGTTTTAATTCCTAACCCTTTTGACCAAGAGTCTGAGAAATGTAAGCAACCACTGCTATTATTAGTATCGCGTAATGCAAAACATAACTTGGCCTCGATAAAGAAGACAGAACAATCCCACTAGTGATGAATGCGATGTTAGTGAGGCTGGCGATACTGGCGATTCTGGCGATGCTGGCGACAGCGGTGATGCTGGTGATACTGGTAATATGTAGCTCACAACATAGTGCGATAGACACTTTACAATTTCTTAGCTGAACAAACAAGAGGTCACCATATCCGTCCATCTCTCAGCTTAGCCAGTCAGGTGTTTATATTAGCAGGGGATAATTAGATTGAACTGATGGTCCATCACCTAATGACCAGACTAAACGCCATGGCAAACTCAGCGTCCAGAGAGAGCCATGTCATCCTCAGAGTATTGTGTCCAATTCCAAACACATTTGAACTATTTCACCTCCATTAATCGTCAACTCCTCAAGAATTGTCTCCTCAAGTCTGGAACGCTCATCCCATGCTATCGACGGACTGATCTGCCGAGTGAGGAAGTACTTAACGCCTTTGCTGCGCTGACAGTTCTATTCAAATGGGCTAATAGGAAAATAAAGGACCGCGTTTCCTCATAGCCCCTTGGCCACACGAAGCCCAATAGCTGCTTGTAATAGCGCGTTGCAAAATAGAGGAAGTCCTTTAGACCCCTAGGCACTTAAAAATCCCACTTATTGCCACACATTCCAACATCTTTTAAATCTGACCGCTTGGTGCCTAACACCTATTTCCTAGAAGGCAAGATCTTCTCAGATATTAAAGGATAAAACGGTACAGGTATTAGTTGTTTTTAAGCAAGCAGTTACTATCATCAACTTGAATTAACTAGACTTATGTAAGTCGTTTTACTACAGCTACATTTGTAATCATTCTAGACTTTCAAGTTTTGCTTTGTGTGACCGCGGATTACAATACTTTTGTCATAAATTTCGAGTCAATGAAGTGTTATTTTTATCTGACTCCGCCGTTTATAGAATCTGCCTACTTCTGCTTTTAGGTTACCCTCTTCCCCAGCAGAACCTTTATTCGTACATCTATACTCGGTGAACATGCCTGCAGATGTCCAAAGCATAAAAGTAAAAAAAAAACTGCATAAAAAATAATAATGATAATAATAATCAGAATACGCTATCTGGTTTAAAGATCGGACGGTGTACAGATGTCTGAAATTGATGGGACATAATTTATTGATTTATGACAGTCTAATCTGTACCAACGTGCGCACAATCACCACGCGACTACACCTTATTAAGTGTGTAATTATACATCATTAGATGGTGCAGATCTAAATAAAAGCGAAATAATTATTTATGTTTGGAAGATCTATTACAGAAGAAAAGATCCCGGTGTCGGATAAAAGTATTTATCCGCCACAGTATATTTGAAAAGACTTACTTTGCATGTAACAATATTTCTTTCTGAACCATCGGGTATTTCTTTTTTTTTTTTAGCTATGACATGACAAATAGAGTGTACCTTACTTCTTTGTTATATGGATACTTTTCATGGATATTGATTTACTTTTCTTTTATGTCTTTTTGTCTGAAAACCTATAAATATTTTTAGTAAATCACAAATTATCTATTAATAGAACTAGCATTGAATTAACTAAGGGAAATCTGATGATTTGCAACAAAGTCCATTTGTTTAGTTTTGTTACAATAAATATTAATTAAAAATGCTTTTACGACTGAAATGCATTTTTTTTGAAAAGAAATAGAAACTACTATTCTAATTATTCAAATGTGTCTTGTTTATTTGCATTTCATGTCCTCATTTTTACAGTTAAATATATTATATAATTATTTATATATAACCAGACACATTTAACATTAAAACATGAGTAAATGGATACAGAACAACTGCCGTTTGGAAAAGTGCCACTGAGATAAGTGCCATTATGACGAGTGACACTGAATATGTGCCGCTGGACATCTTCCAGTAGTAAACTTCCACCCAATTTAATAAAATTATTGTTTTCCGTAAAAACGCAAGATATACCAGACATGATATTATATATCCCGTTAGAATATAGGCTTCTTTGAATTTAATTAGATGCTTTAAAAAATAACATGCAATTGGACTTTATTATTTATTATTATATTTGTACATTGTCTATAAAATCCAGATACGATTCAAAGTGGCGGATTTATCTATTATTAAAATTGCAATTCGGATTCCTGTGGCCAATTAGTGAGTAATCAAACTTTTTTGTGCCTCATTACCAGCGGTAGTTGTCCAAGCGACTATAATCAAACGGCACTGTCGCATCGGCGCTTGTCCTGGACAAGTGCTGCTGATTTATATCAATGTGTTTATATAAATAATATAATATGAAATAATATAAACAGTGTAAATAAATTAACTTTTGCTAATATAATTGATTACAGAAGTAAAACCAATTTTGTGTAAAATTTGAGATTTTGCAAGAAATATGTTGCAAGCAAACTTGTTTCAAATATCAGGAATTTTTTGCTTTCTTAAGTTTTGGTTAGTCTCTATTTTAAAAGCATTCATTATGAAATAATTTTTGTATAAGAGTTAACTAAACTAAACTATTTAACTTTTTGCTAAATAGCAAGACACATATATTTCATGATGTCTGCATTAATGGCTTACATTTCGCTACGATTGTTGTTTCACAATTGTTTAATTTATTACTGATCATTTCTAAAGCGTAATGCCTTGTGTGGCTTCATGACAGCTTTTTCTCGGTACAAAATGAAATTAAAAATTTTTAATTCGTATTTTAACCGTGAAAAGGCGAAGATAAAATCAAGATGCACAGCTTCACAAGTTATTATATATGGGCACATTTTGGTGATGCGTTGTACAGTATATTTACAGTTGCAAAGTGAAGAACTTCTTTCAAAAAGACAAAGACAACACCCGTACAATTTCAATATTATCTTTACAACTGATAAGGACAAGGATGTTTATACTGATCACATGATATAAAGCCAGTTTGTTTTTTTTTTTATTTTTTGTTAAAATGGTTGTTCCGACTCGGCTGAATCTATTTCTCTGGTCTGTCATGAATTTTAGCAAAAAAGTGTGAAAAGTATAATCTTAAGTGACATGTGTTAAGCCTTCATTTTTTTTCTAAAACACAACAGTAATAGTGGTCACAGTCAGCTACAACTATTACTCTCTACTTAAATCGCAAAAATATTCCGAGATTTTATCAAAAGTAAATTTTATATTTACTATAATAATTAAGGTTTAGTAAATTCTGAAATAAAAATCGCACATGTTTCACCAGTCATGACAGCTATACCAGCGGTCGTTGCAACTTTTAATTCAGACGATAAAATTGCAGCTTACCTGGCTACATCAAAGTAAGTGAATGTTCTGTGACTTCTAAAAGACAACATACTAGCTACAATATAGGATCGTTCGGGTTGGATTTTTACTCTATTTTCATCCTATGAAACATACCACCCCTGGACACAATGTCTGTAACTAATGCACTTTACCACCAACGCATACCACTGTGAGACAGTATGTTTTAGCGATCACGTGACAGGTGCTGTGAAAGAAGATCTTGAGTAAACAAGAGGCTTGACATCAGCACTTCACTATGTTACTGATCGTATCATTGCTTTGCAATAAGGAAGACATAGTTCTACTGAATCAACCCTTACCACCAATAAGCGCTTGATCTAGTCATTGATGTAAAATGGTGCACCTTGCCTTTTGTTTGTGCCTATATTTTTCATTTCACGAACAAAATGTGAAGTAAAATAAATGCATTTTTGACAGATTCGGATAAAGTACCCTCTAACAATTAAGTGACCGTAGCTGTATTACAGCATATATATACTCAATAACAGATTACAGATCAAGTTACCTTAATTTTTAACAACTCTCCGTTTGGTTTCATTCAGTGTGCCATGTTAAACAGTTTTAGTAATATAGCAGTGATGTTATGTTATGAATTAAATGATCTTCACTCTGTGCAACGGCAAACAAGAGGTGCAAACGAAATAAGATCGGATACAGACGTGTCAGGACATGCTGAATCAGATTTTGTGCAACACATTTCGACATAAGTAATTCCTTATATTTATTTTAATTTCAGCATTATCTTTCATAGACAGATTTACCTTTGTGGCAAACATAGTCACTTTTATTACGACCAATCGCTTGCTCTAAACGATTTTCCTCGCCTTCCACAAACATTGTAAATACTTCTTGCACCATCTCGGGAGACGGGTATATTTTTTTTCAAAAGAGAAGGGAACTGGCCAAATGTTACTTTTTCGAGATATTTAGATTATCACAACTCTCCCAACTTTCAGCTCTCCCCACCAACAATTGCAAAAAAGTTTTCAGTACAAATGATGACAGTTTGCTTAGTATGTAATCTAAATGTCCAGGGTTTGATTCCCACTCTATCTAGTAAGAGGAAGACACTTGCTCCTTAGTCAAACGAATGCAGTGGTTTAGACCAAATACTATTAAATTTAAAATTAGCACCCACTAAGACTTTGAGCCATCGCCCTTTTCCTTAAAAGTTTCTCTGCTAACCCTCAGTATTATTACATCCAAACCCTCCAACAAAAGTCATGGCTCTACACTTGATCTACAGAAAAGGCTCCGCCTTATTACATGTAATTTGTCGTTATTATAAAAGTTTTGCCTCATTTCTGTGATTATGATCTTTCATAACATACATAATGCGCTGCACTCTTGAATAGACCTACATCATTGTATCAGCATCGTATTGCCAGGTGTAGTAAAAATATGCAGTAAAAAAAAGCCGGTCAGATGCTTGGCTGCGATGACCATATATCGCTGGGCTGTAGTGAACGCCTGTTGATGGGCTGGCGTGACCGTCTGTCGATGGGCTGCGGTGACCTTCTGTCGATGATCTTCGATAAACTTCTATCGATGGGCTTCGATGACAGTCTGTTGATGTTCTGCGATCTGTCTATTGATGGGCTGTGATGGCGGTTTGTCGATGGAATGCAGTTACCCCTGTCGATTGGCTTCGGTAGCCGTTTGTCGATGGACTGCGGCGAACTTCTGTCGATTGACTTCGGTGACTGTTTTCTTGGTAGCTCAAATGTTCGACAGATCAACCTGCAGAAAGTCTCACACAAGGTCGTAACTGGGTCAAATAGTAACCATCTATCAATGTTAGTTCACTTGAGGTATGGTAGATTGAAAAGAATTTCGCACAGGAAAGACAGTCACAGTCGGCTAATACAATTTGTATTTGGGTACAGATTCCGGTACTTCAGAGAGGCTGAAGCGGTTGAAGGGATGGGTTCTATTGGCGAAGTGAAAAGTCATTATCATTCATGAGGTAATGAACCTGCCAAGACCAGATCCTGCTCAGAATCGGATTCAGCGTTAGTATAAAACACTGAATAGAACGTTGCACTGATAAATAGAACTACAGAGTATACAAATAAAAATAAATAACCCTATTATTTTTGAAAATTAATTAATAAATTTTATCTCATGAGATATTATAAGTCAGGTGGACACATAAAATCATTGAATTATTGAACATTATAATATCAAAGGGAAAAATATCAATCAGTTACAAATATATCACACGGAAAAAAGAAAACAATCCATTATAATTTATGTCAAACCCACAATCATTCTTGGTTATAAATAGCAGCTTTATTGCTACTTATGATTAATATATTAACATAAATTAGGAATGTATATATTTAACACAAGTGCATTCCAACATAATATATCTGTAAACATACCTACTATATCGCTGAAAGCTATTGCGTGATTCCACTTATCAATGGCTATTACTGGTTCTGAACTGTTCTCCAGCGTTAAAATTTGCATGTGGAATTTGTTTACGCAGTACATATTTTTTTATAGCAAGGATTGTGTCTAGAATAAACTGGTTTGCAATAAAATACAAAATGTAACCTAAGCATGTTTGTAATGTCGAAATATGATTTCTTACTCATGTATTTTTACATTATTAGGCAAGACATGTGTCATTAATACAAATATAGTATGCAAGACTTCTTTAGAAATGGTGAAATATTTTTCAGATTAAACATCCAAAAAAAGGACCCCAGTTCTTGGGACATAAACATAAAGTAAGGGAAATAAAGAGAGATAGCAGTCAATGGAGAAATAAAGCGAAATTACTTTGAAACAGATATAGCGCTCTTTCCGTTTTGTCTTTTAAACCACTTTAATAAAGTCATGAATAATTCTGTCACATTCCAATAAAGTTTGAACACCTTATGCAAACGTCATGGCAGAGAAATTTTATTTGCGTCTTTATGTGTTTCCACACTGGAATCCTGCGAGGTTTCTTTACTGAGCATGCGCCCTCCAAACCGTAAACTTGCTTATTGTAGCAAAGTATATTTATTTAATATCACATAAAAACATTTCGATGGAAGGAATGTAAAGAAGGTCTAAATCTGCGTGTCAAAATGCATTAATTTTCAAATAATTAGAAGCGAAACCAAACTAATCAGTTATAAAACACTTGATACAATGTTTATCTTTGTTGTATGTGATTTAAATGCTTGACCTTGGGTTCTACAAGTTTTAGAAGTGCACTATCTCTCGCCAATACTTACCTGACCTGAAGAAATGATTTAAAATGAGTGAAAAAATGGTACTTTGCTTGCTGTGTAATTAGCTAAAATATATAATTTTCACGGGTATAGTATGGTTGTCAAATAATTAACCGATAATACCTGTGGACTGTGTGACCTTCATGAGTTCAAATCTCGACTATCATTACACTACCACGATGGTTAGCGATTCCGTAACACTTTATTAAAGTTTACAATTCAATGTATAATTACAAAAAGGAGACTGGAAATGAATGATTTAAGGGTGTCATGAACATAGTGCAAATACGTCACAGCTAACCTTGACAGAGGCGGTGTTGATGTCACGCACTAACAATAATAGATAATCTTAGAACTCCATAAAACAATTATGAAGTGGAATGGAGGAGGTGGAGCAGGGGCGAGGATCTTGCGAAATGGATTTTTCCTTTGCTTTCAGTTGTAATGATAAACAAATGATAAACAAACCAGTGTACCTTCACATAAAAGTTACAAAACAATAGAATGGCTTCTGGACATTGCAGCTCCAAGTACGGTTTTTGATCTTAGATATATAGTCAATCAAGTTACATACTTCCGCTTTGCTCTGGTTTTGAATTGAAAGTAAAACGACAGGAACCCTTGCACGTTATAACATTATAAGCACTAACTAGAATGTGGCGTGTAGCTAAGCATAAGTATCAAACCAAACTGGAATTATGTTTTCCTTTAGACTGCATGTGCAAAAATTAGAAGCCATTTAAGAAAATAGTAAGATACTGACACTGCAGTTATTATTGTGACACAGAAAATGCTTCTAGTGTTCTTTTAACAATTGCCTATTTTTTTCTAGCAGTACAAACATCTAGGTCAAGATTACGAAAAACATAGCGAAATGCTTATTGAGATAGCGACATTCCAGTTACTAAAAAAGCCAAAAGAAAAACACTTTCCAGTGTTTTTCTCGGTTTTTATTACTTATTAAAGAAGCACTAAATCCATGTTCAGAACATGTTTATAAAATCACCTAATCCCATAGCAAAACCATTCCAAACACCGATATCTGAACTAAATCATTTGTATTTTACAATTAAAAACTATACGCGTTTAACATGAACTTGGGAGAAAATCACAATTACAAAGGTAAAATGTTGATGCATGAAAAAAACTTAAAATTTCCATTAATTTCTCTTTTTATTTTCATAGTTGAAACCATAGAAGAGCTAAATTAAACAAAATGAGAAAATTGCTAATATCTCTCTGAAAAAGAAAACAAATTATAATTCATGCTTGTTCTTGGTTATAAATTGCCGATTTATTGCTACTTATGGGAATCATTAATGTGTTATTACAAAATTATATATTTACCACAAGTGCACCGTAAATAACCGCTTATGTCTGTAAAAACAAGTTATTTATCAGAATAATGAGAAATACGTGATAAAAATAGGTGCCCGGTAAATTTTCTTTTGATACACCTAACACACACAAACGCAAAGACTTCAAAAACAAGGTACATCATGCCATGGGCGTGCCATTCTGATTGTCAGTAACCATTTAGGGTTCTTTGTGATTTGCGAAATTCCCCAGTTTTCCCTATTTTGATGTGGAATTTTATTTTTTGTGTGTCTAAAATACAACCGTTTGCAATAAAATATAAAATGTAGCATAAACATCGTTGTTAAACATTTTTCAGGTCTGATTATAGTTTGTTATTTCATGCACTCGGCAATGAAATATGGCATTGATATACCAAAAGTGCGCAGCAATTATATTTTGACTGCAAAACCAAAAGGAAAAAAATAAACGAATCGTAGGAGAAACATTGCAAACATACCTTTTGCTCAGAATACACAAGCTCAGAATACTTACAATGCTTTCTTTCATTTCAAAAGTTTTTTGACAGGATATTCCAGTGGCTTAAATACAATTGATACTCAGTGCAAAGAAATTTAACATATTAAACATAAAACTTCTCTATCATTTCTTTCACTTACTGACCAATTAGACGGCATTGACATTAGTCAACCAGTTCCAATCATAGACCAGTCAACTTAGTGTTATTTTATACAGTATAACAAACAGATTATGTCGATTTAAAACTTGATTTTTTTAACTGAACAAGGAAAATTATAGAACTACAAAAAAAAACTTTTTATGATTTTTGAAACTATTGCAGATCTTATACCGGCATTTGTAGTTACTTTGGCACAGTCTAAAAATGTATTTGTTATTCAGCAAATACCCTTTATTACATTAGCAAATTATAATTAGCAGTATGTCTTATAACTGTGAATAACAACTATTGAAGGAAAAAGAAATCTTTCGCTCATTTTTCTAAATGTAAAACTGAATAGATTATTGAATGCTTATCTATCTTTTAAGTTTGAGGATTTTATGGCACATTTACAAGGGGTATGAATGTAGAATCTGGCATTTCTCGTCATCTCAATTCAATGTCTTTATAGTTAAGCTGAAAGAAAAACAATTTTAAATATTAATTTAAACTTTATTTTTGCTGACAAAAATAATCAAACACTATCAGTTTCCTATCAATTTAAATAGGCATAAAATGCGTTGCTTAATTCCAAAGATAAACATGAAAGTCAGCACACTACAAACACATTACTTGATATTAGACAACGAAACATTAAATACAACTGCTCTAATACGTTGTTAAATATCAAAATAACAATAACGAATCCATCAAAAATAATTATTTTTAAAGTAAAACTCTTTTATGCTGAATAGAAAGTTAATTTTTCAATATTTGGCTATATAAAATTGATCACACACATATTTTATGACTTGTACGCATTCTTCAAGAAAACCATTTTTTAAATCCAAAAGTTCTTTAAAGCTGAAGCTAGAAAACTCATAAATGGCCAAAATAATGTTATCTAAATTAATATTAAAATGGGTACAGAACCCAAAATTTTAGAAATTTTAAAAATAATAAAAGCACACACACAATTAATGAATAGTGTGAATAGTGTGATAAGACGGTTAAAAGTATGTATTTCTTACTGAACACATTTTACAGAAATCAAAAAGGGGTGGTAAATAGACTTTATATTAAATGTAAATACGTACGTGCTGTTATTGATGAAGGTGCTGTTGATGGTAAGGGAAAAAGGTTTGGCGTAGGTGTTGGTGTTGGAGAAGGGTGCTTAAGAAGGGGAAGGGTTTGGTGTAGGTGTTGGTGTGGGGGAAGGATTTGGTGTAGGTGTTGGTGTGGGAGAAGGGTTTGGTGTAGGTGTTGGTGTGGGAGAAGGGTTTGGTGTAGGTGTTGGTGTTGGCGAAGGGTTTGGTGTAGGTGTTGGTGTGGGAGAAGGGTTTGGTGTAGGTGTTGGTGTTGGAGAAGGGTTTGGTGTAGGTGTTGGTGTGGGAGAAGGGTTTGGTGTAGGTGACGGCGTTGGTGTTGCTGTTTGTAAAGCAAATACAACAATTGTTTTATTATTGAAAAGAAAACAATTTAGGAACACATTCTTTACATTAAAATCTGAAGAAATAAAATAAACAAATGCTTAAAAATACTAGAACAACCTTGTCGCCCTCGAGATATAATTGGATAATTAGCACTTTATATGTTAAAATTAAGAAACGCGGAACAATTTTCTTTACTCTGGTTTTTCAGTTATTATATTGCAGAATCTCATCTATTATTATATTTTAAATTGAACTTTTAGATGGGGAAAAACGAATACCTAGATAGTATTAATCAATAAAGGACAATGAACCAGATGATTACTCACGTGATGGAGTTGGACTTGGTGTTGGTGTCGGAACTGGTGTTCCTGTTTATCAGATAATTATGAACTATGACATAAATACGATGTTGTCCAAAACACACATATTCGTGACAGGACTGGTATAAAGAATGACATAAACACGATGTTAAAAATATACATATTCGTCTTTTATGTTAACACTTACAAAATATCGTAGTGAAATGATATTACATCTATTGTGGATACTTTACAATAAGCACATATTTTATCTCGAAACAGCAATAAATATTTTACTAAAAAATTACATTGCAATATGTATCAAAGTACAATAAAAGTATTATTGTAAGTTCAGGAATACCTGAAGGGGAAAATAAGAAAACTACAACGAAATCCGCTACATCTTGGAATAATAGCGGAATAACCCACTTGTAGAAACCACTAAAGAAAATATTTGTATTAAATTATGACTGAAAAGGTTAGTGTCACGCAGTATGGTTTAAAAATAAACCCAAAAGCGCTCTAGCCGTTTTCGAGTCAACTTATGGTTTTTTATCTGATGATTGGCTATAAGTGTGCCAAATATAAAGCCCTATACATTTTTAGACACAAATTCTATCTGTGTCTAAAAATGTATATAAATGTTATGTGTGCTGTACCCTGCATGCGGCTGCTGTCGCTACTACCGCTAGAACAGCTGCTTTCATGTGACTGCTGACTGCTGCTTTGACGTGACTCGCTCGATGATGCACAATTAGCCGCTGACAAAACCATAGCAAGCACACACAGTGTTGTAAGTCTTCCCATACCCATTTGAACATAAGGTGAACAAGTAAAGAAAGATATGTCACAAAAGAAAAAAAACTAAATTTTTAATGTTTTAGATTATGAAGTAGCTTTATATCAACCATAACCCGACGTGTTTATTTTTGATATCACCTGACTAAAACATAAAATGAAGTGTATCACAGATTATAAATAAATGATTTATTGATTTTGTACAAGTTAAATGGAGTTTTGACAGGTCTTAAAAGTTTAGTTAATGAGATACATTTGACTACAATTTACTACAGTAGTATATTTCTGAAGATATTTTTATAAAAATAACAGCTTCGCGTTCGCTGTCCTGTTTGTATCAGCTGATAAAAACTAAAATGTTTACTTTCTTCCAATTTGTTAATAAAATAACCTTACCCAAGACAAATTTAAAATAAGCAAAAAATTAAAAATAGCATTTGATAACAAAACTATTATTTGAAACATCTCGGAAAGAATAATAGCCTATTAAAATAGCGTTTATATCATTTTCATTTTAATATTTATATATTCATTTAATATCATCTCTGACTTTGAAAAACCCATACTGCATAAGATCAAATAGCCGTTATCATTCATGTTTTTAATGAAATGCCAGTTGTGCTTCTTGCGTTTGATATATATTTGATCTGCATCGAAATAAGCCATTATATTTAACAAGCTTGGATAAATTCCTCTACTTGAATGTCTTGTATTGAATACTTGAACGCTTCAAGCCACATACAAATAAGTAATGATTCTGTTTTATGCCAAGTGCTATTTGATTTAAAGAAACTCTGGCTAAAATTTAAAACGTTCAGTAATTTTAAATATCAAAATAACACAAATAACATTTTATATATTTAACTGATACCGGGGATCTGCTTCGAATATGTTCCATTAAAATCTTACAGAAATAAAATAAATACATCAGTCATAAAACTATTTCACAATGAAATATTAACAATTAACAACGAAGAAACAAAAATGAGAAATAAAGATACTGGTTTACAAACACAAATACTATCCTTTCATCGTTGTTTACGTGATCAAATTACTGCAATATATGAAATAAAATGTACCTTTTTAATCTGATCAGGATTATAATATAATTTCTTTGTGTTTTATTTGTTTTAATTTATTACTTCTAAAAAACAATGTAAATTTAATAAAATAATGTGAACACTACCATATCTGTAAGCAAACTGAAACAATTTATATATGTTTGTGATCCAGTTGATGACTTTACCACCCAGTGATTATTATTTGACTAATAATTTGTATTTGCATGACTTTTTGTAATAATGCATATATTTACCAAACATAATTTTATTATTTTCGTGATAATGTATAATGTATATATATACGAAAATTACATAAATAAAGATTATTTGTCTACTTTCTTTAAATGGAGTAGGGAGGCTTTTTGATTGCAGGTTAGCAACGCTGTCAATAACTTTTTAAATCATCTAAAATACATCTGCTGTTGTGAGTCAAATAGAGCAAGCCCAAACATATTCAAAACATCAAAGTATTATTTGTTTATTTTTTTTATATTTTTATTTGATTTTAGCCTTCTATTTGCAAACCACAACCTATTTTTTTTTCACAGACCTACCTCTTTGTGCCTCCGCGACAAGGTACAGCACGTGATTTTGGCAGAAGCAGAGTCCACTTTAACAAGAAACTATAATCATGTCTATTGTACACGAGTTTTGCTAAGTATTTCAAGGTCTGTGGTGTTGTTTTGTCTAAAATGCTACATATGTTTTAACGGTGGGGAAGGATTGGTTGGTGTCATATGTGTTACAAGCATGTCCAAAAATTGCTGGTAAGCGGGAGGGCTCTAAGTGCTAATACTGTTTAAAAAAGAGGGTAATTTCATTCAGTATTCCTCGTTGATCACAATATCGGCGAGATATCTTGTTGTTCTTTCTACGAATACAATATAAATTAACAATATTAAGCAAAGGTATTATTTTTATGATGAAGTCTTAAATTTTGGTTCTGATTTCATAACTTAATTTCAATGATTTAGATTTTTGTTCTGAAGTTTTGGCAGCATATAACATGTTTAGCCATTACTTATCTATGGAATTCAAATTAATTTGTCATAACGCTTCTTTAGTTGCAGTAAAATTATCTAAAATTATAATTTCCATGGGTTTTAGTATTTTGTCCACTAAATAACAGATAACAAATGTGTATTCTTATATATGTGAAAAAATGTCCCGCATGTGTTTAACGATCACTGTCATCAGACTACCACTAGAATTATATCTTCTTTAACACTTGATTTGGTTTCACAATTTAACGTGTAATTGTAGTAAATGAGGCTACAAATGAATGTTTTTAGGGTGTTTCAAGATGCCGCGTAAATATGCCATAGCTAAGGGTGACTAAATTGGTGTAGAGGTCATGCACTGACAAGAAAAGCGCCTTTTTACATACAGGCCGGAAAGCAATAGTGCAGAAAAGGAGATGGTTATGTTTGAGGGCATTACAAGCTAAAATTGAATGGAAATGTTGCGACTTTTTGATCTAAATCTCTTGGAACCGTAAAAAAGCGTACCTTTTTACTTTATTCCTAATTGTATGTGATTTATTTTCTAAATTAACCGAAGATCCAAAAATATTTACACAAAATGAAGATAATAAAATAATTAGGGCAAAAATTAGTTTCTGTGTTTGTACAAATCTTTCAAACATATATTTTATTGTACATCGAACGGATATTGGGCGAGGGTTGTACTTTTTATTTACTTTTACCAGTTTTTTTTTATCTTTTTATATGTTCCTTTTTTATTTTAGCTCGGGAAAAATGAAACCCATTATAAGAACGTCACACCTAGAGCACTCAAGAGATTTGTTGCTTTAGTTTGAGTTTTAAGGATAAATAAATTGGACACCGTATATTTGCATCACAGTCACAACAGAGCAAATGGTAGTGCAACTATGACTTGGATAACTACACTAACTATGGCTTTTTCTCTTTCTCTTTTCTTGTGAATGGCAGTTTTTTTATGGCAGATCAAGCCTTGAAATAAATAAATTCACAGTCTCGTGAGAAATGATGATATATTGAAAATGTGAAAGATCCCGGGTTAAAGTTTTGATGAGCTTTTGGGCACATTCTATTTACATGAAAATAAATTGCTATTAACGGCAATATTTCAGAAAACTTTCGCACATACTTTAATAAATCTTTCATTGATTGCAGATAAGGATTTATTATTTACAATGTGAATTAATTAAAGAAAAAATAACTTCTATTCTTAGTTTTTGTCACGTGATTTCGAACACCTATCCGAAAGTGAGTTTTCGAGAGAAAAAGTGGCTATCAGATAATTTATCTGCCGCAATAGTAAAACCGCCGAGTTCTCGATAGAATCTCTAGAGGATTATCTGCCAGAATAATAAGCACCAAAAATCAAATAAGGAATGTGTCTTCCTTTTTTATTCTAAATTATCTAACAGTAAAATGAGCACTCCACCTAAACAACACGGTCATAATAAAAACCACTAGAATGCCAGAATCACTACACAAGCAATGACCTTGATCTAAGTCGGGTTATCAAATTTGTTGTTATATTACACGGTCAAAGAGTAAAATAATCAGTGTCCTTTTCCATCATCGCGATAAATGCATCAATTGTAGTGAGGTGTTTAAATCGAGATAAGGTTTTAAACTTGCTAGTTACTGTTTATTTGTTCTTGTGCACTTTGATTTTAATAAAACTATTACTAAAAACCTGAATTGGTGATTGGTGATAACTAGTTAACCATATTATCCAAGACCAGGTATGTTGAACACATTTTATGCTTTGGGTGGGCAGCTGTATTTTGTGACAGCCATATTTTCGGTAATTCCAAGGAGCTAACGGGAAACATTGTAAAGCTGGATCGACACCGACCCCACGCGAGATCAGCATCTGGGTTTTGGCTCATTTTAGAATTCGAAACAAAATGTATATGTCGACGCTATCTTAGATGTCGAGAAAATGGCGTCATATAGATGTAAAGAAAATGTTAATCTAGATTTATCATAGAGACAGTGACAATCATAAAGTGGTGAGGTCTCCCCTCTGTCAGATTATCCCTACACTTGGGTCAACCGGTAACACAGGGTATGCATGACGCTATTTCTAATTAATGTTTTTTATTTCCCTAAAGTAGGAAAAAAGTGAAGTTCTCAGATTTTACTTCCTTGATTTTGGCAATTTATGAAGCTACCTGTGATAGCTTCCATTATCGGTGAGCGATAACATGAGGGGCTGTTGTGCGGTTGTCGCTCCGAACTTTATACGACATTGTTTCACTTCGTTTACAACTGTGCCCCATTAGATATCACAGGAAGTTGGTTTGTTTGAAACTAAAAGCAACGTCTAAATAACACTACCTGTCCAAAGTCTGTGTAATGTTGTGTCAAGGACGTTTAATTATTCTTTGACATTATCACAACCAAACAAAATACAGTAATAATTGCATTCTGGTCCAGTCGAAGTCGCAACTTCATATTGACGTTGGATCGACGTTAGGATGCATATTGTGTGGATTTGAAAAGGCTTGTCGTGGCATACAACGGGTATACACTGGATGCTAGCCACAACTGCCTAAGCTGGTTAGTGACTGCAGTTTGTTAGATCACTTGTCACAGAATTAAGAATTAGCGCCCATGTTTCGTCCATGTTTTTTCATATTTACAAATATGCTTTATATTATCCTACTGAATTTGAATTTAAACCTGCTGAAATAAATGGTATAAATTAAAATGTGGATAGTGATAAAGTAGAATAGGAACCTTAACATCAGCGGCCCACTCTATGCGGTTTATACCTTTATTTTTTATTTTGCACTTTATTTTTGTGTGTTTATAAGTCATGATATAGTTTAATATTATATATTTTGTTCAATGCAGGGTATATATTTTAACATCAAATAAGCTGTATGAAATGTAGAATAACCGTATTTTACCGGGTTCTTTTGGAATGGAGGAAGAATGTCACCAGTAGATGATTTGCCTCCACCTATTTCTGAATTTAATTTCTTTTAGAGCATATTTATGCATTTAACGTAGTTTCGTTCCTAATGGATTACGTCTAATAAAGTTTACTGAACTTGCCTCGGACTTCAGGTACTTTTGTACATCCAGATATTATACACAGGAAAATTTCTCCATGTATAGCAAACACCTGTGTGTGTTGCCTGTTCACCTCAGTTGCTTAAGACGGAAAAGGCCTTCCGTGAGGATTTTCTAAGGGCTTTGTTCAGAAATGATCGAAAGAGCAACCCAACTGCTTCCAAGTTAATGACATATATTCTCTGATTTCTTATTTTAAAGATCTGTACTATTTCTGTTCAGTTTTTGAGCGATTCAAGTTATGCTCTCAAACCACATAATGAAATCTTATTAAAATTTAATGTTATTGCTCATTCAAACATCCATTGCATGGCTTAAATTTATCAGGCCTCGATTGTATCATATTGTTGTTGCATTTTCCTGGAGTGGTATATCACCGGTATATTGGAGTTCATCATGCAGCAAAACTTGCATGTTGTGCTGGCTGTCCGGTTTATTGAAATTATGCAAAAGATTGGGAAAATGAGACGGGACTGAAAATGATGTTCAGTATATAATTATTTCTGTATATATTAAAGATAACACAGGCTCCGCCACCACATAATGCAATCTAATTAAAACTTACTGTTTCTTTATTATGCAAATGATTGGAAAAATGAGAAGGGACTTAAAATGATGTCTGGTATAGCAAGTTGCTTGGTTGATCGCGGATTTTCGGACCTAAGGTTTTACTGCAGTTAGATACAAAATCAATGTTAGAGGAACAGGCTAAATGTGGTCCTAAGAATTACAATCCTTTTGAAGATTTAACTTTTATCTGCATTTGCCATCTTCATGCCTCTGTCTGTCTTAATGTAGCCTTTTATTGTGTAGCGTTCCTTTTCAGCATCAGTACTGTAATATTTAATTTGCCTTATATATGATAGTACTCAATGCCTGACATTTTTGCATTTTGGAGCCGTATTTGTACAAGTTAAGCAATAGAGTAAGATCATAGCAGCCAACATAGAGAATTTGCTGTAGTAAATACAATACGTCGGTAAATATAAGCAAGTACCAGAGAGAGACAGCGTTCGGATGTAAAAATGTAAGGTAGCCGCACAGATAACCATCAACCTTTAGTTGTGTTGTCACGATAATGCAAGTGTACGATAGTGTTGTCACGATAGGGCAGTAAAGATCGGATTGACAGATTTGAAGCCGTTCTGTTACGAAATATGTGTAAGATCAATCAATTGCAAATCATGGCGTTCCTTTTAAGAGCTTATGGCAATTGTAACGGATTTCACTTTAGCCGAAAACATTTCAAAGTAAATATAAATTATATAATTAATTAATATAGACGTTTAATGGCGAACACTTTGCTATTGGCGTAGACATCAAGTGCAACAACCATAGCAGACACACGTGTTTTCATCCTTCGATTTATTTTGGTCCAAGAATCCGAAAACTAAAAAAAGTTTTATTCTGTGTATTTCATATAGACTTAGCTTTTATATAATGTTGCATCAATCAAAATAAAAGGCATGTCACTGATCAGTGATCAGAGTAATTCCGGGATTTGAAGCACAAATCAACAGACAAATATTTTGTTATTGTAAGAATCTAAAGCAAAACAACGACAAAAAAAACAAGAACAAAAAGAAACAATAAAAATCAAGTTTTATATTGTACTATCTTAAAACATTATCCGCGATTAATTATAGGGCTTTGTGAGGATAGAAACAAATCTTAAAGAAACGCAACACATGATATAAATAATATCACACAATATTACAAAATAAGAGCCATATAAATATGAAATATATTCCAATAGCACCTACACAAACACTAAGTAAAAGTTCAAACCAAACTCATCTACATATATCTTTGAAAGCGGAAAAACTGGAACCTGTGTTAACCGTTTAACCCGGTTTTATAAAGATAAAGCAATGGTAATTTTAAAAAATACTTATTTAGGAAATACACAACACAATTAAGATAATTGAAGATCTAATTTTCAATATTTTATCAGTGTTAAGTGCAGAGAATTGAAATTGTTGTCTACCAGTTGCATACCCAATGTTCTAATGTTCCGATAAATGTTAAAGAAAATCTGAAGTCTGTATTCATTTTTTCATTCCTATGCTCTAGCCAATCTTAACGACTTGGCATACTCCTAACTGAACCGCGTAAGAATGGATCTTTCTGTTTTGAATGGATCTCTTTCTTTTCCTTTTAATCGTAGATTGAAAAGATGTATTGAACCCTTGAGATTTCAGAGAGAGGGTTAGAGAGAGAGAGAGAGAGAGAGAGAGAGAGAGAGAGAGAGAGAGAGAGAGAGAGAGAGAGAGAGAGAGAGGAGACAGCTAGAGAAAGAGGAAGAGAGAGGAAGAGAGAGAGGAAGAGAGAGAGAGAGAGAATGAGAGAGAGAGAGAGAGAGAGAGAGAGAGAGAGAGAGAGAGAGAGAGAGAGAGAGAGAGAGAGAGAGAGAGAGAAGCTTTCCCGTCATAACTTCCGTTTGTATTCCCACATTCATACCAGTAAATATAAAAAAGGGGAACATCATCTCGAGAAAACGCAAAGCTGTATATTTCATATCGCTTACTAAGTGTACACCCGCACGAAACCAGAAACAGAATAATTTATGCAGTCGACATGCACTCTTGTGAGAGAGGCTGGACCACAGTTAGCTCTCGTGCATTCACTTCTCTCTGCGCCATAGCGAGCGTTATTCTAACAAATTCCTTTGTCAAAAGTTGAGTTTTGCTATAAAAAAACCGTCTGAATTTGGCAGAAAATGTGGTTGAACTTTTTCTATAGAAAGGCTGCGAGCAAAATATAAAGCATTGTAATCACATAAATTCGTGAGACTGGTTATTTTATGTAAATCAGTGACATTCCCAGTTGCACGAAGGGGTGGTGTAATAATAAAGTCAGTAATTCAGAGAGAGGTTCTAGTTTCTTTTCTGTTATATATTAACGTGATTCTTTCATTCGTAAAGAATAACGGAGTCTGTAAGCTCGGCTGTGTGCAATCACAAAAAAAACAGACCTGTTGAAAATTTTGTGCACGAAAACACTGCAATCCTTTCTAAAATATTTTCTGAAAATTTGCCTGACTGAATGCAATCACTATACGGACGTATATACAGCAAAGAATAAAGCTTCCGCACACGAACGGCAGAAGAAGTATGTTTAAGATATGTGAATAGTTGCTTAGGGCCTGAAGATGGGTGCTAGAAGAAGATGTGTCTCAGAAATTTTTAGCTTGCTTATGAATATTTTAACTATTATTTACATGTCGTGTATTAAAATTAACATACTTTCAAAACAGACACATACACACACAAAAATCAGTCTTCACTTTGTACAGGTTACTTTCTTTAACAATTTATATAGGCTCGAAGGTACCAACATTTGTCATACTACTTGGACTTTTAGCACTTCTTAATGTAATTAAATTTTAGCACTTCTGAATGTAGTTAAACTTTGTACATAAATTTAATACACAACCTCGAACAATCTGTTAACACTTCACATCAACATCAGAAACCTTTACTGTTTTTCAAATGTTTGCATGTGCTTAAAACTGAATTTGAACAGAATTATTTTGCATAGTTTGCCAAATATTCTTTCGAAAGCTTTTGAGTACATTAGTTACTGCACTTTGTGGAAACGCTTTTAATTTTTGGACACGCGTGGAAATGAATACTCACAACATATTACTTCAGTATTGTTAATATGATTAAAGTTTCAGTGCATCATTTAGTGAAGATTCAGCAATTTTAAATCATTGCTCGTTGTACTATAATGCATCATTGCACCGGTCTTTTTTCTATGTGGCTTAGCAGTATATCCGCTACCTCTATTCTGCATATCGTGATTCGAAGACAAAGAATTTTTCTCATTATTTCATCGAAATTAATTTAACTGCTCATTAGGTCGTTTGAACTGTTTTAAAATATTACATGGCGAAATATTTCAAACTACAGATAGTAGCCTGTTCCTAACCAGTCGAAATGCACTTGCCAAAATAATTTAAATATTAGACTGTGAAATTTAGATGTGAAACACTTATCGATATTTTTGAATCTTAGAAAATGGTTCAGTAAAGGGTGTAAATAAAGGATACTATTTTTTTTATTTTATATGGAATAACGATGTGTATGATCACTGGCATCGAAGATCGCTTGAATTCATAAGAAAGTATGTATTCTCAGAAACACTTCTTTATGAACTCATCGCATCGCAATATGGCAAGTTTTTATAATTTGTGTCTCAGTAAAAATGATAGTTTATTTTCTTTTTATTTTTATTAGGCTCAGCAAAATACACTTCAAAATCATAGTGACAATTATTTTCATAAATAAGTAAAAGAAACAAGTAATCGCTGTTATAGCTTCATGTTTACTTTACAAATATTTAACATAGCTTTGTCAAAACAGGAATTTTAATTAGATCGGGGACGGATTTTTTAAGGCGTCCCATGCCCTAGTAACGAATACAGCTTTTCTAATAATAATAATGATATTAATCATAATAATAATAGTAATAATCACCATCATCATCATCACCATCATCATCATCATCACCATCATCATCATCATCATCATCATCATCATCATAGCAATAATAATAATAATAGTAATAATAATAATAATAATAATAATAATATTCAGAAATCTATTCCAACACTTTGTTCTGCATTCTCTGTACGGCAGAGTTGCCAAGTATACCATTAATTAAGTTGATGGTTTGTCAGTTGGTGTTAGGTTTATATAAGTTTTGGGGTTATAATTTGTGCTGAATATTGCAAATGTTTTATCAATGATGTTTTCTTAGGCATTGTAGCATAGACTGTCTGTAATTGCATTACATTAGAGTGCTACTTTGCTTTTTCCTAAGTGTTTAAATGTCTCCCTGATAACTGCTCCAGTTGATGTCCTGAATTTCTTGTGTTTGCTTCCATAAATATAGGCCATCTAAGTTGGAGCAGATCTATACCACCAAGCATCTGTGCAGAGCCTTGCATAATTACGAATTATATCGGTATATTTATCAATATTCCGCGCAGAGAAATGATATCCGTTGTGATACGTAAATGAGTCACCCACTGTTCCGCTGTAAATACAACACTTAGTCCATAATCATCATCAGTGTTCCCGATCTCGACGCGAATGTAGTAAGCATATGCCCAAGCGTTTTCAAAAGTCTCTAAGCAGACATAAAGCTCCAGCGGGCCTTGAGAGGTGATTTTATCTATCTTGTTAAGCCCTTGTGAGACTGAGCTCATATTGCACATTTAAGACTTCCATGCTGTCACGATTGATGGATTCAGTATCGTCCTGCTTCAGATCAGTGTTGTATAGCAACTTTCTTGTAGTACCCATATCATTTAGTGCGTTAAAGATTTTTTCCGAAACGAAATAAGGTATTTTTATTTTGCATGAACTATATACATGCTAGCTTTAATGTATCTTACTGCACAAAATTAGAAAAAAAATTGCAGTTTAACTAGTAAATTATAGAAAAAGCTTCATCATCATTATCGTGATTAAAATCATGATCATGATCATCATGATCATGATGATGATCATCATCATGTGCCTGTAGCATAAGGAGTACTGCTTTTACTAGTGGCAAATTTCTGTCAGAAAGAATTTGTCCAATATCTGTTTCCGAACACTGACAGTACGCGCTTCAGACAAATGACCATCTTAGCATGCAGTGCCGCAGTCTTAAAGGACACTAACTGCCTTTATAATTTAAATTATCAATGCTCAGCCAAATTTATAAAACACCTTAAGATCTGTATTATGCCAAATAATAAAGTAATAGCCGAATAATGATAACTGGCAAAGTAAGCTGTCTTTCTTTAAGAAACTGTGAATGTATTTTGTCGGATCCTTCAAATACAACACTTTCTGTGTTTTCTTCTACTTTCTATAAAATTTTGCTGTCACAGAGAGTACTCGTCATTATTATTGGTAATCCTTACCGCCAAACTTGCTAAATTTATAACAGGTATAATAATTTAAAGCTGTCTTGGTACCCCTCTTAATTTGACAATTTTGTCACCCATACAAATTTTTGAATTTTGAAAGGACATATATCATCGTAAAAGAGATTAGTGGCATGTGGACTTCACTCCAGAGAATGATAACGAAAAGAAGGTATAACTTGTAATGTATTTTAGTATAGCACAATTGGTCATTGGTGACACAAAAACCGCTTTTGCTCAGACTAAGTTAGTTACATGTCGATTTAGACCTTTGTTTTGGACTGACAAAAATAAGTGTTGCAATACATTACATAAAGTTAATTTCTTTTAATTTTTGCTTCAGTGTTTCCATTTGAGCAAATTAGATATATGTACAGCTGGTGTGTAGAAACTCACAGGCAATGTGATTTACATTTAAACAACATATGACTGGTAGGCTTCAACTGGTCACGATATCCCTAGACATTCTAAATGTTCTTGAAATAAATGTAATGAACCACTGTTGATCTTTCAAGTGATGTATTTACATGTTTTATATCAAACGACCTTAAAATATTAAAGACTATATATTTATCAACTTTAGAAGCTTTCTAAAATTTCAACCTTTCTAGACATGCTATTCTGTAAAGTATTTATCCAGGGTAAAGGCGATCTTGTTAGAATTGGCGATCATAGGCTGCAGAAGGGTAACTAGACTAATGAGAGTAATTGATTTCTCAACTGCGACGTCTTAATGCCGCGTTTTGGTAATTGGTTTGTCTTACAGAGCGCCATCTTAAATGTAATTTCAAATGGAGTCTATTGCTATGAACATCGAATTCTTTCTTTTAGTCTCAATATAGAAGGCAATACCATTTTGTTGATTTGCTTGTTATGTTTCTACACCAAAATACTTGCTAAAAATTAGAACTGAAACCGAACGGAGCAATAATTTATTCACGCTGTTTAATGTTGCAAACATTTGAAAAGTACTTCATTTTCATTAATTGATAAAAATAAGTATAATGAGTATAAAGTAATAGTAGCTTTACGGTTTAACTTTTTTACGGTATAAGCATGGTTCATGCTTCAGTGGCTAATTTTGGTCAGGCACAGCTGTTTTGCTCATTTCATTTTATTGATTTATATTTTGACAGGAAAAGTCACTCAAAGGTCTTATTTATAAAACACTTCTGAAAGTAAAGGAAGTCCAACACTCGTGTAAATAAACTATCAAACTGGTAACTGAGTAAATATTTACTATAACCAAATATATCAATCCGTTCGCAACAGGTTAAAATATATCGAACAAACTTTCGATTATTAATGTGTTAAAAAGATATTTCTGTATCTAAGTAAATGGTTGCTTATCAGATACAGACGAATGCGATAGTCTGTATGTGTCGAATAACAACACATGATTATTGTAGATTTGAAAATATATTAAGATGATTTTTTGTACTGTAATAACTATATGGATCACTCATATGAAATAATCACTGAAAAGCTCATTGTTACTGTACTCGTAAAATTCTGTTCCAAAATGGCCTTTTGTTATCCCAACAATGCCTCTATATCCATGAGGAAAAGGTTACACATAACGGTAAGACTGACCATCGTCATGTGGCTCTGTCAACCCACGTGCAACTGCTCATAAGCTCATCCACTAACTAAACCGTTTTCGAGTAGCACAAATTACACAAAAATAAGATCCTGAACACCTTAAAAAGTCACAATTCTTTTTGCACAGTCTGTCATGGTAAAATGTCAGTTGCAACAAACGCCTCAGTAAGACAGTTTTTTACATGTGACACAGTCGATTTGAGGCTTAGTCAGCGATCAGAAAAAATCACCGCATTGAATCTAGTTGCAATTTGGTTTTGATTTTGGTTTTAGTCTGGACCATAGATCAACCTCTTTGATACGGCGCTGAGCAGACGTTGGATAAGACACAACGTGTAGACGTTGACATTGCTCATAAAACTGCCTCTGCAGTATTAAACCTGGTAGCGATTTGGTTGTGATTATAAAACACGTCTATTCACTTTTTTAAGTTTTTACATTTCAAATGAATCCTCAACGTTGAGCGTTGAATGTATTTCAGCTACCATTTATACATTCAATAAACGGACGTCCAAAAATTTCAGAATCAGTTGTTATTTCCTAGTTTTGAAATACGTTTATGAAAATTCACTTCATGCATATCCTATGTTACGCGACGGAGCCCTCTCCCCTTATTAGGAAACTGCGTAAAGTTTGTCCGTACCATGGACAAAAACAGCAAGGTATGAACGATTTCGTCAACTTTTATTGATATATAGAATAAAACTTCCCTACTGATAAAGAAAAGTGGCACGAGTGATATTGTTTCAAAATTAGAACAATGCAAAAGACCATAGATACAGTCGTTGCGAACAACATATTCCGAGCCAATTCAAACTTCAGTTGATGGCTGCAAACAAATGGATAGTTGTAATATTTTTATTCAGAAAATGAAACCTTTCGGTTAAGTGTATGGTCTAATTTTCAAAATGGTTGTTTTCAAAGAGTAACGATAACCTCGATAAGCCCACCAAATGACACCTCCATACTGTGCGTTTTGACCCCATAAATATTGACCACTTGTGAGACGTTCTGCACAATTGATAAAAAAACCATCATTATCTCTGTCCCATGTCGAGAATTGGTTTCCGTTGTGATATTCTAATGAATCCCCAGCCGTTCCCGTGTAACCTAAAATGCTAAGCCTATAATTATCATCACTTCCCTCGATCTGGAAGTCACTATAGTGAGCATAAGCCCAAGTCTCTTCAAAGGTCTCCAGATACACATGAAGCTCGACCGGTCCATCGGCGGTAAGTCTTGCTATCTTGCTGAGTCCTAGCCATAGATTTCCTTCCAGTTCGCCGAATCCTGTTTCGTATTGCGACCAGTCCCTGAAATATAGATATATTATGTCCGTATACATTTATAAGTTTTGGTTCCACTTTTTCATACATAGCTACAACATTTTGTGCCATAATATAGAAAAACAATCAATAGTTTTAGCATGATGTTTTAGCAATGCAGTATCTACAGGTTAATATGTACACAATTCAAAAAAATTAGAGTAATATAGGAATTGAATATTTGCAGAACACTTAGATAAAGTTATAATGGCGAAAAGACAGCGTTGAATTCACTTCTTTTACCCGTCACAAACTTACCCAAATTTATAATAAAAAGACTCACGCTCCTGAGTTGTGACCAATGCTTTAGTAACTTTTATTTAATTTGTAACAAACATAATTTTCGTCATTTTGATTTGTCAAGAAAACATGATTAATAGCAAACAGCATCAAGAACAACTAATGATACCTGTAAAAATCCACGGAATCATCAACTCGCCGCTGAAAAACTGTCCATCCTCCTTCCACAGATCCGTCTGTTCTTGTGGGATTGAGCTCACAGTACACATTAAATTCTCCTATGCCGTCAGGGATGATGGTATAAATACCATCCTGCGTCAGACCGCTGTCATATAGCGACTTGCATGTAGTACCTATACCATTCAATGCGTTAAAAGATTTTTTCAATGAGGAAACGAGGTAAGAGATAGTTTTCATACTGTGCATCAACTATATCCAAGTTAACTGTAAGCATACCTGCTGTCACAAAGTTGCTGTCAGAAAAATTATGCAATTAATCTAAGGAAATAGAAAAAAAATACATGAAGGTCATAATTCAGTGGACAAGAAAATAACATTCACATAAAGCCTATTTTTGTACTTCTTTTAAATTTTTTTTGCATTATTCAGTTGCAGTCACCAGTAGAGAATCGGGGAACTCCAAACTGCACCGCCCATGAGTCTGTAGTTGTGTCAACCCTTGGTACCCGAGAAGCCTCATTATTTGATGCAACACCATTACGGCACATATGCAAAGCCTGTTCAGCAACATCCTCAGTATCTCCTTGGTAACAGTAGATGCCCAAATTACTTCCGTAGCTCGTTCCGAATGTGAGAAACATCTGCAATTATATATATATATACCACAATAAGTAAAAATTGCAAAATATGTCTTAGACTCTTAGACTGTCTTAGGATCAAGTTTCCAAAATTTCGTAATCCTCACAAAATCTTAAAATAATTTTTTTATTATAAAATTCAAGTGCCTAACAAAAACATTACCCTAAATGTCATCTCGTTAGCGTGAATGTTTGTTAAAATCTCATCCCTTGTGTGAGGTAAGGCTAGCAAATCATCCGAAATACCAATGACAGAATATGGCGTGTCAACAGTTCTAATACTGATCAGTGTTTTTCTTTCATTGTCGACGGAATGCTCGTCAGACTCATAAGGAGCAATACGAGGATTGCCAGGTGGTCTCACATGCAGGCACACGGCACCATCTATTGCACAGTCCTGCCTCACTCCATACACTGCATCATTATCATTATTATAAAATAAATGGCGATCATCAGCAATATATGATATGGCTTCAACAAGAGTATTCCGTGGAGCTAACACTTTAATATAACAAGCTTTGAATGCATAGAACCGTCGAAGAAAAGGAGATTCGCCTTGAATGTATGGGAAATAGCTTGTGATGTCGTACCACAAGGGGCCATATGAATTCTGGATCGGCAGAAACATCATTATAAGCATCATTTTCTACAAGGCAATTTGTGTGTCGCGAAAATTGAAAGTAGTTTGCCGTCTCGTAATTTGCATTGGAACAAGCAGATGAGTATCGCCATTTTCTCTCCCAGTCATAAAATGGTCCTCTCAGTCTTTCTGAGTGCACCAGGCGTTGATTAAAGTCGACTTGAATCTTGTTGTCAACAACATTGTAATTAAGTGATGAGTCTAAATCAATGGCGTTGCTTAAGAGGCCATTGTTGTGTGTTGCTGTTGCAGCAGGTATTAATTCTTCATTGCCATAATCGGCAAAAATATAACCTCTAAATGTGGTTGGTGACCTACTACGGCTACTTTGACATGGGAGAACCATGCAGAAACCATTGTTGCCTCGGTCTGTATTTACGCGATTAGATGATAGAGAATTGTAACCATTGGAGTCCTGCAAAACAACCGAAACACGACCACCAGATAGCTGTTCTTCTTCCGTATAGCGATCGGTTTCAAAAAGGCGAACTTTGACAACGCACGTCTGTGTAGATATCGCATCAAAATTGAACCATTGTACATCAATAGGAATCCCCCTCAATGTAGCCCTATATGTACGTTGACCCCAAATTCCTGATCGTATTTGCCTCTTACGTCGACGGCTGACATCATCATTATCGTAACTGTCTTCTTCCAAATCGCTTGCAAATTCCCATCTTCCTGTCGAAGGATTAAGAGTCCACACTCGGATTGCCGATGTGTCGTTCACATCTCCAAGGATGTCTTGGGGGACAGTTATTGTTATCTCACCAGGAATGGACAGTCGATTGCCATTGTCATCTTCGAAGGCCATGCCAAACATGCCTACAAATTTATTGCTTTACTTTGAAATAAAACATAAAATATTAATGACATAAAATACTAAAAATATCCATGACTCGGATATTACAGATGAAGACAGGGGAAAATTCCCTTTCACAATTGATACCAAAATACATATTTTCTGTGAAGTATTAGTCTTTTACCCACATTTCTTAAGAAGTAAGGTTTATTGTCTTTATTATAAAATTGAATGCCTAATTGCGTGGAGGGTAACAAACTGCGTACCATATGATAACAGTTGTTGAGCGTCCCCTTCTTCATCAACAATGCTGAAATCGCCGGGAGCTGAGGCTATCTCTTCTATATCCGATGGATCAATTGTTGTTATTGCTGCGACAACGTCTCCCTGTAGGAAGTTAAAAACATGTAAATATAAACGAGTTTATCACCTGCTTTTCGCCTGAAATAGGATATAAAGAAATACATAATTATTGGAAAAATAGTGAAAATATGTCTGCTTTGATTGAAAAAGATTAATAAATATTTATAATTGTACATAAATAAGTCAAAGTAGTAAAGCTGATTGTTATTTTTTTATGAAATCAAGAGAACATACTTCGTATGGCTGTCCGTCACTGGTAAAGAATGAATTAGGTGGAATATCGATTACTGTTGAAGTCAAGTTTATTGTAGACTGAAGAGATGTATTGAGCTGAAATATTTGTCCTGGCCTTAGCAGGACTACCCGTATAAATTGGGAGTCGCCGGTGTTTGGTGTTTCGAAGACATAAGTGCTGTCTAGAAATGACCGATTGTACGAGTCGACGAACAACACTGAAGCTCTTGTGATCTCTGAGTCCACAGTGAACGAAAATGTCCCATCATAACTCGTGTTTGAAATCCAGCTTCCATTCCAGTATATGTCACCATATTGAAGTGGAATACCATCGTGAGAACCAGCGAAGCCATATATAGTTAAATCACTTTGCCTGCAAACTGTGCACCCGCATGAGGTTACAACGAAAATAGGAATTGAATAATTAACGCAATCCACTCTTGTAATTGATTTTGGACCACAGCAGTGACTCCTTGATCTCGCACAACCACTACTCTCTCCGCCATAGCAAGCATTGCTCTCACATAATCCTTTGTCCATTGTTGTTGAATTTTGGTATGAACAACCGGCTGGAAGTGACATCAAATTTGGTTGAGGATTTTCCGTACAAAATCCATCAGCAGAATCTGAAACATAATGGCTATATAATTACGAGCAACTAGGAACTACTCAATTATTTTATTCCAGATAAAAAGTTAAATATTACTACCTAAAATCTGGTTCATATACCGCTGGCAATGATATTTTTATAGTATTAAAAGTTACCTTCCACTTGGACTGTAGCTATGGAGGAAAAAATAGCAGCATAATCATTGCTGGCTCTGCACGTGTAGTAGCCAGTGTCTTCTGTCGATACGGCTTCTATAATGTACGTGCTGCTACCAGATGTTACATCTTCAGCTATAATCTCCCCATTTTTCATCCTAGAATATAGACATAACAATCTTTAAGCACCTCCTGTACTTATATCCAGAGTTCGTATTAATGTAAGCAAAAGTAAAAACGTAAAGGAAGTTTTAATCAAAGGATAAGTTGTTTTAAATATTCCTTACCATTCGTAATAGCCAGGAGGAGGTACACCGGTAGCTTCACAACACAAATGGACAGAATCACCAGAAATGCTCATTACATTCTGCGGGTTGTTAGCTATTTGCAATGCAACTAAAAGATAAATCATCATCATCATCATGGGTATCATTATCACCATTGCCATCATTATCATAATAATCATCATTGTCATCATTAACATCATTATCATTATTGTTATTCTTATCATTATTTTCTTATTGTTATTACCGTGCTCTTCAAGAACATTATAAAGGCGCTACAAATATATAAACTGCAAGAATATATGTATCTAGCGAAAAATTATATCTGAACTAAAACGAAGACCAAAATATAATACAATTTGGTGCCAACAATAACGGCAACAAGATACAAAGTGCTACTAAGCATGCACTGCATATAACCAGTAAAACTGCCAAGTATTTCTTCCATCTTGGCCTTGTTAGATTGTCGTTGTTAACAGGATCATCCCCTACGTTCTTGGAAGCTACAATTCACAAAGACTGATTCCATGCCGTTTAAATCGATAACTACTTATCATTCCTAAAATTTCAATGATTGGGCCACCTGGCATCCACATCACCCCCCCCCCCCACCATCGATCTAATTAAAAAGAAGGCGATAATAACGACAAAATCCAAGCAGAACAAGTACAGACCAATTAGAAAGTTTCACAAACTTAAACATTAAGTGATTCTAGAATTATGAGTTAGTCACAGAATTAAATAATTAATTGATAAATATATTTCATTTTAAACAGTAATTTACAAGAACGTAGTAAATTAATTTGGGGAAAAAATTGGATTATGCTCAACAAATATTTTACATACACAATTTAATGAATTTCATATGAGGAATTTTACCTTCAAAGGCTTCATTAAAATCGCCATTCGAAACGCATTCTCTAGAGCTATCAAGCGAAAATGTCATGGAACTTGGAGTCATTGGCCGCAGAGGAGTAATCGGTCGGCTCGGAGTTATGGATCGGCCACTGCCAGGTCTCGACACCGCGTTATGGTAATTGCTTTGTCTTGCAGAGCGTGGTGGAGCATAACTGTGTCTTGTCGGAGGTCTCAAATCGGCTTTCAAATCGAGGTTATTGATAGGAACGTCAGAAATTGAATTCTTCCTTTTTAATCGATTCCCTATCATTGTTGCAATCTTAACATAGACGACAAAATCATGTAATTGATGTGGTTGTGTCGTTTATATTACATCCAGTTGTAACTAAGATATTTGTTTATGCTTGAAAAATAATTTGAACAATAATGCATTTTGCCTAGGTTACAATCAAAAAAGATTGCGAAAAATTTTATCATTTCAGAAATTAGCAAAATTGATATTTTATTTGGATATAAAGAGCAATAACAATTTAGCTTTGTCAGTTTATTTATTTGCGGTTTATTCAGCTGTTTGCTGACGTTTTTTTTTTGCATATGTAGACACTTTTTTAAAACACTCTTACTTCTTCGTAAAACTATAAGAACTCATTCATATATACTCCTGTAGGCAGAGACACTTAACCTATTATATTTTATAAAACACACCTACATATTCCTAAAACTACAAAAAATTATTTAAAACTGTAATTGGTATTGTACCTGAGAAGTGTATCCGCCACCATGATTCTGAAAAGCAGCATTTGAAGAGATAGAGTCGTACTCCATTTCTAAATGAATTAACTTACCCCCCCCTTTCAACTATCATTGATATACAGAGTGAGAGAGTTAACTGAGAAAATATTTACTATAACCAGGTATATTATTCTGTTAGCAAACCAATCAAAATACGCAGAACAAAACTTTCTAATATTAGACTGTTAATTTTAGAAGTGGAAATTTTTGTACACCCTGGATCTTAGCAAATGCTTCCTTATAAAGTATAAGTAAATGACGCAATGGTAAATGATGCAATGCCGTTTATAAATAGCATAACTATTGCATATAAAGTTATGTGAACATGGTCACAACGACCTAATAGATCCAGGTAAATGCTTTATAAGATATGCAGAGAATATAAATAATAAAATGACAATTTTAGATTTGAAAATTTTCAGAATAGTGCTATTTCCTTATTTTTATTTGATATGACACAACAGGGAAAAAGCCAGTGGCTTACACAAATGAAGTAAATACTAACAAAGCGGCAATATCAACTGAATGGAAAAGCTCTTTCACATCAATGCATATAGCACACGCACAAGCCATATTTATCTACGAGTTGTAAAGGTGTATTTTTTTAATATTCACTATTCACAACTTGGTACAGGATTCACCAGGATTATCATATTCCGTTTTATTTTTTTTATTTTCTGTTCTTGTCATAAGATTCTTAAAGCCCTGGATCAAGAGTCGGGTAAACAGTCTCGGATCCAGATTTTTTCTAAGGCGTGGTGGGGAGCCGAGGACTTGTCATGAATTTATCAGACAAACTATTTCCCTGATACTCAGATTTCAACCTGGTCGAACACTCCGTGTTTCTTCCACTGGTAAAATTTTAAAGCATCATTGCCTATTGTATGTATTCTTGAAAATTCAATCCCCTTTGAATCGCTCAATGAGATATCTATATCTTTAGGCTATACAGCAATCAGCAGGTCGACAACAAGTAAACAAAATTGATATGGTTAGAAGGGTTGTTCTCATAAGTAGCTAATACGTCAGACGAAAGGCCCTGTTTAGTCTCGTCAATCTTTCGAGTACTGAAATATAACTATGTGTGCTGCGTCATTTTCATTTGTCCAAGCCTCGCTTGTACGAGCGTCTAAGACAGTACTCTATGAAACTCGTACTCGTTCAAAATTGTTAGATTTTTCAAGATTATAAGAAATGCAATCGTTTTTATTTGAGGCCGTTATTTTCTCATTTTAGGTCTTAAACATGGCAGTGGCACATATCGGCTCCAATTAACTTCTTATTGGCACTGCATTCCATTGAAGCTTTCAACAACCGTGGCAAAACTATTCAGCTATTTTTCTTACAAGGCAGAGCAATGCATTTTATATGGTAATCAATAAATGATCGCATTTGGTAAACAGATCAACAATGATGGCCTGGACTTTGAAGGACACAAAAAATATTCATAATCTTTGCAGGTGAGACATCCGTGATTAGGGATTGGTGCCTTTGACAATGCTGGAAACCAATGAAAATACGCCAAACATAACTATCTAATATTAGACAATTAAATATAGAATTCGAATTTTTACACATATTTCTGAATATTAGCCAATTGTTCCTTATAAAGTAAAAGAAATGACGCAATTGTAGAACTTTATGTCTGGTATAACTATGCACATTATCATTCCCATTATAACATGTTGAAAGACTGATTTCTGATCCCGAGAAAGGCTCTACAAATTGCGAAAGCTTTTTATTGTATGCTATCGTACATATTTTGTACACTTGGCAGTCTGTCCTGTATATATCAATCCTATTCAAGAGAACACTAACAATAACAATGCTTCGACCAGAACTACTTAAATGACCATTTTAGAATCATGCTCCATTTTCTGATATAGAGTACTAGCAATGCCTTTGTACAAATAACGTCAATAGCGATAATATTAAATAAATGGTAAAGCACCTTTAAATCATTGTATATCAAATAAGCAACAACTTAATATCTCTTCGAGATGTAAATGGTTTTTGTTGTATGATCGCTATTCGCGGTTGTCGAAAATTTGACACATTTCTTTTTGCTTTTATGTGTTCCTGGTGTTTGAAGTGACTGTTGCTACCGATATCGTGTTAAATATATACAATCATGACGTCACTTTTTTCTGGGATCCGGCTACTGTAATATCATTATATTACTTCATGACATACAAAGTGCCTCTCTCACTGCTATTGTCAAAGACAAAGGTTCAGTCGAGAGCGAGATTGGATGGTATCAGCGACATGTGTCCTTATTCAGGTTGCTGTTCCAGGCAACCATGACCCAGTCAGTCGTGATTTGTTATTTATCGTTTGCATTAGATCGGTCAATCCCGAGCCTTGAAAGAAAAGTAAATGAAGTTGACCTGAATTTTGTGTTTTTACTGCCTTTGCTAACGGGAATTGCGAATAAATCATAAATTTCTCTTCCAATCCAAAATGACAGCCTTGTCTGTTCCAAGCTTTAATCCTATCTAAGAGTAGAGATAATTACGCTAATTCACAAGCGAAGTATCACTTTTGTTTTAGTTCGTGAAATGATCTTTAACGTGTAAAACTGTAATTTCCACGCTCAACTTCTAGTCTTATTTTTTCCTCCCGAAAGCCTTGCAGAGATTGAGACACACTTTGTTGGAAAGGTAGCTTAAAAGGAAGTTTCATGTGCAGACCATGGTGTAAATGTTTCTTGTCGAAGTTCCCAAATTGACTTTCAAAGGGAAGTTATTGATAAGAACATAAAAATGAATTCTTCTTTTTCAATCGATTCCTCGTCTTGGTTGCAATGTTAAGGCAGAAAAACCTTTATTGATTCAATTGCATTTTCTGGTTACATCTGATTGTTTATAATTTTCATTTGCTGATGCTTAGATCTGAACGATAATAAATTTATATCGGTTGTTCAGTGAGAATATTTCAAAATTCAACATTATGAGGAAATATGTGTTATACTTGGAGGTATAGAGGAAACAAAGAGCTTTATAGAATAATGCTTTCAGGTTTGCTCAGCCGATTCTTTTACTTCACAACCAGCAGTACTGCTAAGGTCTTTCAAATTCATTTACTTCAAACCAGCTGTATTTCTGAATTTACTGCTCGTTTCAAAACTGTTTTGACGGGCAGAGACACTCACGTTCTTTAATAAAACACACTCACATATTCTAAAAATTAAACGACCTCAATTAAAATTGCAATTCTTATTTTAACATTGCGATTTTTGTTTTGAAATTGCCATTTTTATTTTTACATTGCAATGGTTATTTTATCTAAGAAGGGAATCCGCCACGTTGATTCTGCAAACGAATATTTGAAGAGTCATTTTCTATTTCAAAATAAATTTGGTGCTTATATTACTCCCCACAGTGTCGTTATTAAACTGAGTTAAGTTATTAACTGCAAAAATATTTACACTAACTAGGGATATCAATCTGTTAGCAACCAATCAACATACTCCGAACAAAACTTTCTGATATTAGACTCTTAAATTTAGAAATTGGGCTCTTCTGCACATTAGATCTCAGAAAATGATTCCTTCTAAAGTAAAAATAATTGATGGCCCAATGACGCAATGCCGTTTATAAATAAAACCTGATCACACTTCGGAAGATTGATTTCAGTGTCTATTGTGTGTAATGCTACGTACACATGGTTGCAACGACCTAATAAATCCCATTCAAGATGCTATTTATTTATGGTTTAAATATAATAGACAATGATTTTTTTTTATTTTTATCTGTGCAAGAAACAAGGAGTTGAAATTTGAAAATCACAGAAATGGTTTTTCTGATAAAATTACGACATGAATCAATCTCATTCCTTATTAAAAATTTGGATCCGAGACTGATTACCAAACTCCTGATCCAAAGCCTAGGACTATCTTTTATCTAATAAGATCGAATAAGGAAAAAGCTAGTGGTCTGGCATAAATAAAGTAAATAATTGACAATGATGCAATATTTACTGAATTGAAAACATCTTTCACATCATTGCATATCACATAAACACACGCCTCATTTATCTACCAATTCTAAAGGACTTAGCCTTGAATGCTCACTATTCACAGCTTGTTGCAGGATTCATCCATTTTTATTATATTCAGTGTTCGTCTATTTTTTCTTGTTCTAGTCTTAGGATTTCCAAAGCTATAGATCAAGGATTGGGTAATCAGTCTCGGATCCAGAATTTTAATTTGAAATGAGAGAAGGCATGTCGTGAGTTTTTATCAGGAAAGGCATTTCTCTGATACTCAAATGTTAACTCCTTGTTTCTTCCACAGTTAAAATAACAGAAATCGTTGTCTATTATATTTAAACCATAAAAATCATCGCCTTTGAATTGTTCAAGGAAAGTTAGCGATTATCGGTTTATGAAAACGCTCGACATATATATTTTCAGGTGACACATATATCTTATATATTTGATAATAATACTAATCATATAATTTTGCCGGGGTGTTAGTGTAGTCTGAGGAACTACTTAAATGGCATTTGGCGGGCCTCAGTCAACTGCTTGTTGTCAAAGCATTCCCTTGAGGGTTTAAATAGCACTGGCGAAACTACTCAGCGATTTTTATGACAAGGCAGAGAAATGCATTGTATATGGTAATAAATAACTGATCATGCACGTTATCGCAATCAGCAATGATGGCCTGTACTTTTAAGAACACAAAAAATATTAAAAAGCTTTGAAACTTAGACTTCGGCGAACACGAATGGGTAACTTTTACGATATTGGTTACCGATGAAAATACGAAGAACATAGCCTTCTAATATTATACAGTTAAATATAGAACTGGTATTTTTACAGATATTTCTAGACTTCAGCGAATTGTTCCTTATAAAGTATAAAGAAATGACGCAATTGTGTAATTGTATGTCTGGCATAGCTGTACATATTATCATACCCATTGTTACATGTTGAAAGACTGATTTCTGCCAGGTAAAGGGTTCTTCAAATTGCAAAGCTCTTTGTTGTATGCTGTTTGCATGTTTTGAGCAGTTGGCAGTCTTGCCTAAGCTATTACTAATAGTAATGACAATTTTAGAATCCTGCTGTATTATCTGATATGACATACTAGCTATCAAGCTAATGCCTTGCAGAAATCGAGTGAATAGCGATAATATCAATTGAATAGTAAAGCTCCTTTAAATCATTATAAATGAAATAAGGACAAGCCTATTATCTCTTCGAGTTATAAATAGCTATATGTTGAATGGTCACTTTTCTCAGTTGGCGTATGCTTGACACGTTTTCTTACTGATATCGTGTTTAATCGAATCAAGATAGCACTTTTTATGCAGTCCTGCTACAGTAATATAATAATATTATATTACTGTGGCATAATAATATTATATTATTATATTAACGTCATCCCTTTCCAAAGACACCGAATTAAAGTCAATGTGTTTTGCTCCCCCCCCCCAATCTAAAAATTTTCTTTCCATTTCCATCGTGTTAACTCTAATGATGATAGCGCTTTTTATGTAATCCTGCTACAGTAATATAATAATTTTATCATTGTATTATTATTATATTACTGTAGCATAATAATATTATTATATTTACTTCATAAGGCGTAGAGTGGTACTGCGGAATGTTGGAATCAGTCGAAGATCCAGAATATTCGTCTGGAGTATTTGTCACTTTCCAAAAACACAGAATTAAAGTCAATGTTTTTTCGTCTCAATCCACCCCCTCCCCCTCATATGAAAATTTTCTTTCAATTTGACATTACACAATGCTAGTAAGAGGCAGGGGCATAACGTACGGTGAATTTTGTCCCGTATTATATCACTTATAAAAAACCCTCGACTTGCAATAGTATAATAGAAGTTTATGGCAACCGTAAAAATCGGGTTTTATGGATATATGGAGCCAGACCAGTGTATGCGGAAGGAGCCAACAAATAACCCTGCTCTGAAGAAAACTTCCTAAGATAAGGCTGTTGATTATAGACATTGAATTTTGTTTGAAATCAGAGATCACTGAGATTATGGAACTGGGATACATTCGTTTATGTACACAATATAGGAACATTATAATAGTACAGCTTAGCCCTGTTAGTGGAGGTGACGATCAAAAGATATTATCACAAATGGTCGTTTCTGTATAACATAAAGTAAACATTAGTAGAGAAATCCTTACAAATACACTAGAGTGATACACTAAGAAGATTTGTGAGTGACTTGATAATACTATTGCTTGACCTAAAAATAAAAAAAAATTAGTTTAGCCTGGAGGGTTGTTTTTAGACAGCTAACTCAAAGTAACGGATAGTGGAAGGTTAATTCTTGCTTAGATGTTTCTTATCGTGATTGTGATAAAATTGTACTAGTTTTATTTGAATAATTTTGTTTATTTTGATAAATCATGTTTATTCTAGAATTACAGTGGTACCTTAGAATTAAGAGCACCTGTGCGATCGGCCAAGAACTGTCTTAATTCCGGGGTTCTGGTTGCTGGGGCCACTTTGTGATTTATTTATAATGGGGTAATGTATGTTATGCTATTGGTGAGTGATGGGGTCCCTACAAAACTACCGAAGCATAAACAACGTCGCTAATCTCTAAATTGCATTGCGCTGGCAGCGGATTTGAAACATCGGTTATACGTCGGATATACGGGGAAATATATGCGCATTTTTAGCAACATCGCATATGCATCGAAAATGCGTCGAAAAAAGATGCCGACATTGCCAACGCGTATTATACGCGTATTTTTTTAAACGACTATAAAACGCATATTTTCCTATGTATAAACGACGTCGGAAATACATCGAAAAAAAAGATGCCGATATTGCAATATATCGTTTATTATACGTATTATTTTATACGTCTATAAAATGCATATTTCCTATATTTAAACGACGTCGGAAATACATCGGAAAAAAGATGCCGATATCGCAATCGTATCTTATCGTATTATTTCATACGTCTATAAAATCCATGTTTTCCTATGCATAAACGACGTCAGAAAAATATAGAGAGAACATGCCGATATTGCCAACTTGTATTATACGTATTTTTTATACGTCTATGAAACGCATATTTTCCTACGCTTATTCGACGTCGGAAATTTATCGATTGACGTGTTGTAGGGGACATTATGAAGAATCAATAGTGGAGCATTATGAATATACTTAAAATTATCAATACTATAGGCTCTAAAACACCATCAATGACCATGCGTTCTGATTATTACCATTTTAAAACTTACTTAAAAGTTATCTAAATAGCATTATGTGTGACAAATATTAAGTTTAAATGTGATAAATAATTTCAAATAATAAAAAAATTATGTAAAAAATTTATTTTAAATTTACACTTTAAAAAAAAATTTCAACCGTCTGGAATTGTAACCATGTAAAATTCTTCATTAAATGTAAAGGGGCGAGAGTTAAAATTAAATAGCTGAACTTCCCAGTTTTTTTGTCTATAAAGCAATAAAAAAATCAGCAATGAATTTTGAAGCCACAAATTTATTTATTTCACTTATCATGATCATCCATTCAAGGAGTGGATGGGGTACACTTATGCCTATCACACTGAAAATATCATTTGCCTCAATGAACTATCCCTCAGCAAACATAAAGGAGGAAAAGACAATACAAATATCTAAATTTAAAAGCGCGAGCGGTAACAAAAAAGAAAATGTAGGAAGTTAACTTTTTGGAACGAAATAGAAACGATAGACCACTTCCGCGCCTTGGAGGCGAGAGGTCCCTGGTTCAAATCCGAGTAAGTACTAGTGTTCAGTTGCAATGTATAAATATGATATGCTGTATATTAATATGCTATGGTGTATGTATGAATATGTGAATTATGAATGCATACGCATTTTTATACGTCTAAAAACGCATATTTTTCGAATCTCACTTGGTCGGAAATGTGTTGGAAAACCTCGGAAATAGGCATTTTATACGTATAAAAATCATCGGAAGTTCGTTGGAAATACATCGGAATATAAACGTATAACCGACGTATAGCCGACGGTTCGGTATTATCGTTTCGGGACTATTCCACTTTTCGTACGACATCTAAAGATCAGTTTCGAATTATTTTAATTTATTTTTTGCAAACTATTTGTCAAGCAAGCTTTGTCACTAAGTACATTTTAATACAATACAAGCGCGCAGGCTGTTTCTTCCATGCTAATTTTTCTGGCAAACATCTGGACGTTTTATGCACAATTAACCCATACTAGAGTCACAAAGATTATGTCGACGCTGTAAAATCAAAGATATTATGTGCACACAAAATGTGTACTCGTTTATTGTTCCAGGATCACAGCTTGAACTTACCACAAACCCGTGTCCAATCGGTGACAAAAAGTACACTTTGTGTTTATAAAAGGGTTGCATAGCATAATATTAGACGCAATTCACACTTGGGCTGTAGAAGGCAACGGTGTATGTGGGTGTTATTATTTTAAACATGATTTTCATGATATGGACGTTAAAGACGATTTAAGAGTTGGGAAATTTTTTTTTGGATTGCGCATGTGGTCTTAATGTCGGGTTCTTTTGCAATTTGGGAGCGGAAAACGCTCTCTTTGATCTTAATTCCGGATTTTTTCACCATAGAAATCCATAGAAAATTCGATTCTCTTGAAAAACTGGTCTTAATTGCAGGATTGTCTTATCCCGGAGTTCGAAAGTATATATTCGATTAGAAATTTTCACGATAGGAACTCCTGAAGCTCCCTTTTGGGACTATATACTGCTATTATGTATAGTAACAATGGAAAAAGCACTGCATGGCAAGACATATTAGTATGGTAATATAAATTGATCATATGCACCAATGAGTTCGATAACTAGACCCGCATATGCAAATGTCGCTAATTATTTCTGGGGCCATATTTCGTATAGCCACATATAGGACGAAACTTGTGTCATTTCTTCTCATAGCATTATAATAAAGTGCTACTAAACTGCAGTTTACTTTTGCAAAAGCTCCGAAATCTCACCTTTTACATAAGAGTTTCAGAAATATTTAAAACAGGTGTTGTGATAGCTTCAAGTGGAAGACACAAAAGCTTTGGGTCATCTCTCTTCTTGCCACACATGGAAAGTACAGAGGGTGCTTCAGTGACTACATACTTTAGCTGTCTGCACGGATATTTTTTGGCTTTATTATCATTGGTATTTATTTTTTTACTCTAGAGACTATCTTTTCGTCCTAGGACAAGAAAAAACAAAGAGGGGAGTGATGTATTCTGTAATATCGTCTTCCTCCTACACTGACCATATCAGCTGGTGCAGTGCTCAGTCATGTGACTGCAGTTACCGGAGCAACTTGGACCACCAATACCTTAGTTATCCCATGCAGTGTAAGAGAGACTGATTTCAATCAATTATCGATATGCTTTCAATCGTTTTAGCTCAGTATTATTCTCAGTTTGCAAGTCAATAAATGTTTGACAGTTTTAAGGTCTATTGTCTTTGAATTAATATGAGTAAATATGTGTTAATATGAGTACGACATTCAGTTTAGTTTATTTTTTATCCTGTATTCCATCTCTTCGTGCTTTGAGTAATGTTTATGTCCTAAAAAGTCAGGAGTTTTAGATACATCAGCTTTTAGTTTTATTTCGGTAAATTCGGTGCAAGATTGGTATCGAAGTCGATAAAAACTTTATTTCTCTCTTGACACTATTGTCAAAAGCAAGGCTTCAGTCAAGAGCGAGACTGAAAATGGTGGTTGCATTGGTATGAGTCGTCAATCAGATTACTGTTCCAGGCAACCGTGGTCATGAGGTCCAGACAGTCGTGAACAAGTTGACTTAATTGTGTATCGTTTGCAAGATTTCCGTTTTGACGTTTCGGGAGAAATGAGCTTTATAGAATAGCGCTTTAATGTTGCTGTATTGCTGAAGTCTTTCAAATATTTCAAAAATGTTGATAAATTCAGCACTTGATGAAAATATGTATTATATTTGGACGTGTAGGGGAAATGAAGAGCTGAATTGGATAACGCTTAAATTATGCTCAGCTGATTAATTTACAGCTGCATTTCTGAAGTCAATGCTCGTGAAAAATTGTTTGTCAGCCGGTGACACTCGCGTACTTTTATAAAACACACTTACGTATTCAAAAATTACAAGAAATCAAAATTCTTATTTTAAAATTGGAATTTTTATTTTACCTGAGAAGCATATCCGCCATCACGATTCTGCAAATAGGTATTTGAAGAGACAGCGTTGTTTTCCATTTCTAAATGAATATGGCACTTAAGTTACGCCCTATGTTGTCGTTAATAAACTGAGCAAAATTGTTAACGGCGAAAATACTTAACAATAACCAGGGACATCAACCTTTTCGCAACCAATCAAAATACGCAGAACAAAAATTTCTAATATTAGTCTGTTAAATTTAGAATTTGGGTTTTCCACACATTGGATATTAGCAAAAAATTCCTTATAAAGTAAATGATGCAATGGTCAATGACGTAATGCAGTTCTAAATAGCATAGCCCTTCGATTGTTCACCAGCATTATCTCACTTGGAAAGATTGATTTCAGCGTCTATTTTATATAATGTTATGTAAACATTGTCGAAGCGACTTAATAAATCTAATTCAATATTGGATAAGATTTGCAGAAGATATAAACTAGACCGAATTTCGATTTAAGTAATGAAGTGACACCCACTTGCAATGCCAGAAGTCCAGATACACAATATATCTGGTCAAAGAGAAATCTTTCACTGTTTCGACATAATTATCAGTTTCAGGATTATTATCTTGAACGAGCTCATCGAAGTAAATATAATGCAACCTCTTTTAGGCACAAATAATCAAATTCCGTTCAAACCGTTTTCGAGATAATGGTAAACTTTCTCTATTTTACTTTGACTATGAGCGACGAGGTCAAGGTCACTGAGGTATCTCTTATATAACGTCTCTCTCATCTCATCTCTCATCTATTCATAATAATAGTAATTATATAATTTTTCACTGCCCATTGTAAGTCTTAGAATTAGCAATGACATGTGCTGGGCTTCAATCAACTGCTTGTTTTCACTGCATTGATTTCTCAACAGTAATAGCAAAACTACTATTATTACATGCTGAAAGACTGACTTCTGTTTCCGACGAAGGTCCATTCAAATTGCAAAGCTGTTTATTATATGCTGTTATACATATTTTGTATATTTGTTAGCCTCTCCTGTATATGAATTCTATTCAAGAGAATACTAAAATATGACAATGATATTTTAGAATCATCCTCTTTTATCTCATATAACATACTAGCGGTCAAGCTTGTGTGACTAGCGGTCTAGCGATAATATCAACTGAACGGCAAAACACCTTTAGATCATTATATATGGAATATGCTCGAATCTAATAACTCTGCGAGCTGTTATTATTATTATTATTATTATTATTATTATTATTATTATTATTATTATTATTATTATTATTATTATTATTATTATTATTGTTATTATTATTATTATTATTATTATTATTATTATTATTATTATTATTATTATTATTATTATTATTATTATTATTATTATTATTATTATTATTATTATTATTATTATTATTATTATTATTATTATTATTATTGGCTTTTACTCCAGAGCCTATCACGGCATATCTGTGATGTTTTGCTTGTCCAGGACAAGAAAAATAACGAGAAGAGTGATGTATTCTGTCCAACAGTCTTCATCCCACACTGACCATATCAGCAAGTGCAGTGATGAGTCACAAGATTGTAGTTACCGGAGCAGCTTGTGCTATCAGTACCTTATTTATCCCATGGATTGCTGGAGAATTGATTCAAATCAATTATCGAGCTGTTTTCTATCGAGTCAGTTCAGTACCATACTTCATTTACTAGTCAATAAACGTTTTGAGAGTTTTAAAAGTCTACTGAGTTAATGTAAGATAAGGCATTCAGTTTAATTTTCTCTTATCTTGTAAGCTATCTCTTCGTGCTTTTAGTTCATTTGGGGAAATATCTTGTATGCGCACATTGTAAACCGGTTGTCTGAAAAATCGGTATATAAAAACTCACTATAAAAACACAACTGTAGATACATCAGATTTTAGGTATTTGTTTGTCCGTTCGCTTAAGATCGGTTTAGCAAGTTATTAAATCGATAAAAGCTTTTTAAAAAATTCTTTATCGACATTTTTGTCAAAAGCAAGGCTTCAGTCGGGAGGGAGATAGGAAAGAATAGAAACAGTGACGTTTTTCGTCGATCGGATTGCTGTTCCAACAAACCATAGTCGCCAGGTCCAGACAGTCATGAATTAGCCAATCCGGTTATTTATCGTATGAAAGAGTTCCGCTGAGCTCGAATTTTTTGTTTTACTAACTTTGGCCACAGATACTGCGAATAAATCATAATTCGCCCGTTTTCTCTCACAATTCAGAATGACAGGCTTCTCTGCTCTAAGATTTAGTGCCATCTAATAGTGGAAAAAAATTCACATGAATTTATAAACGAATTATCACTGCCATTCGTAGACCAATTTTAACGGGTAAAAGCGTAATTAGCATTATCAAATGTTATGGTCATTTCTCCTTCCTTCTCAACAAGTCTCGATGAGTTTGAAACACCCCTTAGAGTAGTTGAGAAATGGGGGTTCTACTGCAGTCAATTATCATGACGTCATCAATAAAGTGCCGCCCACCAGCAGTTGAGAAACGAGAGTTCTGGACCAACCACCTCCTCCTCCCCCAGGACTTGTTCTTCAGATCCCTTCCCCCTCATAGGTGGGAAATTTTATCTGATTTTTGCATATTTATCCGCTTAAGACGATTCTGAACAACTTTTGGTTTTTACTTCTCCCCGTGGGAAAATTTTGTGATTTTTGCATATTTATCCGTTTTAGACGATTCTGAACAACTTAGGGTTTTTACTCCCCCCCCCCCCTCGGTGGGAAAAATTTGGTGATTTTTGCATATTTATCCGTTTCAGATAATTCTGAACATTTTTGTTTTTTTTACCCCAACCCCCTCCGTCGCCTCCACTCGGTGGGAAAGTTTTGTAATTTTTGCATATTTATCCTGATCAGATGATTGTGCAAGGAACTGACTCTAAGATTTTACAACCACCTCGTGACTACATACATTTGTGCGAAACCTGCTGTTTGGATAGTTTTGGAATAAATAAAGCTGATGTTAACGCTGATCAGAAGTGACGTCATGAAGTTATGTCTGTTGCCATTGTTCTTGTGTTGTTGCTCTTGTTGTCATGGTTGTTGATTGTTGTTGGTTGTTGGTTGTTGTTGGTTGTAGTTGTTATTTGTTGGTTGTGGTTTTTTGTTGTTGTTGATGTTGATTGTAGTTTGCTGTTGGTTGTTGTTATTTCTTGGTTTACTGTTGGTTGTTGTTGGTTGTTAGTAGTTGCCATATTTACTTAAAATGAAAACACTCGCTCACGTTATTGACATGTAAATATGAATCGATTGACAATCCGACCAACAACCAGCAACCAACCAACAACAAGCAACAACCAATTAACAATTAACAACCACAACCAACAATCAACCACAACCAACAACCAGAAACATCCTACAACAACCAACAAACAACAACAACCAACCAGCAACCATCTAACAACAACTAACAACCAACAACAACCAACAACCAATCACAGCCGACAACCAACAACAACCAACAACCAACAAGCAACAAACAACTACAACCAACAACCATGACAACAACAGCAACAACACTAGAACAATATCATCAGACAATACTTCAGGACGTCACTTCCAATCAGCACTAACATCAGTTTTTTTGCCATCATTTATGCCAACCCTATCCAAACAGCAGGTTTAGCGCCAATGTATGTTTTCACGTCTGATAAGGATAAATATGCAAATATCACAAAATTTTCCCACCGAATGGGGGCGGGAGGTAAAAAAATAAAAAATGCTTAGAATCATCTAAAACGTATAAATATGAAAAAATCGCAAAATTTTTCCCAGCTAGGGCAATGTCCTAGGGGAGGTGAAGGAGGAGAAGGGGGTTGGTCCAGAACTATCCTTTCTCAACTACTGGAGGGCGAGGCTTTGGTCATGACGTAATGATGACGTCATGATGATTGACTGCAGCAGAACCCCATTTCTCAACTATTCCTTGGAAAATTACGGCGTAAAAAGAATTTTTACGTGCAGTGCCAAGCAAACATTATGACGTCAGAGTGACGTCGGATTTGATGTCGTGAACCGATTAACGTCCTAATCAAATGTCAATTTATGTTGTTTTGATTTCGTGACCAAATAACAACCATTTTGTAACCCCTAAAAGACGTCTGATTTTTCCTGGGTACAGGTGTAGTGTGCATTTATATTTTGCAACTCTGTTAGATGGACTGGTGGAAGGCGGTTAATGACTGTCTAAACTGCAACGAGAAAATTTTGTTATATTTCTATTTTTATTGATTATTCCAAGGAACTTAGAAGTGGGTTAGCACAAATTATGCTTTACTAACAAAGGTGTGTTTCAAGAAATAAGACAACCTGTATTTTAAAGAAATGTTCACTAAAGTTTTGAATAACTGCATTATAACATATCATATGACACAAGTAAAATTTGTAATATATACTAGGCTACATTAACTCGAATCAGCATTTAAGGTTACTACTCACATTACATCATTATCAGAGGTTTCTTTGTAACTGAAATGGAAACTACGCAGCGTTTTATTGAAAAAAATGAGATACAATCAAGAGGCACAAGAACTGTGCATTGTGAATTAAGCTTTTTTACATATTTCTATGATTGTTATCATCTCATATTAAGAAAAAATAGACTTACTTGGTTTTGTGCCACAAGAAGGCGGGGAGTCATGTAACAAACTGAAACAAGTATGTTTTGACCTTGTCCCAAAATACAACCAAACAAGTGTCAGTTTCAGCATCAATACCAGGAATCACTACAACAAAAAGCAACAGTTTCCTGGGGCTAATAGTATAAGTTCGCTCTAAGCATGTCTCGTGATTTATATCCGTTGTATGCAGGAACGTCATACATTGCATTTACAAAATATTGTAGTAAGGCAGCAAAAACTTCGGCAAACCGAAGTTCACAATAAAACCAGATGCATATTCTCCGAGTTAAGCTATAGCCCTGTAAGTAATTTTCCCAGAATTCCAATATTTTAAAAAGCGTTTCAAGCAATTGTCGCGCCCTCAAGCATCGTAAAGTAACAGACAAGTGGAATCAGTTAAAAGATGTGTTGGGTTGCGTAGATTGAAGTCAAAAGATTTATTCAGTACTCCGCCTTTCCTGCAAAAATATATTGCTTTAGAATTAGCACTCGGCCGTTAATGGTCATTTTGCACATTCATGGACAGGCTTAATAAAGATTTGGTAAGTAATGGTAATGGGAATAACGTTTATCGTTTACAAATATTGTAACCTGGTAACCAATCTGGACATGAAGATGTGAATCTGTAAGTGACTCAGAAGAACATGAAGAACATGATAACAATTGCGTTAGAAGTAGATTTAGGGGGCAATAAACATCCAGAAAACATTGTGCAAAATTTTAAAAAGATCACGTACAGTGGCTCAGATGACACGCGATATCTACTGAGAAGTATTTTCACTTTCTCTTTAAACAGATCTCAACACTGATAGTAAACAGATATTTGTGCTTTGAACCTTTTACAGGACTCAAACAATTATAATTCCTTGCCAGCCACATAGTGTAAGTGGGCAGAGACAACACGCTTCTAGTGTGGTTCTTCCATGCGAACCTTCTTTGGACGGTTAATTTTTGAGGATAGGATTACGGTAGCCAAGAATTATCACCTAGTGTAGCAGCGACGAACAATAAGCAACAACCCTTAAGCAAGAACATTGGCATAGATATAACACTTGCTCATTTATTGATTCAATAAGATTTAAGTGGATTGCAGTCGACGACTAATTATCTCTCAGAGACTGAGTGGTCCTTTTTATGACTTGGAGAGTATATTATCACAGCCATGTGCTTCTTCTGGTGTAAATTACGATATGGCAAACTACTTTCTGAGTACGACATCTCTGGTCTCAGTTTGGTGCTACGCTACAGGCGGCGCTATATTCCTGGAAGTAACACCACCAGGAAGTCATTGTATTACTCCAATCCAGATGTCATTGACGTAAAAACAGACATTTATAATCTTATATTTTACTTTTATTAACTGTGAGTGTTATAAATAAAATAGAATTTAAAATATGATTTATCGTTAGTATTATTTTTAAGTCTTAATATGAAATGCGCCAATGTAAATCTTAGCATCTTAGCATGAGTTTCTATTTGTTCTTCTATATCGCAGCTAATATCTGCCGAAACGAGCCAGCCAGCGAAAAAAAAAGAAAGTCGATGAGCCAGCTAAAGATAAAAAACTTCCTGTAAATAAAATCTGAGTAAGAAATTGCTTTGCCTGATCTTTTGACACAATTTCATTGATTTTGCCACATTATTCCGGTGCTTTCATCCCCATAGTTCTGCAATATACATTTCAGGCAAATCTTTAATAGTCATTGTGATTTCTGGTATGTGTGTATTGAAACAACGCTACTGCTTGTTGTCTTATTTCTTATTTGAAGTGGCTTTAATGCATTTATTATTCATGTAATAATCTGCTGAATCCTATGGAATTTCTCGATCAGCAATAGTTTTTCATATTTTTCATATGGGTATCTTGCCGCACACTACTGTTAATTTTAAGTCTAATGTCTGTAGCAAAATATGACAAATTGAATAGGCAGTGATGAAATTATCTAATTTCTTGTGCTACTTAAGGTGTTATATTTTCCTGAAAATAAAATTAAAATCAGTCTGTTGCATTTACTATTTCTAAAGACAATAGGAATGTTAATTGCTGTAGGAAATAAACACATTGTTCTTTCTTTATCTTAATCAGAAGAAGTTAATGTTGATATACAAACCAATCACACATGACAGTTAAATTCACATTACACATAATATTTTAATATGCTATATTCAATTGCATAAAACTTAAGCTAAACTTAACAGAATGAAATTTTGTTTGTTTTTCATTGTGTTTCTACATTAAATTATATACAAAAATGATTTTAGTGAGATGTGCGAGTTGTTGTTTTCAAGATAGTTCTGATTATGTGTTTTTAAAATACAGATTAATTATCAAAATAACAAATTGACACATTGATGAAAGCGTCACAGTTATCTGAATTATTTTCTTATAATAGCCAAAATTCCTGTTGATAATTGTTACATAGAAGCCCGTTGATCTGCAAAAGTAGCAATCGATAGGAAATCATAAATAATATAGCCATCTCTATAAGTTAAGATACATTACATAAGCCTGACAGATATATCGTATAAAGAAACGAACAAAGCCTACATACATATATACCAGAAATATCTTAAATATTTGCTGCACAACTTAAGTGCGTCTAGATTGTAAAACCTTGAACCAAAGCTCACATTCTAGAAAGAAAACTTCAAAAATCTGTACCACGAAAACATTTTAAAATGACAAAAGGATCTCATTGAAAAATAAACAATTGATCATGTAAGTTCAACCTAGTTTTAAAGATTAGGTAACGTGACGTAGTTCTTTTTTTAAGACCGAAAGGACCGTAAACAGTAGAAAAATAAACACTAACATAACCATAAAACTTATATTTCAATATTTCAATAAAACACACACTAGTTGTGAAGAGTCCCGTTAAGCCTTACTTCCGCTTTAAAATTAAGTTCTTTTCTACATGGTTTAAATAGGTTGGTGTACTGAAAGACACATTTTAAATATTTCGCCAAAATGGTTGTATTGTTTTACTTTCAGCTTTCTGTATTTAAAAACATAATGAATCGTGATATAAAGTGCTCCAAACAGCTGAAAAACTAAACAATATTGGGAATCGATTGGCAACCTCTTAAAACATGTTTAAGGTATTGTTTTTGGATTGTGGTGTCACAATAAGCACGATCTTGTTCATTCGTCATTAATTTCAAAGAGGTTTGCTTCGAGACGCTGATAGTGTGCTCTTTGGCTCCTCTGTCGTCGGATCGCTTGTCTTTCCCAAGGCCAGATTGATATGTTGCTATAAATAGCTGAAACTAGCTTATCGAAAAATTTATTTTCTGCACCCGCTTGCGCAAGAGTGCGATGCGGCCATTCAAGATAAATCCTCCTCTGTATCACGCGCTTCACACTCCTTGGCAATGACATACCAAGGTCATCCAGCTTGACGTACAACACTCGTCTCCACGTAGTTAGATCCAAGTGAGCGGCAATTTGCATCTCGTAAAGCGGCCATCGTTTCTTGACAGAACTAGAGCTAAGAACGATAAGTAACACACAGCTGGCTTCCATGTAATTAACGATTTCCTCCGCGAGGACACCACACACGGGGAAGTCACGTTCATGCACACAACATTCAAGACCGTGTTTATCTTCCAATATGCCCAACAATCGATCGCGTACCCAAGCGCTATCCTCCGAGCAGTAGGAAAGAAAGACATCAAACATATACGACCTTTCGCTATCGTACTTGTGAAGTCGAAAAAGGCAGTAGGGTATCCGATACAGAGTTGTTTTCACTCGGTATCTGTATTTGTATATCAGAAACGAGAGAGCAACAGCCCCAAAAATGGAAGCACATACCGACGCAGTAACAACAACAGCCCGGGCTACTGTCCCTGAAAAATATAGAAAGCCTATATATTGTGAACCCGTTTTAGCATGTTCTCGTTGTTTATAAACGCAAAGGATTTGATCATAAATTTTGATATCTTCAAATGTGTGCGGAACCCCTGCTGTAGCGGTTGGCGTATTAGCTTTATGTCTATTAGGCAGTACTTAAGTATATGTTTTACAAGCTGCACTCATACTGATTAGATGACGAAATGTAGCACGGCGTTTGTTTTTTTAACACTTACTTTTTACACGTACCTGTTGTGTAGCATGTCTTCTTGTACTGCTCCAAGTTTATCTCACTAACAAGTTGCATTTTGTCATCAAAAATACACAGAATTCTTTCCAATCCAATTATCCTAACTCGAGTTTCTACCGACTTCCTAATCCATGCAATTGTTTCCATGGCGGAAGGATAACAGCTGCATGCAAGCGGATTGCTTGATATATCCAAATCTACCCTATGATTATGTTGTATCAAATGTAAAGAATTGCGTATTGTACTGGGCACTGTAACAATGTCATTTTTTGATAAATCCAATTTCCTTAGTTCTGTACACTTTTCTAGCAGATATCGTGGAATAGTTAAGAGTCGGTTACTCGACAGATCTAAGTCCTGTAGATGATGCAGTTTGTTACAAAGTGTTAGGTTTGCTGGCAATTGGAGTTCATTACTTTCAAGATTCAATGCTTTAAGATTAGGAAATGTTTCAAATAAACGTGTGTTTAACACATTAAAGGGAACATTTTTCAAAATATACTTTGCGTTTAATTCTTCTACATTTTGTAACCCTATTATATTTGTAAAAATTTCCAAATATACTTTAGCTTGTAGGGAAATGTCTATAACTTTTAATTTATTTTGTTTTAAACATAAATTTGAAAGTGAGCGACCTAGTTTTATGTAGTCAAAAGTTCGAATACCACCTAAATACACTTCTTGCAGCTTAGGAGCTACGGGAAACATAATATTAAGGTGACAGCTTGTATTTAACAGATCGAAAGCCGAAGGCAAATATTCACACTGCAAATCAGGAAATTCTATCACACATTTTGCAAAGGAACAGTAAACTTCGCGTTTGGTTAAAATATCGTTTAAAGTCTTATTACGTAGGCATTTAAGTGCCAGATCATCTCCTGAAAAGAATGCATCATGCCTGAAGCGCTTGTTTTTATCCTGCAATTTTGCCTGATGATACAGATATTCCCTATGTTCGTCCAATCGTGGGAAGGATTCTCGCTTTGTTCTTTTTTCTTGACTGTGATTCTCTGATTCTACTATCAGCGGCACAAATTCATATTGAATTCCTTGTTCTTCAGCAATCAACATTTCGATATTTGCATGAAGGCTCAAGGTCTCAACCATAGCGGATTTTTCTATAAAGTAAATGTAGTTGTATGATATATCTAATATTACTAGATGTGGAAATATATGGAGAAGACCATTAGATATATAACTGATTCTATTGAATCGTAAATCCAAAAACTTCACTTTGTTGCTTTGCAAAGGATAGAATGTACTGTTTAACTGCAAATATTCTAACGGATTTGAAATAACAGTTGCGCTGAACAGTTTGTTTAATGCCAGTGCTGATAATGGGCAATGAGATACTCCAGAAATGACCTTTTGAAGAATGTAAGGGGTGTGTTTTATAAAGAGTTCTTTCAGATCTAAAACTTCGAGGTTGTCAAAAATCTTAATAAAGTCTATCAGCAGACGAGGCGTACAAACACGTAAATAGAAGTGCAGGCGGCGAACTGACGATGCATTTGTTAGATTATTCCATGTAATCTTATATCTATTTTCTATATTTCCAAAAATCCAGAGCTCCTCCAAAACTGGGAAGCATTGGACCTGGGTAAAATTTAACAGAACACAATTGTGTTGTGAAGTATCGACACGTAATATCAAACTTGTGATATTTAAACACTGCATTTCGTTCAACTCTTCTGAAAGTTCCTCGGGTGTACCCTGGATCGTCGTAGCATTGCTTGGAAGCAAGAATTGTTGCTTAAATGACGCAATGTTTATATTTTTACTGTACCACACGCGACTGCTTGCGTAAAACTTGGCATTCATGGCCGATTTTGTTGCATTTGTGCAAACATAGACTGCAACACTTGCAATCACCATACGCATTGCTAGAGTTTTCCACAAAGGGTGAAAAGCCATGCTAAAACTAGTATCCACATCAACGGTTTTGATGTTTATCCCTTCAATGCATGCGCAGTAATGAATTTTCGTAAAATATACATGTAGATATTTTAGATCAGACACTGCTTACTGGATTTTTCGATAAAATTAATATGAGTAACAAATTGACTTCATGTGTCGCCATCCTTTAGATGTTTTATCGAAATTATTGAGGTTAAAATTTGTTAAATAATAATTTCTTCATAAAACATCTGCTTATCATTATTTGCAGTCAGTTCATCTTTTTTGACCATAAATATAAATTAATACATCTCGCTAACTTATTTTTATCTTTGTAGGGTAATAATTGTGTATTAGAAATGTCATACACAATAGCTTTTGTCGACCTTGATATATCCTACGGGCATCTCTAGTAGTTCTTTAGGTCTCAACTAGAATGATATAAACTATCATCGCATCTTTATTAGTATCACGTTATGTCCTTACAATCATTTCCTTCATTTCCTCATTCAAACCCTAACACCATTATCTACCCCACAAATGTTGAAGCAGATAAGGGCATTATTATTTAAATGCGCTTTATGTTTATTAACAAGGAAATAGGGTTTTCATATGCAGCTTGGAAATATTCTGACTGTATTACATCACTACATGTCACTGGCAAAAATAAAACAACATTATTACTTATGTCTTTTAACGCCATATCCAATAACCTTCATAAATGCGACATTACGCACTGGTTCACAATATGCAGCTATTTCCTTGAATACATTTATGTTTAATAAGAATGTTTTACGTTGTTGTCCAACACTCAACCTCTACGGTGGTTCAATCTGTTGTGTATAATACCTCTTTACTCTGCAGATCCACTGGGGATTCAGCGCAAAATAATGCTCATAAAAGAGAGGGACCAATTTTTAACATATGTTTAAAAAAATCCTCCACGGCGGTTTAGTCTGTTGTACATAATACCTTTCAACTCCAAAAATCCACTGTAGATTCCGCGAAAATAATACTGATTAGGGTGAACTGCTTTTTAATTTATCAATCCGCTCTGATAGATCTCAGCTGTATTTTTAACAACGAAGTCAAACTTTGAATGCAAGCAGCTCTTTTTATCCTAACGCCACGTGTATGTGACATTTTCTACAAACCAAACAAGGAAAAATTATTTGCCGTTTCAGGAAATTTATCTCCTACTTGTCAAATTACGGACTTCTGACAACTACGCTAATTTTCTTGTGGTCAAACTACCAACTTCGGACATGCACATAAACTTGAACCAGATTTCTGTATTTAATATGAACAAAACAAAACTAAAGCAGCTTATATTCCGAAGAATAATCGTTTTTTAGGATATGGCCAAAATAATTTGACATTTCATGAAATGCTGGTTTTTGCTCATTGATTATAACATATATATATATACTGAGGTAGAAAAGAAATAAACTACCGAAAATCAGTTTTTTTTTGGTTAAAATTTTAACCACAGATTGTACCATAACTGTACACAATCTGGCTTTATGTTGTCTAGCATGCTTTTCGGGGTATATGTTGAGGTTTTATCATGTTTCATATCAATCCATTAAGTCATTATCCTTTGGTCGCTTAAACATTTTTAATCCCTACACGAATAGTCAAAGCTTAGTTGCACCTGCGAATGTAGCGATCGATTTAAAGCTCGCTCGCTCAAAATTGTCGCGACCATTCGATCGGCATGTTAGATTCAAGGAGTTTGATACGCAATGTTGCCAGATGTTGCCAGATGCAAACAATGTCAAGCTCTTGAATGGAAGGAGTACAGCCCTCATATGAACCCTACATACGTACGGGAACACCCTCATACTCTCTGGAAAAGGTTGAAAACAGAACACTAGTTATTGATGGTTCTGCTTTATATCCCTCAGACAGTGCCCGAAATATTGGTGTAATTTTTGACCGTACTACGTCTCTGCACAACCATCTGGGGATATCACAAAAACGATATGTTCTTAAAGTATTGAAGTTCATAATATTTTGATAACGACTAAAATGCAAATTTACACAAAGATATTCAACTCATTCAAATGGAGATAATATTCAACAGGACTGCAGAGTAAGCATAGAAATGTTGCATAGCGAAGAAAGTATGTGATTTCTAAAGTATACGTCCCATATGACCTCTAAAGGATTTCAGAAATGAAATTTTTGGCTACATCGCTTTAAATTTATTTGATGCATTTCATTTTCATTTAGCACGGTCAGTATTTTATTATTTTTGACAGGTGAACATCTCTCCAGTAGTGCTATTGATTGCAGAAAGAAAATATGGATTTGTATCGAATGGGAAACATTTCCCTTATTTAAAACACATGGTTCACTTTCAAATTTAATAGAAAGAGAAAAGCAAAATTTTAGGATCTTTACATGTTTGTCTGTTGTGAAAAACTTACTATTGGAATAAGTAGCGTGTATCGTGAAGTAATTGAAATTTTATTTCGAATATATTTTAGGTTTTTAACTTTTACTTGCATTGTTGCTAATGTTAATGAAGAAATTTTCAAGATCTTTTTATGATCTGATTAAGGAATAAAAAAATGGATTAACTTAACTTTCTATCGTAGCGGAAGTAGTAGAGGCCTTATATAATATAAGTGAGTAGATAGGAATTCGCAAACATAAGAGTATGACCAAAGGTACCAACCACTCTTCTCTTCATTGTATTAAATATTACAAGAAGAAAATAAAGTTAAGAGTTAAATAATTAAAGAAAAGATATGCTAGTGTTTGTTGTGTATTAACATGTTCATAGCTCCAGGCCCCAATAAATACATCAATGATTGCATTAATAATACACGATGAACCCTTTGGAACATAATAACATCAAAGGAAAAACAATCTTGTAGATGCAAATTTTGAATATTTGAAAGACCATCGCAAATACAATTCCAATTCAAAATATATAAACTACAAAGGGGGCGTAAGGCCTAATTGTTAAGTTTCTGTTTTGATTACTTTGCTTGTAAAATACATAATTAGTTTTAAATCGTAATTCAGTAATTTATGGGAAGTTCTGTTTTTGCTGGATATGATTGTCACGTGATCACTTATAGAGTGTCAACCTGTTAATAGTAAGCAGGGGCTGCCGTAACAACATACGATTAGGATGAGAATACAGATAATATCAGATGATTCCATATACCACGGTCATAATATAAATCTCTATAAAACAAAGGACTCGCAGAGCTTTTATTTATACAATAATTTTCGCGTGAGACATCTAAAACGTGCTCTGTCACTTAAAAAAATTTTCAAGAACGGTTTACACTAATCTGCTGTGAGTCAAACGATTGTGTTGTTGATATCTAGTACATAAACTGTAGCCACTAGGGTTACGCTAGCAATCGCCAGTGTTACGCCAGTAGGTACTTTTTTCTTGGGTGTGGTTATCACATTTCAGTTTAACTACAAATTGGATAAGAGAAGAAGCTGTGAACATTTTGTACATATGTTGATTACGAGATATAAAATTGTGATTAAAAAGAGCTTTTGGTTTCAAGAAAAGCAGGTTGTGTCTCGCAGTTCTTTACATGTCGATTTTAAAACAGTTACGCAGGTATAGAGGCACGTTTGAGTCAATTTCTGCTCAACTCCCGATTCAATCACAGGCCAGTTCTATTCTTTATTAAAAAAACCTTCCTTTTAAAACAAGCCAATTTTTCTTTGCATGGTTCTTCCTCATATTTTATCATTATGCCTTTCTTTATACCGTTCATCTGGAAACGAACAGAGCACAGACCTGATTTAAGCTCTGTGTTATAACATCATGCATCAGCTAGAAAATAGTGTTAACAACACAACTTAAAATTTCCGTTTTTACCTATTTATCTAAGAAATAAAATTAGTAGGAGCTTTAACTTTTTAACCATGAATGAGACACTCAGCCGAATTAAACACCTTCTCCAACAACTTTACTTAACATTTGTACCAAAACCCTCAGTAACTTTTGTAAGTTGTAGAATCCCATTCAGGTCTTTCATAAATCGGTTTTCCCATCCGTACATAAATACCGATTTATTGGAGTTCCACCTTTCCAAGTACCACTCCGCTTCCCAAATCACCTTGCCGGCAATTGTGTCCTTGTGTCAGACCTTTATTAAGTCACACTTAAGCCAGCTATATATATGTATATAAATATATATATATATATATATATATATATATATATATATATATATATATATATATATATATATATATATATATATATATATATATATATATATATATATATATATATATACCTGAAAGGTCATTGCTTTATTGTGCCAGGGAGGATTTTTTATTACCATTTCGTCTATTTCTCGTTGGACTTTGCTCGCTTCTTGTCAATTATTTATAAATTTCTAGTGTATCCGTCACTGTTTGCTTTCACTGGAAAAGAGGAAATACATGTTTGCCCAGCATTCATACACACTCGAATACTAATTTTTGTTCTTGCAAAAGTATGTGTAAAATCTTTTTCGTCATTCCCTTTGCGCACAAAGCTCCATTTCTATTAAAAGGATTACGTGTGATTACAAACAGAGCGACCACTAATACTAAAAATACTTAAATTATTACGTGTCATGGGTGCTGGAATGCATTGCTGTTCAAGCTTCCAAAATACAAAACGCCCACAAGGTTACCATCGAGTTTAAGGCAAGTTTATGGTCTGAACTCCAACAGACTATTTTCCAAAGCTAGCGCGCTTAGGAGAGTGACATGCAGTGTCACTAACACTCGGGTTCTAATGCTGCTCTCGGCTTTGCCTTTTGAAATATTCCACATGTCGGGTGAATAAAACTACATATCACCATCTTAACTATATCACAGGTGTAGAGTGTACACAACTATGTCCCTAAAGTGTTAATTCTAAACATATATGTTTATTGCACGTTACATATTACTTTCCACTAATTTATAAACATACAGTGTCTGAAACTGAAATGATTTTACAATTGAAATGTAAACTTACAAAGCTATTGTAACTTATTAACTTAATATTATATTTAAAGATCTCATTGTTAGCGAGTTAACAAACAAACCTTTTATTTTGCATTTTTCTTTTATCAAATTTAAGCATTCAAGATAGTTTTCAGCTAATTCATTTGAAACGCGACATATATTATAAATATTCAAGGTGCTATAACTACGAAATAGTGCTGGAAAATCATTCTGGCTTTGTATTCGTTAAGCAAAATATAAATTTTCTAAAATAATTATAGCTGAAAAAATTAGTAATACGAAATATATTTACTTGAACAGATAGGTAAATTTAAACAAATTGCTTTTCGTCCAGATTACTGGTGTAAATCCATTTCGCTAATGTTAATAAAGACTTGCTAAAACAGCATATATAATAGAATTGTAAACAATTAATTGAAACAATTAATTAGCTCGTAGCACCCTAGTATAAATATTAGTTTTATCATTACATCGTCAGTCTGAACTCCAACTAAAAAAACACCACTGGAAAGTTGGAAATCTGGCGAGATGTAACGACGTAACTATGTTAAATGAATTGCTGTTTTCTGGTTTTCCTTCAACAATATACTTCATAGGTGATGCTCAAGATGGGTAAAGTTATACAGTCTTGGAAAAACCCGCCGGGCTATGGAACTAAGTGTTTCTTTAAATATATGATATACCATCAAATTCTTTTTTCTTTTCTTTTCCCTAGAATCTACAGTTAGGTACTGCACTATTTTAACAACAAAATATATGAGTTCTACATATGCCAAGAAATATTTTTATTAATTAACAAAGCTTTTATTTATTAAAAATTCCAATTTATTCGCAACAGACAATTAAATACTAAAACAGCTTTTTTACGCTTGATTAAATAAAGGTTTGAAATAACCTGCCGATTTATCACAAAAGCTTTATTTATTTGATGTGTATAAATAGCAAGTTATTTATTTAATTAGTGCCTTTTTGTCAGGATATAACTGTTCGGGTGAATATAAAAGATCTAGATTACAAAAAAAAACCGCAAACATTGGACATGGATGAAATGAGGAACCGTTGTTCACCCTCAGTGTTCTTTGAAAGAGGTATGGAAAAAGTGCAGTAAACCCAATTGAAAAAAGAAATTCTAGATTACATACGCATATGATTATGGTAAAAGTAAGAGACATTGATGACATAGATATTGTGTCTCTGGCGACAACGACAATCAACATATACAAAAAATGAACAATAAATACACTTAATTCAGTAAAATAAACTGTTATAATGTTCAGAAGAAATTAGAGGATGTTTGTCGCTTTACAATATTGATTGTTGAGTATACATAATAGCAGTTTGATGGCCGTTAAACAGACAAATCTAGCGCAGAACGATCTTCTATAGAGTTTTCCACCAGACTGTCCTCTCAAATTCGATATCTCTTATGAAATTTTCCTTAGTGAACAAAACAGTTTGTATTATCCCTCGGTTTTAACGTGGCTAAACTTGTACGTAAGAACAGAGGGTCCTAAATGTTAAAAACCGATATCTCAACGGGCTATCAAAAAATTAAGTAAATTATCACTGGAGCAGCTTTGGGCCAGCTGCAGTTATGAAGTTTCTATGCATTTCGTCCAACACAGAGGATTTACCATGAAAAGACCTCCGCGCAAACTTGATAACATTCGTCAACTCTTGTATCAGTGGCTGTCCAAGGACACGTGCTTCCTTAAAGAGCTACAGTCACTAATCGGTAAACCTTTAGTGTTGCGTCCATGGCAGCCGAATCCTTATGACCAGGTTGCTTCATACTCTAAGGAAATCATTTTACTCAAAAACAAAACTACTCGTAACAACAACCCTATAGAAAGGAATAAAAATAAATAAAAGATTTAAATTTCTTGTGCTGTTTAATGAATTGACATTTAATGGAATGTCAATAGTGAGCGAAGTGCAGTGGAGCTCAGCTGATGCTTTGTTTGTCTGTGACTTGTGTGTTGTTATAGCATGTGCTGTTAGAGCAATTTAGAGCGGTCGGCCCAGGGATCAATTCACGCCGTCTTCTATCCGGAAGATATTTTTTAATATTTACTCTACATGCATTCAACATCCGAGCAACTTGGGTCAGTTCAACATCTAATCAGCTGGAATGACCAGCTACTAGACTTGTGGTTTGCAGTTTTGGGGGAACATCAACACCAAGACAATCTTAACGACCTCATTCGACAACTGAATTCCTCTCAAAATACATATATGCTAAAATTTTTTACACATGTGTTGACTGCAGTCATGCAAGCCAAGTCTTTAATATTGTATCACACTGTAGACATCCCAGCAGATTACAGTTCGTGTAGGTGTTACCGTTCGTGCATATAAACGTGACATTTACGTTTTTTATGTTGACAATGTGAGTGCAAGTTCCTTGATTTTTCCTTAAAAACTGGATTTTTTAAAATTCATGATGTAAAAGGCTTAGCATTTTAACGCAGAACATTACCCACTGCCCGATTTGGTACAAAATTAGTGTTGCTATCTTGTGTTCTAAACAACACCTGTCAAACACATAAGACTATACACAATGACTTAGATGCTTTTCATCAATATCTAAAGTTTTTCAATTTGATAATATCATATCTCATTCTCAAGTGAAATTTCGCTCAAACGATCGAGGTGTGGTTTATCTAACTGTTCTACTACGCCTCATTAATTCAAATAGAATAATAATAGTGCACATGGAAAGCAAAAACCCATTTCTTGTTGTTGTATGGACCAACTTTATTGTCAGTCTGCATTGGGTTCTAGGTAAATCCACACTGGTGCCATCATCATAAGATGAGTTTGATAGCGGCAGACACATAAACTTGGGAACACAAAACAAATGTTGTATGAGGAAAGAAAACTGCGTGATATTGGTTGCACAGCAGCAATACATAAAAGAATAGTGCATCACATTTTCCTCTTCCTCTTCTTTCCATGGCCCCGTTCGGAGTTTTTGAATGTATTCATCATCAGATTTTTCTTAAGATAAAAGAAATTAACACACCTTTCAAATCACTAAGCTGAAGTAATCTTTCAATGTATTTTTCTGCAATATTCTTTCAGATAAATCTCTTTTATAGGGTTTTTTTTCTGAATTAAGCAATTTTTTTGGCGGTCTTCAGTCGAACACAACTATGGCTTTGAGGACTAACAGCCCCTCCAGTTCATTTTATTGAGCTGAGTTAGCCTTTTCGTCATTCTGCTTCAAGTTTTGATTTTGTAAATGTTAACCACTTAATAACTTTTATGCATTTCAAAGCTTATTATTTCGATTCGAAAAACCGTACTTGCGTACCACGTCTAACCCCAACATTAAATAATCTGTTGTAATTGTGTTTGGCAAGTATACGTCTAATTTCCTAATTCAATGAAACAACTTGATTATTATACATTGATTCAGTGGTTTAGTCAAATGGTCAGTTGTAATGGTGGTTCTGGCCAGTGGCAAACATCTGCCAGCGTGCTGCTTGTAGATGAAGATGGTTTAGTCAATGGTCAGTTGTAATGGTGATTCTGGCCAGTGGCAAACATCTGCCAGCGTGCTGCTTGTAGATGAAGATGGTTTAGTCAATGGTCAGTTGTAATGGTGGTTCTGGCCACTGGCAAACATCTGCCAGCGTGCTGCTTGTAGATGAAGATGGTTTAGTCAATGGTCAGTTGTAATGGTGGTTCTGGCCACTGGCAAACATCTGCCAGCGTGCTGCTTGTAGATGAAGATGGTTTAGTCAATGGTCAGTTGTAATGGTGGTTCTGGTCACTGGCAAACATCTGCCAGCGTGCTGCTTGTAGATGAAGATGGTTTAGTCAATGGTCAGTTGTAATGGTGGTTCTGGCCACTGGCAAACATCTGCCAGCGTGCTGCTTGTAGATGAAGATGGTTTAGTCAATGGTCAGTTGTAATGGTGGTTCTGGCCACTGGCAAACATCTGCCAGCGTGCTGCTTGTAGATGAAGATGGTTTAGTCAATGGTCAGTTGTAATGGTGGTTCTGGCCACTGGCAAACATCTGCCAGCGTGCTGCTTGTAGATGAAGATGGTTTAGTCAATGGTCAGTTGTAATGGTGGTTCTGGCCACTGGCAAACATCTGCCAGCGTGCTGCTTGTAGATGAAGATGGTTTAGTCAATGGTCAGTTGTAATGGTGGTTCTGGCCACTGGCAAACATCTGCCAGCGTGCTGCTTGTAGATGAAGATGAACACCATGTGGTCTATGGAAGACAACTCTGATTTGGAAATCAATAATCGTGATCAATCAATATTAATATAGAATGATATTAATTGTCAATTATTAAGTGTAATTTAATAGGGACAACTTAACTAATCCGAATTCATAAATCAAAGAATATATTTACCTCCCCTAAACAGGCGTATACGATAATTTATTTCAGCAATATTTCTAAATCGCGCGACACGACTCGGCACGATAAAATATAAATTTTTATTTCTGCTTTTTTCCTAAGCTAAGCTACTTTTTCAGAATTTTCTTAGGATGGGTTTCACGCAATGCAGAAGGTAGGTATGCCTTGTAGTGAAAATACAGGTTTTTCGGGGTAGATTAGAAGGGATAAGCGGGTTTTAGATCTCTCATAAATATAAAAACGACGGACATAACATTTAATTTCCACTCAATGTGTGCAATATAATTGGGTTTCAAGCAGAAATGAAAGGCATAACAGAAATCTGAATAATATAGGAAAAACAGGAAAGTATTTCCCGTACTTACCGCTTCACTGTGAAGATATCTTGCTATATGCTTACTGATACTGTTCACTACTAGCTGATCACTGGGGGAAACTGCACTTTAAAAGAATAGCCTGATGATATGTGGTTACTTTCATGTTCACGTAGACCAATTTTTAGATTCATCCTTTTAAAATTGCTAGAAATTCTAAAAGACTTTTGGTTGACTCAGCATAAGATATCGCCCAGCCATCTTCCCAGTTACACGCTCGATTTGGTTATCACTCGCTCTGAGGACGATCGGATGCTCAACCCATTCACAGCAACCGAGGTTTTCTCTGAACATCTCGCCGTTGAATATCTGATAAAATCGGACTGTCAAAATAACCCTGTAATTTCTTTAGAGAAATTGAAAGAACTAGACATAGGTCAATTCAGAAATGCCTTGGAGAGATGCCTTGGACAAAGTCGCCCCTTTGCGTGAAAAGCGTGTGAAAAACCAAGTTCTGAAACTTTGGATTGTAAAAGAGGTGGATGAAAGGAAATTTCGACAAAAATTGGAAAGAAAATGCTTGAAAATAAAACTAGTAAAAATGTGAATAATTTCAAACGCCTGAAAAATCATTTTAACAAACTGATCAAAGCAATATAGCCTTCTTTGATTCGTCCGTCAAAAGTAGCAATTGTAATCAAAAATCCCTTAAAGTCTTGCAAAAGAAATAACTAATAAACCATTAGCGCCAGCCTACCCGGAGCCAACAAATGACAGCGCACTCGTGAACTAATTTTCTGGCTGTTTTATTTCGAAAATTGCCAAGACAAATGACCAAGGATTATAGGGCACAGAGCACCGATTTTCTTGTCATGACCTGCAGCAGTAGAGTTGACAGCTTTCCACAAATCACACAATATCATAAAATCACCGTCAAAATGGATCCACTGTCAATGTTTATTAAAGGATTACTTGGATGCTGCCTCCTAATTTTGGCTGAAATAGTAAATGAGTCATTATCTACCGGATACTACCCCAAAATTTAATACAGCTATAATTACGCCTATCCCGAAGAAAGCCAAAAATCACTGAGTTTAAGAATTTTAGGCCAATTTCTAATTTATCGTTTCTGTCCAAATTTATCAAACGCATTTTTGTAATACTGCTTTGAACAAAGATCCCTACCAGTCAGCCTACCGAAAGGACCACAGCTGAGAAACTGCTGTCTTAACAGTTACAAACTGCATCCTAACTAACCTGACACTCAGAAAACTACCCTCCTCACGCCCCTGGATCTCTCGGCAGCCTTTGACACTGTCCCACATGACCGATTTTCAGATCGTCTGGAAGCAGAACATGATGCTACAAACGCTATATCAAGTTGGTTTGCCTCTTACTCCCGTGATCGTAGCAAAAGTATCAGTGTTGATGGGCACCATTCAGACTGCAAATCTGTTACTGCAATAATTCCAAGGGCTCAGGCACTAGTCCCTGGAATATACCAAATACACAGGCCTTCTCGGCCTTCTGACACGGAATTTTAACTCACAATAAGATCTTCACAAATTTATATGTCATATATATGTGCGAAATGGGCACAAATGTTCCAGCGTGACATTTTAATTCTAGAGTTCTATGTTTGCAATCATTAACAGTGACTAACACCGTTAAAGTCGTAAAAGTTCTTGAAAATATCCACCAAAACCGATTTTCTTGAAAGCGTATCTCATCTTGGAATTTTTTGGAAATGTCTTAAAATTATGGCCAACACGTAGATTGGGAATAGGAGTGAAAGGCATTACTAAACAGAGTTTGATGTGAGAAACGAGAAATCTGTACTTAAATTTCCTTGTTGCTTTAACCCAATGAAGTTTTCAAACATTTAAGCATTATAGAAACAATCAGATATAGTCTTTTTAGTGTAGCCATCTAAAAACTGAAAGCTAAATAATAAGGAGCAGACATACTCTGTAAGAAGAAAGATCAACTAGTTTAGTTCTTAGGCTTGTTGAAGGACAAGACCTTGAAAAGAAGAATGCATTTAATTAGTGTCATTCATTTGAACGATAGCAGGCACACTTACGCTTGTAGACACATACTCTTCTCCTTCGTTACTTTGACAATCCAAATACAGCGACGTAATCCAGAATTTCTACGAAAGATATGATAATTATATATATTTGAAATATGTCGATGCTAACCTTTGCTAGTTGGATTTTGTGAGAAACAAATCTTAAATACTTTTATTACCTTAAGAATATAAAAACATCAGCAAATCTCAAATAAAAAGTGGTGTTGACATGAATTTAGATGGTTATTAGAATACGTACTTTATATTATTGTTTGTCTGAGGCGGTCCAGGGAAAACAATCAAGGATGAAAGTGCCATTGAGTAACAAGGGTAAAGTTTATGAATCAGTTTATTATTTGTATCGTAACAATAACATTACGCTGCAGAGGAAAATGAATTACCAAAAGCAAAACGCTTGAGTAGTCAGGAATTGCTCTTTATGTGTTGTTTAAGTATCAATATCAATTATATTTTTGGAAACTAGGAGATATTATGTCTTTTGAAATATGAACCCAATTAATTATATATACATATTGCTGTTTGGATATACTATTTCGTGCAGTTACAAAATATTTGATAAGGCAGTAACAGGATGATTAAATTTTGGCAAGCCGAAGTTCACAATAAAACCAAATGCATATTCTCCGAGTTTAGCTATAACTGTTTAAGTAATTTGACAGGATTCCGTAGTTCTGTGTGTAAATTGTGTCTGCTTTGAGGAACGTTTTAGAAAGCGTTCAACAATTATTCATGTCTGTCGCGTCTTCAAGCGACAAGACACGTAAAATCAGTAAAATATGTGCTTAGATTAAAATTGAGAGATCTAGAGAATATAATTCATTTTACGTATATCGTATTTAATAGTCAATATTGAAAAGAGTTTTTTCTTATTTCAGATGCGTATTCAACTGCGTATACAACTTTGCCTTGATCGTATTTTAAAATGTCTTGGTGAATATGAAATAACATTTCTATTCTTCATTCTATATCTCAACTGATATCTACCGAAATCAGCCAGTCGGCGAAAAACTTACCTTAAATGAAATCTGAGTAAGAAATTGCTTTCTGTATTCTTTATCCTTTGTCACAATTTCATTGATTTTGCCGTGTCATTAAGTTGCTTTCATCTCCATAATTTTGCAATATTTGTTTCAGGTATATCTTTAGTAGTCATTGTGATTTCTGTAATTTGCACATTAAAACAACTCTGCTGCTTCTTTGTCGTCTTGTATATGACGTAGTTTAAATACATCCATTATTCCTGTGATAGTCTGCTGAATCTTGTGGAATTTTGCAATATTTTTTTCATATTTTTCATATTGGTTTGTTGCCGGATACTACTGTGCAGTTGAAGCCGAAAGGGAAAATGATTTGTAACAAAATATAACAAAAATTAAATAGGCAGTGATTAACTATTCTAATTTACTATGCTACTTTAGGTGTTATATTTTCGTACTGCTTTCAACTGCATTAAACTTAAACGAAAGATCAAAGAATTGAATTTTGTTTTTCATGTTTGTACATTGAATTACAAAATACCAAAATGATTATTATGACATGTGCAGGTTGTTCTTGCCAAATCATTATAGTTGTGTGTTTTGGAAATATAGATAAATCATCAAAATGAAAAAATTGAAACAACAAAAACAACAAATTGACACGCTTATGAAAGGATCGCATTTATCTGAATAATTTTCTGATAACAGCCAAATCCAATACCTGCTAATATTCAGGAAATAGAACCAATTTGTTTGCAAAAGTAATAATCAATAAGAAGTCACAAAAAATATAGCCATATCAATAAACTGAGATATATCGCATAAGCTGAAGAGATATATCGCGCAAGTAAACAAAGCTACAAGCTACAAGCTCTTTCTCTAACAATATGTGTATTTTTTGGCGCTTTTATATGCCATTGCAAATAATTTATGACAAAATTAACCAAAAATATCTGCACAACCTTAAGACATCCAGATTCTTCAGCCTTGACACGAAATCTCATATTCTAAAGAGAAAAACCCCAAAACCTCTACCGCGAAAAAAATACGAAGTGATTGAGAGAATATCATTCTCTCACTAAATATGACGACCAGTGATCATAGCATTCTATTCTATTATCTGCATCCTAGATAACAAAAAAGTTCTCACATGCACCTTACCTAATAGGGTTTGTAAAAATCACGTGATCGGGAGATTACCAGGTGCACTTCACGACCATTAGCACTGCAATATGTATTGATCCTCGATTAATTAAAGTCAGCTATAATGGGCTGTAAAACTACATTACATAGCATCTTACAGCTGCTGTCACATTAACAACTACATCGTCTGTAAGAAGCTTTGCGCATTTGGATATAATCGAACCATAACACAACAATTCTCAAGAGCGAATAAGAGCAAATAAGTTCAAATTCTGACGTATTTTTTAGACGCATTTAAAATCTTTCAGGAAATGGACGTATCGTTTTAAATGTAGCTTTCTCTTGTGAAAAATAATGAATGATGATATAACTAGTTGAATTACTACAGCAATAATAATGGGCTTAAAACGACATCGCATGGCATCTAACAGTTACTGTCACATTAACATACACTTAAAGTCTGCTACAAACACATCAAGAACACAATTTAATAAGCAAAGAATCTTATTGAAACATAAAACAATTGATAATATAAGTTCTAGTATGGTGGCATGACGTAGCTCTAATTCAGTGACCAGAAACTGTAGCATAATAAACACAAACACCAACGCAAAGCTTTGACTATTCCAATACAACTGCGCGAGCATCACACAACAAATATCAAGAGTTCAGTTAAACCTCACGTCTGGTTTAAAATTAAGCTTTTTTCTACACACTTTCAATAAGTTGAACTGTGGATGTACTTTGAAACACATTTTGAATGTTTCATTAAATGGCTGTATCGTTTACTCGTTGCCTTTATTATTTAAAACTATAATAAATCATGATACACAATGCTCCAAACAGCTGAATTACTAAGCAATACTGGGAATCGATAAGCAAACTTTTAAAACATGTTTAAGGCGTTGATTTTGGACGAACTTAAGGCGCTGTATTACTGTTATCAAATGCCAATGCTCATTCACCATTCATTTGAAAGAGATTAGCCTCGAGACGTCGATAGTGAGCTCTTTGGCTCCTATCCCGTCGAATTGTATGTCTGTCCCAAGGCCATACTGAGATGTTGCTATAGATAGCTGAAACTAGCTTATCGAAAAATTTATGTTCTGCACTCGCTTGACCGAGTGTGTGAAATGGCCATTCCAAATAAATCCTCCTCCGTGTCACACACTTTACACTCCTTGGCAATGACGTACCCAGGTCATCCAGCTTGACGTACAACACTCGTCTCCACGTAGTTAGATCCAAGTGAGAAGCAATTTGCATTTCGTAAAGCGGCCATCGTTTCTTGACAGAACTAGAGCTAAGAACGATAAGTAACACACAACTGGCTTCCATGTAATTAACGATTTCCTCAGCGAGAACACCACATACGGGGAAGTCACGTTCATGAACACAACATTCAAGACCGTGTTTATCTTCCAATATGCCCAACAATCGATCTCGTACCCAAGCGCCATCTTCCGAGCAGTAAGAAAGAAAGACATCAAACCTATACGACCTTTCTCTATCGTACCTATGAAGTCGTAAAAGGCAGTAGGGTATCCGATACAGAAAAGTTTTCACTCGGTATCTGTTTTTGTATATCAGAACTGGGAGAACTGCGGCAGCAAAAATGGAGGCACTTACCGACGCAGTAACAACAACAGCCCGGGCTACAATCCCTAAGAATATAGAGAGCATGTATTATGAACCATCTTAAGCGTGTTCTATTTGTTTATAAAAGTAAGGGATTACGTATCCATTTTAACAATTTAATGAAAGCTGATTTTTTTTCCATATGTGAAAATCACCTGCTATTCTGTTACTTGTTTACTATATATCTATTAGGCTGTGCTCACGTATTTTTATTATTTCACTGTTTATTTGCCTACCTCTTGTGTCGCACATCTTCTTGTATACCCTCAAGTCTATCTTACTAACGAGTTGCATCTTGTCGCTAGAAATACAGAGAATTCTTTCTAATCCAATAATCCTAATTCGAGTTTCTACCGATTTTTTTATCCATGCAATTGCATCTACTGAAGAATGATGACAGTTGCATGAAAGCGGATTGTTTGATATATCCAAATTTACAATATGATTGCGTTGTATCAAATTTAAAGAACTGCGAATTACACTAGGCACTGTGATAAAATTGTTATTTGATAAATCCAAATTCCTAAGTTCTGTGCACTTTTCAAGCAGATATGGTGGAATAGTCGAGAGTCGGTTGCTTGACAGATCCAACTCCTGTATACAATGCATTCTGTTACACAGTCTTAGGTTAGGAGTCAGTTTTAGTTCATTACCTTTAATGTTCAACTTTCTTAAGTGAGGAAACGCTTCAAACATAAGTGTGTACAACTTATTAAAGGGAACATTTTTTAGAATATACTGGGCGTTTAATTCTTGTAGATTTTCTAATCCTACTATTTTCATAGCAATTTCAATATATGCTTTAGTTTGTAGAGAAATGTCTAAAACTCTTAATTTATTTTGTTTCAAGCATAAACTAGAATGTGAGTGACCTAGTTTGATATAGTCAATTGTTTGAATTCCGCCTCCATACACTTCTTGCAGTTTAGGAGCTACGGGAAACATAATATTAAGGTGACAGCTTGTATTTAACAGATCGAAGGCCGATGGTAAATATTCACGTGAAAAATCAGGAAAGTGTAGTAGACATTTTATGAAGGAGCAGTAAACTTGAGATGTGGTTAAAATATCGTTTAAAGTCTGATTGTGTAGACATGGTATATTGTCACCGTCAAATAATGTATCAGGTCTTAAATGCATGTGTTCATGTTCCAATTGTTTGGGCTGATCATACTTATGTTCACCATGTTCATCCATATTTGGTAAGAATTTTCGCTCTGTTCTTGTATCAGTTTTGTAATTATTTGATTCTACTATTAAAGGCACTTCGTGTTGATTCCCTTGTTGTTCAACAATCAACAGTTCAATATTAGGATGAAAACTTAAAATCTCAAACACAGTGGATGTTTCTATAAAATATATGAGATTGTATGACAGATCCAATATCACAAGATGTGGAAATATTCGGAGAAACCCATTAGAAATAGAACTGATTCTATTGAAGCGTAAATCCAAAAGCCTCACTTTGCTGTTCTGCAAAGGATAAAATGTATTGTTAATTTGCAAGTGCTCTACCTTACTTGAAATAACAGAGCCGAACAGTTTGTTAAATGCCAGTGCGGATAATGGGCAATGCGATACTGTAGAAATAATCTCTAGAAGAATGTCAGGATTGTGTTTTATATATAGTTGCTTTCACATCTAGAACTTCGAGGTTGTCAAAAATCTTAATGAAATCTTTAAATTGATGTGACACACAAACACGTAAGTAGAAGTGCAGACGGCGAATTGACGATGCAGCCGTTAGATTATTCCATATAATCTCATATCTTTCTCTATATTTCCAAATATCCAGAGCTCCTCCAACATTGGGAAGTATTGGATGGAGGTCAAATTGAACGAAATACAAGTGTGTTGTGAATAAACACGCAACATCAAACTTGTGATATTGGAAAACTGTATTCCGTGCATTGCTTTTGAAGGCTCTTCAGGCGTGCCATGAATCGTAGAAGCATTACTTGGAAGCAAGAATTGTTGCTTAAATGACTCAGTATTTCTATTTCTGCTATACCATACACGACGGCTTGCGTAAAATCTGTCATTAATGACCGAATTTGGCTCCTTAGCGCAAACATAGGATGCAATACTGGCAATCACCATGCACACTGTTATGTGCTCAAGCGAAGCACCAAAAGCCATGGCGCAAATTCCACAGTATACGTATAGATGTTTTTTTCCTTCAAAGTGTACACTTCACTTAAATAATAGTGAACAAATCTTATGAAAAAGTACATGTAGGATTGATTGACTTTTAAGATAAGTAAAATGTAACTACCTATCATTTAGACATTTTATATTTATCGAAACTATTTAAGTTGCAATATGACTTATTATTCAAGTAAACCATATCCACCCTTTAAAGCATGTGTTTTATGGTAGGGCAGGGGTGCAGATATGGAATTTTTTACCTCCGCCAATTTGGCGAAGGACGCTCAGCTCACCTTCGCCAAATGGAATTCATCTTCGCCAGACTAACATTAGGGTGAAAAGGACAGTTTCACTGCACACAAAGAATTAAGAAACGACATGACCTCTATGAGAACCACTGCATACAAAGAATTAAGAAACGACATGACCTCTATGAGAACCACTGCATAGGAACGGATGATTGTGACGTCATAATCATTGTGACAGTCATATCAGTAAGTGGAGCAAGGGAGCAAAAGTTGTAGAACTACAATTGGATCACATCAGATCCGGGGATGGCATCCAGTGACAACTATTTCGGTAAGTGTTTATTGAAACTTTATAAATAAAAAGTGAACTTTGTAAACAAACTTTGTAAACAAACTTTGTAAACAAACTTTAGTTATTTGCATAATTGAAACTTTGTAAACAAACTTTGTAAACAAACTGTGTAAACAAACTTTATAAATAAAATTTGTAAACAAACTTTGTAAACAAACTTTATAAACAAAATTTGTAAACAAACTTTGTAAACAAACTGTGTAAACAAACTGTGTAAACAAACTTTGTAAACAAACTTTATAAACAAAATTTGTAAACAAACTTTGTAAACAAACTTGACTTATTTACATAATTGAAAATTTGTAAACAAACTTTGTAAACAAAATTTGTAAACAAACTTTGTAAACAAATTTTGTAAACAAACTTTGGTTATTTACATAATTGAAACTCATTGAAACTTTGTAGACAAGCTTTGTAAACAAACTTTGTAAACAAACTTTGTAAACACAATTTGTAAACAAACTTTGTAAACAAACTTTGTAAACACAATTTGTAAACAAACTTTGTAAGCAAACTTTGTAAACAAAATTTGTAAACAAAATTTGTAACACACTTTGGTTATTTGCATAATTGAAACTCATTGAAACTTTGTAAACAAACTTTGTAAACAAACTTTGTAAACACAATTTGTAAACAAACTTTATAAACAAACTTTGTAAACAAAATTTGTAAACCAACTTTGGTTATTTGCATAATTGAAACTCATTGAAACTTTATAAACAAACTTAGTAAACAAACTTCTTTTTTTTTTCTTTTTTTTTTTCATTTCCCACACACACACACACACACAAATACCACGACTGAGCGTTTCATTTCGTAAGTCGCATAGGTATTTTAACCTTCTGATGGCAACTTTTTTCCCCACACTCTCCACACACACACACACACACACACCACGACTGAGCATTTCATAAGCCGCATAGGTATTTCAACCTTCTGACGGCAACTTTTTTTTTCCCCCACACTCTCATGCATACATACCAACACCATGATAAAATGTTTTGCTTATGTTGCTCTTTGTACTCCATTCTTCTTCTTTTTTTTGTTTGAAATGCAGTGTTTACTTAGAAAAGAAAATGGCGTCATACAACCTACAATCGTCATCAGCAGCATTTCGTCATCAGTATAATCAGACTGCGTAATCAGATTTCGTCATCAAACAATGTAGACAGCGGTGTTAGGCTTTTTGTTTTTCTGAGGCAGCAGTGTCTAACAGCTTGGAGTTGCAGTATGCAGTGTTATACTTGACCGATTTGCATGAAAATTTCACTGTTTAATTCAGTTTTATATCTAGTTTTCACATAGTCATGGACTGGTTGTGTAGCTAGTTGTGTGCATATTTACCGTCATTTTAATTTTGTAAAAAAGTGGGATAACTTTCGTTATGACTGACAGATTTGCATGAAACTTTCACTGTTTGAGTCAGTTTTATATCTAGTTTTAACATGAAGTGGTTATAGGCTATTTGCGCAGCTGGCTGTGTGCATATTCACCACCATTTTTAATTTTGTAAAAAGTGAAAAAGTGGGATAACTTCCGCTATAGTTGACGGATTTGCATGAAAATTTCACCTTTGGATTCAGTTTGATGTCTTCGTTTACAGTAGTTTGCATAGGTGGGTTGTTGGAATGGCGCGCGCCCCACCATTCAAACATGTGTTTGAATTATTTTTTACGTCAAACTATTGTTCAACAAGTTGTTTAGCAATTGTACAACAATTGTTCAACAAGCTGTTGTTCAACATGCTGACTCAGCATGTTGACTCAGCAATTTTACCAATTTTAATTTGGCATATTTGAGCAAGTTACAATAAATGTTATAATATTGTTATAGATTTAAGCTGTATATATTTAAGTGTATTTAAGTGTATTTAAGTGTATTTAAATGTATTAATAAACCTATTCAACATATGTCTTGTTTTTTCTTTGCTTGAACTACAACTTGTTGAACAACTTGTTAAACAGCATGTTGTTGAACAAGTTGAACATATTCAACATGTTGAACATGTTGAACATGTTCAACTTGTGCAACAACATGTTGAACATGTTGAAACATGTTGTTGAACATGTTGAACATGTTCAACTTGTTGAACATGTAGTTGAACATGTTGAACATGTTCAACTTGTTGAACATGTTGAACATGTTGAACATGTTCAACTTGTTGAACATGTTGAACATGTTGAACATGTTCAACTTGTTGAACATGTTCAACTTGTTGAACATGTTGTTGAACATGTTGAACATGCTCAACTTGTTAAACATGTTGAACATGTTGAACATGTTAAACATGTTCAACAACATGTTGAACAACAGCTTGTTGAACAATTGTTGTACAATTGCTAAACAACTTGTTGAACAATAGTTTGACGTAAAAAATAATTCAAACACATGTTTGAATGGTGGGGCGCGCGCCATTCCAACAACCCACCTATGGAAACTACTGTAAACGAAGACATCAAACTGAATCCAACGGTGAAATTTTCATGCAAATCCGTCAACTATAGCGGAAGTTATCCCACTTTTTCACTTTTTACAAAATTAAAAATGGTGGTGAATATGCACACAGCCAGCTGCGCAAATAGCCTATAACCACTTCATGTTAAAACTAGATATAAAACTGACTCAAACAGTGAAAGTTTCATGCAAATCTGTCAGTCATAACGAAAGTTATCCCACTTTTTACAAAATTAAAATGACGGTAAATATGCACACTACTAGCTGCACAACCAGTCCATGACTATGTGAAAACTAGATATAAAACTGAATTAAACAGTGAAATTTTCATGCAAATCGGTCAAGTATAACACTGCATACTGCAACTCCAAGCAGTTAGACACTGCTGCCTCAGAAAAACAAAAAGCCTAACACCGCTGTCTACATTGTTTGATGACGAAATCTGATTACGCAGTCTGATTATACTGATGACGAAATGCTGCTGATGACGATTGTAGGTTGTATGACGCCATTTTCTTTTCTAAGTAAACACTGCATTTCAAACAAAAAAAAGAAGAAGAATGGAGTACAAAGAGCAACATAAGCAAAACATTTTATCATGGTGTTGGTATGTATGCATGAGAGTGTGGGGGAAAAAAAAAGTTGCCGTCAGAAGGTTGAAATACCTATGCGGCTTATGAAATGCTCAGTCGTGGTGTGTGTGTGTGTGTGGAGAGTGTGGGGAAAAAAGTTGCCATCAGAAGGTTAAAATACCTATGCGACTTACGAAATGAAACGCTCAGTCGTGGTATTTGTGTGTGTGTGTGTGTGTGGGAAATGAAAAAAAAAAAGAAAAAAAAAAGAAGTTTGTTTACTAAGTTTGTTTATAAAGTTTCAATGAGTTTCAATTATGCAAATAACCAAAGTTGGTTTACAAATTTTGTTTACAAAGTTTGTTTATAAAGTTTGTTTACAAATTGTGTTTACAAAGTTTGTTTACAAAGTTTGTTTACAAAGTTTCAATGAGTTTCAATTATGCAAATAACCAAAGTGTGTTACAAATTTTGTTTACAAATTTTGTTTACAAAGTTTGCTTACAAAGTTTGTTTACAAATTGTGTTTACAAAGTTTGTTTACAAAGTTTGTTTACAAATTGTGTTTACAAAGTTTGTTTACAAAGTTTGTTTACAAAGCTTGTCTACAAAGTTTCAATGAGTTTCAATTATGTAAATAACCAAAGTTTGTTTACAAATTTTGTTTACAAAGTTTGTTTACAAATTTTGTTTACAAAGTTTGTTTACAAATTTTCAATTATGTAAATAAGTCAAGTTTGTTTACAAAGTTTGTTTACAAATTTTGTTTATAAAGTTTGTTTACAAAGTTTGTTTACACAGTTTGTTTACACAGTTTGTTTACAAAGTTTGTTTACAAATTTTGTTTATAAAGTTTGTTTACAAAGTTTGTTTACAAATTTTATTTATAAAGTTTGTTTACACAGTTTGTTTACAAAGTTTGTTTACAAAGTTTCAATTATGCAAATAACTAAAGTTTGTTTACAAAGTTTGTTTACAAAGTTTGTTTACAAAGTTCACTTTTTATTTATAAAGTTTCTATAAACACTTACCGAAATAGTTGTCACTGGATGCCATCCCCGGATCTGATGTGATCCAATTGTAGTTCTACAACTTTTGCTCCCTTGCTCCACTTACTGATATGACTGTCACAATGATTATGACGTCACAATCATCCGTTCCTATGCAGTGGTTCTCATAGAGGTCATGTCGTTTCTTAATTCTTTGTATGCAGTGGTTCTCATAGAGGTCATGTCGTTTCTTAATTCTTTGTGTGCAGTGAAACTGTCCTTTTCACCCTACTACTAACCCTCTTACTAAAACTGTAACGTAATTTGTTTATTGCATCTAAACTATAAGCCAAATCACACTATGAGCGTTCCCAATAAAAATGCGTAAAAAATCCGCGTTTCGAATAAAAGTAATCTAGTAAAAATTGACTGAAAAGATAGAGAGATTTCGCCTAAATGTCAGAGTTCTCTTGCACCAAAGAGCAATTGGGTTTTTAACAAACCGAATGCTGTTTTAATAATTCATTGAAAGTTTTAGCAAATAGTTTCAAGTTTCAGTTACTTTTATCTTCCAGGTATTAGCTGTTTAGCAGTCGAAATTCAAAATTCATTTTGTTTGAAACACCCAAAGTGTGATTCGGCTTACACATTTTCTTAACTATATTTTCCAGTTTATGGTAATCTGTTATTACACTTGGGGATTTGCCAAAAGAACCTAGTGTATAGAACTTGTACGAAAATTTTAGCCGCAGTTGTGACATGTTTTTTTCCGTTTTTTGGGTCTGTCCGTGGAACTAGTCAGAGGCCGTTAGGGCTAGAAAGATGAAATTTGGATATGATAAACTTCAGTATGTATAGTTGATCCCCCTGTATTCTTTTTAATTTAATTTTTCAATTAAAAAACGACAAAACAAATTTGCGGAACAGGCGACAAGAAGCTGAGAGCAGCAGCATATCAACGGGAGAGGGGGTGGCTGGGCGGTCCATTTACCCCCTCCCTCCCCTCCCCGTACACACAAAAAAATAATGAAAAAAACTGTTTAACAGGTATTAGACATTTCTAAAAATTTCAGCCATGACCTTAGAGAACGATCGACGTCCTCTTCCATGCTCAATGCAAAAAAATACCGGAAGTGGGCCATTATCTCGAAAACTTAGAGATAGAGCGATTTTGAGCTTATTCTCGACCCTTTGGGCCTAAAAGACGATACGTAAAAGGTACTTCGTTGACCTTAACCTCCTCGGGCAGGTGTAATTTTCGCTACTGGAAGCTAAAACGGTCTATGTAAGAACAAATTGATATGCGTACAATTATGGTATGCAAAAATGGGCAAGTAGAACGAGTGTTGTCACTGTTTGCGTTTGGCTGTAGGAATGCTGTGCATTCATTTCATGTTCACCTAAATAAAAAACAAAACACATTATGATTTTATCATAACAATTTTTGCCTAAAATTCACCTTCGCCAAATTGGCGAAGGTGAACAGATTCACATTCGCCAAATGGATTTCACCCTCGCCATGGCGAAATGCGAAAGTCTTATGTGCACCCCTGCTAGGGTATATTTTATATTGGATGGTTGCAAAGTGCTTGAATGTCTGGGTTTTATTGAAATATATATTTTATAATTTCTTTTCATTTTGTATTGTTATAATATTTATGTATACAAACAAAAGGAAATTGCTTAAACACAAGAAATCGCTGTATAAATATTTATCCATTATACCATTTAATTGCATTTCCTCCTATTTCATTGCACCGTGTAGCTTAGTTTGTCTTTGTGCAATGGCAAAGTTTCCAGATGCATTTTTGCGACATTGATATTGTCTTTATTTATAGTATTAGTTCGATGTCTGATCTTGTTCAAGTGCTCGAGTATCATTCAGCCCTTCACACATGCATATGTCATACTCATGTTTGACGTGCGCTTAATTGTTTCTATGCAATATCTTTTATAGTTAAGCATCTTTTTACAATCAGCAACGTTTTAAGTGTCACGAATTATGGGCATCTGTATAGATACATTTTTAGCTACAGCAGAACTTTAAGTTCTAAACAGGTAAAGGCATCTGATTAAGTATACTTTTTAGCTTTGTAAAATCTCCCGCCACTTTTAGTCTGGCTCCAAGAAAAATTTGGCCAAAGGCAGTGGGTCTGAGAGCCAACCTGGCTGTTACTGTTTTATTGAGTAGGTGCAATTCTAACAGTTTCAAACAATGTGTAAAGGGCTGGTTCGAACTTGAACACTAGACGAAGTTTTTATAGGCACATTAATCAAATACTAACAAGAGCACTCTAATACAGTGCCTAGATAACGTGTGCATACTTAGGGTTAAAATATGTTCATTAGATAAGGCGCCTATGTCTAAAACTCAAGTGGGAAACATAAATAAAATGTGAATGAGGTATCATCGGGTAGTCACTCTAAAGTGCCAACCAGTCAATCAAGGAAGGGAAAGATTTTACTATATTGCGAGGGTAAAAGCCACACAGAATCAGCGATTTATGGAGTATTTTACACAAGTAGCAGTGTGGTATAGGCGTAACAATAATGTCTTCGGAGGGATTTTACTGCGCAAAAACATGCAAAACCGATAACTAGACGTTATATCGCAGAAGAAAACATTTTAAAAGCTTTTTCACCATCCAGAACTTCTAAATATGAAAGAGGCATACTTAAAAAGACAATCATGGCAATTGCAAAGAATTTATGATAAAGTTGTGCCCATTGTTGTAGAATTTAAAAAAAATGGTAAAACTGTAAGGCAAAGGAGGCATTCGACATACAAAGAAATGAATATTGCGAATATCAAATGAACTACTTTTCTGTATCTTAAGCAGAAGCAATTTATTTTAATACGCAAATTAATTACCTATGATGGTCAAATTTACAGCATGGGTAATATTAAAACCATTGCAAAATTTAAATCAAAACTTTAAAAAATGATATTATATTTGTGTTTCATTATATTTTCTTTCCAACGGAGATCTAATTATTCAGAGAAATCTATTTATAGAACCCCCATCGTTTACAGGTATTCTTCTCAATAAGAAATCAGGAATAAAAGAGGCATCAATATAAACTACGACATATCGCATAAACTTGTGAAGAAAGTAAACATGCTCAAATTATGATGGACAAATAAAAACTCCACACAACCATTTTTCTCCTGGTACAAAGCATATTTTTCGCGTTGTGATGTAATTCTAAATTGTGAACCATTAAAACAGAAAATACCCTAAAACACAATGCAAATCTATAATTTAGACTAGACGTACATCACAAATATGCCTGACTGAATAAACAGGTTTTGAGTTTTTTCTTGAATAATGTGTGGTTTGTCTCTTTTCGAAGTTCTATTGGCAACGCATTCCACTTATGCAGTGCTGAACATGAAAATGCTCTGTCTCCATGGGATTTTGTTCTGGTCTTTAGTACAACCAATAAGTTGTCCATGCTGAACCGTAGAGGCTTGTTGGACAGTAGGGTTTCAGTAACTCAGATAGGCAGCAGGGCGCTGATCCATGTATCACTCTAAACGCCAGTAGCAAAATTTTGAAGTTAATTCATTAAACAATTGATAACCAGTGGAGCTCTTTGAGGATGGTTGTGATATGATCGAGTTTTTGGTGACCAGAAACTATACGCGCCGCGATATTTCGTATCCACTGTAGCTGATTAATTTGGTACTTTGGAAATCCATTTAATATGGCATTTGCATAGTCTAATCGTGAAGACACTAAGGCATGAACTAACTTTTTACAGGCATTCTGGAATATAAATCGACGTGTGGACCGAATGTTCCATAGATGAAATAAACGTGTTTATTTCTTTATCCATTGCCATGTACGGGTCAAATATGACGCGGTATTTTTGGCGTTATCCGGAGGCATAACTGTAGCTTCACCAATATTGATACTGTCGAGTTTCACTTTATTTTTGTAAGCGCGACGGATAATTATCATTACCTGTTTTTTTCTAATCGTTCAGTTTTAATTTATTTTTAGTCATCCATAGTCTGATATCTTTCCCACAATTTATTAGTCTGTTTTTTTTTTCGAGATTTCGAGGTCACTTAGATTATTCAGCGGAAATGAGACGTAGTTTTGGGTGTCGTCTGCATAGATGAGAAAGTCAATAGCGTGACGCCTATTGATGCCTGCAACCGGAAATATGTAAATTTTATAGTCTTCTGGCCCATAATAGATCCTTGCGGGGCGTCGAACAGGAGATAACAACACCTTGTGATCTTCCCGTGTGATATTCTGATAGCCAGCTCAGCGCTGTGCCTAGATACCTAGACGTTTCTGCAGTTAAGTATCTTAAGAATAATACCGAGCGTGTTGTCCAATGCTTGAAGAATATCGTCGTGAATCCGCACTAGTGCTCTCTCCGTTCCATGACCAACTCTGTTTGCTGAATGAAACTTTTCGTAGAGACCATTTTCACACATAAGTCTGTCCATACTTTTCGCAACAGTTTTTTCCATTGTTTTTGACATGTATGGAATATTAGAAACTGGACGGTAGCTCTTTAGTTCTGTTGGATTAAGGCTCGGTTTTTTAATTAATGGTCGTATACAATGCTTGTTGTAAGGAATCGGGACACTCTCTTGACTTCAAGGATCGATTAACAATGCTAGTTATAATCGGCAGTAGAGATGGTAGACATTTCTTCAGAAGTGGCACTAGTATTGAATCTAGACTGCACGAGGCAGTACTATATTTTGAGATTATTTCAGAAATTTCTTATTCATTGAAGGAGATATATTCCGAAAATTTTAGTTCGAAGCATGGCTCTATAGAAGGGAAATAGGAAGTGATATTGTTATCCAAATTCTTTGTGATAGTTTTAATTTTGTCCACAAAAACGTTGTTGAAAACGTTTGCTAGTTCTTTTTTTGAAACAGTGATCAGGAAGGACCGGTTCAGTTTTAGTGCGTAAAAGTTCATTTAAAACACCAAATAACCTTTTATGGTCGGGACTACACTCATTCATACGACTGGTATAGTAGGTTTTCTTGAAATTTTGAACAAAATTAACGTAAGCTAGTCATTTTTGTTTACGTTTTCATCACTTTTGTAATGGGACAAATTTCTTTCAATTTTTCGTCTTTCACGCTTGAATACGGCTATTTTATCAGGATACCAAGGTACTTTAGTCGAATTGTTACAAAAGAAGTTTTTCCGGGGCGTGTTTGTTCAAAATCTTAGTGAGTTGGTAGTTGTGTTTCACGATCAGCGAAGCTATGGAATCATCGGGTTGTGGCTGAATGTCGGCCGTCTGTGCTGAAGGCATCAACATTGATTTTTCTATATAATATCCGTTTTCTTTCAAATTTAGGATTTTTAATCTGAAATATCCATGAGCTGCATAGTGGTAGGAGGAAAGGCCGCTGATAGAGTAATTCGACAAAATGCCATCATCTGATCTAGTTATAATAAAATCTAGGGTGTGACCACCTTTGTGTTTTGAACGGTTGACATGCTGTGTCAGGTATAATGATGTCAAGAGTACACTGATCGATCTAGTTTCAGAGTTATTTTTGATGTTCTAGTGGATATTGAAACCACCTAAAATACACAGCTTTCCGGGCAAAACAGCTACGTACTCTAATTATTTTGCAAAATCTGTTAAAACGTCTGTAGATTTTAGTTTTTAGTTTGTATGTCTCTGAAGTTGGTGGCCTATATATCAGAAGAAATGTAAATATTTCGTTGCGCACTGACGATTTTATCACCACTAGCTCAAATGAATAGGCCAAATATCAGTGAGTTAGGTCGGCACATTTTATTGAGCAATTAGCGTCACACCACCACCGAGCTAGCCAGTTTGCCGCGTCTTTGATAATGTATATACCCCTCTGGTAACGCGGAGCATATATCCACAGGCATCCAGGTTTCAGTTAAAAAAACACATGGACAGGGTATTTATATACATATGATCCAGGAGAACGTCGGTCTTGTTTTTAATGAATGGAAAATTATTAGACCCAGGGACAAGCAATCGCTCTCCGGTACATGGTCTTAGAGATCAATCTGTTTCAATGTACTTATTCGTGATAGATCACGTCATTTGTTGACTTCTTTCGAAATGAATTGTGAACTAAAATGGGGGGCAGTCGTAATCAAATTGTGTATATTTACTCCACAGCCATGTCTGTTGATAGATTTCTGTTCCCTATGTATAGGCTGAATCATAGTTTGACACGTGATTAAAGTTTGAATGTAAATCCAAATAAGGCACATGTTACCAGTGTATTGATTGTCATTTATGATCAATATTTAGAAAATATTTACATATGATTTTATCCTGACCCGTACAACCTCTCAAACTTTATTCTAAAATAGTTAATTTTACTAAAAAGTACTATATCATTTCCTTAAATATATAAATGTTGTAATCCGTAGTGATATAAACTTTCAGTAGATATAAAATGTAATGTCATCGGTTTTAAACTTCTGTACATAAATTGAAAAACTTCAAGAGCTAACAAATGCACGTCCTGCTACAAACGGCTTAAAAGAGAGCTGTACATGCACATTAAGAAATTATTCATAACGTACACAGTGAATCAGAACTTTTTCTGTACAACCAGCATTGCCAAATGTTTCATCCGTACGAATTATCAATTCAGCATGCATTGATCCTTAAATAACTACAATAAGCGCCATATCAACAACGGCCTAGTCTGCTGCATATAGAGACACAAAAGAATTAGCAATGGCAAAGACTTTTATAGAAATAAGCAATTTATAATGTAAATTTAACTATAAATCAAAACAACAGTAATAAATTAATTAAGTAATTAAATATGTAATTGCATAAAGTTAGCATGATAACTAGCATGATATAGCTCAAATTCGAAACCTCAGCAAGCAAGCGCAGTAGCATGATCAACAACACCAAAGCATTGGATTAAACTTTTTGAGCTTTACACAATTCTCAACAACTTCTAGTTTTAAAGTTTAGTTCTTTTTGGCTAAGTTACTGAAACTGGCCGCATGGTTTTCCTTATAGTTTTGCTCTATTTTCATACTCAATCGTAGGATATAATGCTCTTAATAGTTCAATTATTAAAACAACATCGTGCGTTATAAGGTTATAAGATAAGTTATATGTTATAAGGTATTGCTTTTAAACTATGGTGTCACAAATAAGCATCAACGTTTTATAGACAAGGTTAAATGCACTTCTTGTGAAATGCCAATAGTTCATGCATCACTCATTTCGATGAATCTTGATTCAAGGCGTCGATAGGAAGCTCTTTGGCTCCTTTCCCTTCGAATTGCTTGCCTTTCCAAAGGCCATACTGATATATTGCTATAGATAGCTGGAAGTAGCTTACCGAAAAACTTATCTTCTCCAACCGCTTGGCCGAGTGTGCGACTTGGCCATTCCAGATAAATCCTTCTCTGCATCAGGGACTTTACACTTCTTGACAATTACGTACCCAGGTCATCGAGCTTGATGTACAACACTCGTCTCCACGAAGTTTGATACAAATGAGAGGCAATTTGTATTTCGTAAAGTGGCCATCGTTTCTTAAGAAAATTAGAGCTAAGAAAGATGAGTAACATACAACTGGCTTCCATATAATTAACGATTTCTTCAGCGAGGACACCACACACGTAGAAGCCACGTTCATGCACACAGCATTCTAGACCGTGTTTATCTTCTAATATACCCAAGCGCCATCTTCCGAGAAGTAAGAAAGAAAGACCTAGAAGTCCTTTCTTTGTCGTACCTGAAAAGTTGAAAAAGGCAGTAGGGTATCCAATACAGAAAAGTTTTAACTCGGTATCTGTATTTGTATATCAGAACTGAGACAATAGCAGCAGCAAAAATGGAGGCACTTACCGACGCTACAACAACAACAGCCCAGGTTACTATCCTTAAAAAATATAGAAAGCATATATTGTGTACCTGTTTAAGCATTTCTCTTTGTTTATAAAAGCAAATGATTTGGTCATAACTTTTACCAATTTGAGGTATACTAATCTCTTTCAATGTGTGCAAAACGCCAGTTATCGAACCAGGGTTGCGTGTTTGAAAACGTCCTACTAAATACAGATATCCGTAAGTACCCTGTCTAATTCTACAGTCGGTATAAGTAATTAAAAACTGTACTTTTCTCAACACCAAGGCCAGTCATCTATTTTTTTATCACATTTGAGTGTTTCTATTACGTTTATTAAATTTCATCTTCTTACAAAATTGAAAAATAAAGAAAGAGAAAACATTCTTTGGCAAACATTGAAATATGGTTGTCGTATTGCTCTTTCCATGAGAACGATTAGTGAACGATTTTTAACAGCATCACCTTTTAAATCAGCTTTGCAATGTTGCGCTCTGTTACGTTTAAATTTTCATTCAATGCACTTGTCGACCCACGCGTCCAGACATAGTGTACTCATACGGTGTACTCGTACGAGTACATAATTGTACGAGTACATAATTGTAATCGCATAAAATTGCATGTGGAAAAATTCAAGGTGCTTGAAATTACTCTGCCGGTTCCAAGTGGGCAATTATCGAACCTGTGTTGCGTGTACGAAAAAAAAAACAATAAATACAGATATCCATAAGTACGGTGCCTAATTCTTCAGTCGATATTCAGTACCTAAAGGTTGATTGAACCAAAGAGGTGGTTTCTGTCTTTTTCAGCAATATCATGAAAATAAGTACAGCCCCTATGCGCCGTCATGCCATCTACAACACCGTATATGAATGTACCTTATGTAATTTCAAAAATAGGTCTCTTACAGAATCACAGTGGAATAAAAAGAAAAGCAAAAATGGCAGTCGATCTTAGAAATACATAAATGTGGCGAGCATCAGTTATTAAGCGGAATATTACTAATACTATATAAAACTAGTTGCTTAGAACGTAGGGCATTACCCTTCAGGTAATTGAAATTGAAAGAAAGGAATTTGAATGCCTACACAATAAGAGTTTAAACGAAACTTTTAAGTTAATGTGATTTTTCTTGCTGAGAAAGGAAGTAAAGGATTTGCCGAGCTATCCGTGTGAACATTTCTAATCTGCTTTTGAGCTTCTAAAGGCATATTGCGACTTAAGAATAGGCAACGTAAAGAAAATTTTCCTTGAGCATGTTCTTCGATATGTACCCAAGGTGTTAATAACTCGTAGATTGAAAACGACTCAAAATTCCAAATCTTGAATGAACAATGAACTCTGGTTTTCTCGACATTATACTCTGTGTCAATCATTGTATTATCTGCAGATATTAGATTAGATATTATTTAGAATTATTTAGAATTGTTGTACTGAATTCTTTTCCGTGTATTGCTGACCACAGTATGCAATTTATAAGTGTGATAGATGTGGAGCAGGACAAGCCGGTGTACAGCATAATAGGTATGTGTATCATATAAAACTTGATTGTATGTCAGACTGGATGATCATTAGCGGAGCGTGTGAAGCGTGTGACAAAGAGAAGCATTTATTTGGCATGGTCATGTGTTTATACCATTCAAGTATTTCGATGGGCTAGTTTCAGTTATTTATAGCAATATATCGGTATGACATTGATAAAGTAAAGCAACCGAGAAAGTACAAAATGACAGAACTTGTCATAGGTACCTCGAAACCAACTTGGAACTGAATGGTGAATAAGCACAGTTGGTTATAGTTGGGATCAATATGAGATTTTTATCGTTACACAATATTATTGTCCCAAGCACGCAAACATGCAACGTTTGCTGGTGAATGGAAATTAATATTTTTACTTTCGTCTGCTTGTAAGTTTAAATAATGCAATAAACACACGGTGGTGAAGTATAGAGAAGAATGGCGGTTGTCCAAGATTTACAAACTCATTTCCTTCCTTTGGACTCTCAAGGAGACCATTTTTCAACTGCAAAAGATTTATCTGTCTTCTAGTTAGCAATTGCATACCAGCATTGTTTATTTTATGTATTGACATTTCTCTGCGGTGTCATGATATTCATGTTCTCGTAGTCAAATGAGTATCATTATTACGTGGAGCTTTCCGTAACAAATAAGTAAGGAAATAAGAAGTTCAATACTAAATTCTTATATCCTTCGTCTTAAAATTAAAAAAAAAATGAATATGTAATGTGCAGTTCCATTTTACTAGTTGATATTTGGATTGTCCGTGGTTTGAAGGTAGATTGGTCATTGTAATTTCAAAACATTCATACCAATGTATAATCCTAAATGAGTTTTGTGTCACAATACCCTAGCCACTACATTTGTTGTTTAGTAAGGCTTCGGTAGAATTATATGCTAAATAAAAAGGAATTTACCTATTTCATGTGACCATTAACGATAAAGTGCACCAGCTCTACTAGCTTTTATTAAACCAGTAGTGTGACAGTACACTGACTAGTCTTATTTATGAATATACATATCCAAAATGAATGCAATTCCCAAGTAAATTAGTGTTTATTGTTTGGTTATGGTTACAAATACACCAAATATACATACCATTCTAGGTTTTTCAATGTAAACGTAAAAAGAAAACATAAGCTATTTTGAATTTCGTTTTGAAAATTCCACTCGACGCTTATGGTCACAGAAATATTAAGGTAAGACATGGTAGATATTCCAAATGCAAACGTAAAAGGAATGCTTAAGTCGTATATAATGTGACCTATACAACTAAGCTCCACGTATCTTTCTAACTGGTAATTATCGTTTTCATGATGCCAAGTTGTACCTGGCCGCTCTGTATGATATATAATAACCACATTCAGTTTGGTTTGATGTCATTGTGCTCTATAGTTACTTAAATGGCCGATAACCCCTCATAAATTAAATGTAGAATCCTTTCCTTTTAGACCATGAGTGGCATTCAAGACCAGTCAAGTTCTGCACTAAATTTCGCATTACATAGATATATGCATTGCTGTATTGTTCCTATTAAGACAGTTAGCGCGGTTATTTCAAATCGAATAAAGAAGCCTCAAAATTCTGTTTAATGGAAAAACCCTATCATAGAAAATTAGAGTGGGACCCACACATTCCAAGAACTGGATTAAATTCAGTCTGTATGCAGTTACCAATCTTCAATGCCCCAATCATAAAAGGACGTTAAATGCAGCGCTGCACTATTATCAGTAGATGTAAATAACAGTTTTCGTCTGAGCTCTTTGTGTGAAAATATATACTTATAAATGTTAATAACAACAAGCTTTTAGTGAAAAAAGACAACATGAAAAACAACGACGCCGACAATTATTATTGCTATTCCACTTCCTTTTTGCTACTTTTACTACTCCTACAAATACTGGCACTAATGCTGCTACCACTCGTGCTACTATTGCTAGACCGCCCGCTGCTACTGTCTCTTCCATTTTCCTATAATATTAATAATAATGCTTTTCCCACTGCCTGCACTACTACTGGTATAAATACTATACTACACGCTCTGACATTGCCACGTCATTGCCACATTAGGGTGTAACTGCTATCATATCTACATTTACAGCTGAGATCACTGCAAATTAAGTATTTCAAGTACTATTTTAGTAGATCTCTAGGATAGGTGCATAACTCATGATATGTTTTATCTTCTTTATGTTCCATCATTAAACTCTGTTTTATGGAATGCTTGTCTGCCTAATGGACATTCAAATGAGCTCCAAAAAGAATGTGAACTTATCCTATCACAGCATCCGTTCATTTTGAACTGGTCTTAATTTGTTAAGCATTGCATTTCCGATAAACATAAAACATTTTAGTGTTCATTAACCCTTTTACCAAGAGCTATTTCTTGATTAATTTGCCGAATCACCAGCTAATGTGAAACCACATCGCACCCCCTCCTCCTCTCCATGCATCAAAACTCCTATCCACAAGATATGATCCTCATACATCCTTTTATTATTCATGATGGTCAATTATTTAAAAGCACTCATTTACACATCGCTCCCAAAGTGATTGCCATGGAGGAACTTCATCTATTTTATGTCAGTGCTTTAGACACATCAAGATAATGGGTGAGGCTTTTGATTTTCCTGTTTAAAACTGAAGTATTTTATTTATCAACTCTGTTTGTTGAACCTACGCTAATTTTTCTATTTTTTGTGTAAATACATTCATGTCAGTATTTTTACTCTGATTATTTTGGCTGACCTGACAACTGAACTATTTTATTTTTCAACTCTGTTTGTTGAACCTACACTAATTTTTGTACTTTTGGTGTAAATTTATTCATGTCAGTATTTTCACTCTGATTATTTTGGCTGACCTGACAATTGGGGTGGGCTGGAGAGGGAACAAAGAAGGACGTTACAGAAACTGAGAAAAGAAGGCTGTAATATCAGTCATGCCTAGCAAATGTTGTATACTGGCAAAAGAACTACATTAGTGAACACAGATACTGTGTGCCCATCTCAGAGAATCTATATCCTGAAAGAGGTTATTGCTGGTGTGAAGGTTCAACGCCTCCATAAGACTGTCATCTCTAATATAGCCTCGCTTGGGCAAGTGCAATTTAGGTGCGCGGTAAGGTGAAGAGCCTTGGTACGAAACAGATGATTAGCTACAGCTAATTCGTTCTCTATCTCTTATTCGTGTTTTATTCAGCAATATGTTTGTGTTTGCATTTCTGTTAAACTGTACTGTACGGCATATTTTTAAGAGACGCAAAAAGATGTTTTATGACAGCACTCTAAAATCCCGGACATCCCTAAGAGTTATAAATCCATAAAACATCGACATTTGTAACCACCAAATTCGACAGACACTGTTACTCTCGAAATTTTCTAACGTCAGTAAAATCCACTAAAGAACTTGCGGTATCGATCAATTGCAAAATTGTCAAAGAACCTTCTTTGGTGCCTGCACCTACTGTTGCGAGTTTTGTAATTTCTAGTAATAATAATAACAAAGATAAAGATATTTTTAAAACATTTGAGTCATCGCTCACCCTAAAATATTGAGCAACTGAAGGTTGCTACAAACACTTCGAGTTTTCTATGTGCAATAATGTTCACAATTAAATATGTAGGTAAATGCACAGTTCCTTAGCTAAATATTGCACACCGTAAACATGTGGATTACCCTCAGAAAGCTCCATCGGAACTTTGCTAAAGCCACTTGGGGTACGTTAAGTGCAAGATTGCCCTAAAGATATAAATAGATATATCTGGTGAACCCATGAAATTCCCCAAAATGGCAAACAGCGACCTGCGATGCCTATTAATATCACACAGTGTCTTCTAAATGCAATAACATAAAGGATAGTTGATAAATGTTTGCAGTATCATTCCATCAGAATTTTTTCTGAAGTTTGCTATTGCCATTGGCACTATTTCAAGTGCAATGACAATCAAGCTGATGTAATATTAAAACCATAGACTTATTGACCTCTATAGAACAGTTTGTCCAAGTATCCTAGAGACAAAACAATAAAATACAAACAGATTTGGTGGAGTCTTACATTATTGCATCTCTTCAGAAATGTGAAGGACCTGTCCCTGAAGCGTGTCAATACGATTTCAGAAGGCAAAAACAAAATAATTAATAAAATAAAAGTAGCTGAATCAAAACTAGTGAGCAACATACTCTTGTAATAAACAAGATAAAACATATCTAATATACCACTGTAATATGGTTAACCTTCAAAGACTGTCAATGATTTTCCTCGGACACTTAAACTACCACCTATGAGTGTCATCCAATCGCATTAATGATAAAGATAAAGGCAGGTAACAAGCCTTGTATCCAATGCCTCAAAAAAGTTACAGCAAGGTGGAAATTGTGCTTGCTGTTTTAATCAAAATTTTATGACATTTAATAAACATAGGCTGTGCTATGTTTGTGAAATGTCTATTTGGATAGCCAGTGAGGCTCAGCTTAGGCAACAGTTAAAATTTTAATAAAGAAACTAGTTTTTCGCCAATATTCAACAGCCAAGTTTTGGTGAATGGCAAAAGAGTGATAGCCAATGGATACTTATATCCTCTTTATTTTAGAATGTTTCCTCTAAAATTTTAGCTAAAATCTGTTTCAGATCAATGCTACTTTTTACTTTTGACGAATCACAACAAAATTACAATAGATAGTTAGGTATGCTTGTAAGCTATATAACGAAACAATTCGCAAAAACAGGAAGAGATACGATTTAAGCGGTAAAAAGAGTCTTTACAAAAGACGCACATACGTTTACAATTGCCTGAATCCCTCTTTCTTTAAAACAGAAACCACGTGGCCATTTCCAGAAATAGTGAGAAGAATGGATTTTTTGTCGTTTCAAGGGCAAGTATTACTGTTTCTCTGGAGTAATCAGACGCTTGAAAGAATTTTTCGTGCAAATTCGTGTTCATTTATAAGGTTTACAAATGAATAATATTGAGGGGTTGATGAGTGATGGTCATTCGGCAATAAATGTTGTGATGTTTAAATTTCGTATTTAATCAATCAAATCTCTATGTACAGTTCTATCTAAAATTGTCATAAAGTTGTCTAGATAGTTTAATTCAATGATAAACTTGACTTATCGAATTCATGTGTTTCACGAACTGTCCAAATTTTCTTTACTTGATTTCTCGCATTAAATTAAAGCGCACAGAAATTATCTAATGCTTACGTTTCAGTGTTATATAAAATGACAAATCACGATGGTATGCTTGATTTTATTTTATTTCTGGAGATCGTATATCTTTACAATGTTATTACTATTATTATTATTATTGCAATGTAACCGAATATTTAATTTTATTTTCTTTCTGTGTCATAACTTAGAATGACGTCTGGGTTTTTACATGTCGCCCTTTGCATTGCTATTATCGACGCAACAGGAGGGTACACTTTTACCACAAATCCGGATCTATATATATTTATATGTTCATTTGTTAACTTCTATTTTAAGCGTAATCAGCAACCTTTGAGAATAAAGCAAAAAAAAAAAAAAAAAAAAAAAAAAAAAAGAATCAACAAAATTTACGAATAAGGTTAACATTTTGTGATGGTTTGCCTCTTGAGCGATCTTTGAAAGCTTAAGAAAAAGCTCACTTATAAAAAACGATTTTGTGCGCAGAATTTCCAAATAGATATTGCCAAAGAGGGTAGCTTTTAATATTGTTCGGCTGCTCGTGATACCACTTATCAACGTTCAAGGAAAATGTAGTCAGTGTTAATCTCAATTATGACACAGAAATACCCTTTTTGATTTGATCAATCCTCTTTCTTATCAGCAGTGTGTAATGAGTATAGTTTTGCAACTTAACAGGTCATTCTTTACTTTTAGATAATGAACATTTTTACTATGCGAATTGATTGCATGATATGAGAGCGAACTGAATGTATACAAACAAAAGTCAGTAAAATACTGACACAACTGATCAGTAGGCTTAGTTAGCAATTTGTTGTTTATATTTTCAGCTCAGAAGTAGTAACAGTGCCGAAGAACCGTAAGATATTCATTCTGTCTTAATTTGTAATCAGTTATGATGTCAGAAGTAATAAATGTGACAGGACATAATTGCAATGACTGACGTATAGCAATTTATCACCCAGTTAAGGACATGCTGTGAAATGAGTAGCCGTAGTATTGTTTATGTTCCACCCTTTGCTTTAGCAATTGCGTGTCTGCATGCTGTGACGTAAACCCCAACCACTAAGTGTTGATACGGTGATTAATTTACGAGTTATCAATTATTCAAACCATCCCTTACCGTGCCTGGTTGGACTTTTAACAAATAATATACACCCAAAACAGAAACTGCAAAATCGCTCAATCTGGGACAGATTACCCAAACTTCATATTTCAAAATAAGCTTTACAAGATAAAATCACAAAACGCTCTGTTGTTTTTCAAATGTTCAATTGTTTATCATCAAATAAATGTAACAATCATTTGACATGATGCCATCCACTAAATAATAATAAAACATATGGTGATTTACTCATTTATCCAAAGATACTAAAGTGATAGATCTGTTTAAACTAACGACAAAATACCAACACAGGATTTGCGTGAATAACAGCCCGTCCAATAATATTCATTATAGTAATGACAACAGGAAATACTAATAACAGGAAATTTTCCTGAAACAATAGGCAACACGAATGCCACTGAATGTCTAGTGTTAGTGTTAGGCTAATTTGAGGGTCATATCCGCCCAAGCTGACACTGGTCAAGACAATAATAATGTGTAAAAAACTTATTCATTTCTCGTTCTTCCGTTGTCTAAATAACAAATAAATTATGTCATAACATCAATAAGCAATCTTTTTATTCTAGTTACTAAATAGTAATAACATCTCGATTTTTTAAAACCTGCTGTTTGGATGAGAGGCAATGAAGGCATTATCTATTCGTGTGTTGTACTGTAATCACAGATGAGAATCACGGTCGGTGTTTAAACACGGCAATGGTTTTGAAACAATACGTAAGCTTCTTTTCACAAACAGGAATTGATAGACGAAACTGGTTTGAAATAAAAACAAGGATTGACTCGATTTCTTCAAATAACTGATTTAGGAGAATTTACTGCTAATCATTTTAAAGGTTTTTTTCTGGAATTTAACCGCATTTACAAAAAAATATAGGGCACTTAGCGCATATCTACGTCAACAAGAAACAAATATACATCGCACAAAAAGCCTATAAATACGTATAGAACTGTAAATAGTTGTAGTTTAGAGCTAATCAACATGAAAAAATCTCCTGATTGGTCGTAGAGAACCGACTCAATAACTGTATAACTAATTAATAAACAAATTGATTAATATAAGAAAGTAACATTTGGTAACATAGATAAAATAAAATCACAAAAACATGTCGGATATGATAAAATCGTAAAAGACATGCTGTTGGCCTTTTAATGAATCTCAATTAATAAAATGTATACGCTAATATGACGCCAATTTTATCCATTTAAGGTTTATAGATGAGTGACTAGAATTATAAGTTTATTGCATTTTCTCAGGGATTAACTGAGAGCTCTCGAATTTGTGTCTTTCCTTGATGAATGTTTTATTTTATTTCTTACATTGCATATTAAATGCCAAACTTGTGAGGCAACCGATTTAGTGCACACAAATGCGATGAATATATATACACCGTGGGACGCACTTGCTGCAATGATACACACAGACAATGCTACATGATTAACGAACGGCGTCAGAAAGACCAGGATATAATTGATTCCCATCATAATAAATAGTCTAATGTAAGTAGAGATATATAGATTTGTCTTGCTCGTAATTTGACTGCGTTTTGAGAAGGCTCGTTTAAGATTTACGGACATATGTAAAAAGATAACTACGTTGAAAGCTATAATGCAAAAAACAGGAGCCGCATAATAGATAAGAAGACCCAGCCCACTTGTTGACATCCAGCAATGTTCCTTTCCATAATTCGCTTTATATCGATCATTTATCCAAACAACATGGTCAAGGGATGTAGCCACCATGACAAATGGTAAGGGAGCAACCCATGCGATTATGTTGTAGGTTGTGATATCATTCGTAAAATTTTCATGTTTAGGGCGGGCTTGTGAAATTCTTAGCCAATTAAAAGTTCTGTGCATATCCATTGTTATGAGACTCATCCAAAAAAATGTTGCAAGTAAAGAATAGTGCAAAACAATAGCCGTCACTGTACACGCCGTAAGATTTAACTGTAGGACAGGTGCTATTAAAAACAGTACTACTGATATCAGCAAAGCAATACAGAAACAGCATTGTAGCTTCATAGGAAAGGTCTGGTAAACTGGTACACAGCATTGAAGGAGAATCCGAATAAGGAGACACAACGCTGATGACGCCATACACACCGCTGATAATATACCCAGGGTGTTGTTGCTGTTGTTGAAGAATGGCAATGAATGGCCCTCACTTTCGAAAACGTCTTTGCAAACATATAATATACTATTGTGAAGTATGAATTTTGCCGCAGGAATTCTCTGATTCAGAGAGATGATTACCACTGTTTTATCAGCCATTAGTAAATATTCAGTTTCATTAAATGCTAGAAGTTGACATCTTGGCAATAATCCGTCAGTCACACTTTGTGACAAGTTTTCTATAATAGTCACATTCTTAATAGCATTATTTTGTAAAAGACTGTCAAAGATTTTTGTCTTGTTTCGTATTATTTGATATATCTGGTTTTTAAGTTTATCCATGACCCAATCTTTGTCTATATCCGGAGAAAAGTATATGCCAACGTGTACATAAATGATAACTTCTGTGTAACTGATTGTGGTTGAGAATTTAGAAAAGGTTTTATTACAGGATGCATCGGAATCGCTAATTAATTTCCATCTTTGTATGTAATGTGTTATTTCAAGGCAAGTTAAATTCACGATTGTATCTACACTGTTGTTAATATCAGACATATAGACCGTATCAAGTGTTTCGAAAACAATTGTTGCTGATAAAGTCGTCTTTCGGAGTGGCACACAAATGTTTCCAACGAGTCTTGAAAAAATCGGGCATAAAATCGGCTTGCATTCTCGAAGGGAATCCACATAATGAAACCCATCTGCACATACCGGGTTACTTTCAGCTAAAGCAAGACCATTTTCAGAGGACGAATCAAAGGTAAACAAAATTGAGAAATCATACGGTCCATACACTCCAGGGCTTGAGACAAATCCACCTTCAAAACCACACCTAAAATGAACATCGTCCAACGATACATCTCTATTTGAGTTACATAGTGCACAATAGACATTTGCATACATGTTAGTTCCGTCTGTGATATCAGCGGTATAACCACTGACACAAAGGCTATTTAGTAAATCATTTTGACAATCAGTTGGACAGGACTTAATAAGTCTCGGATAACACTGCCTCATCACCTTATCGCTAGTTTGTGGCCATTCCACTACATACGGGCACTTGTTGTTTACCAGTGCCCATATTATGTCTTCAGGGCTAACAATATCTCCTTCACGTGAAGGCGGATAGTCGCATTTCATCGTGGTATTCCAAACTTCTCCATGGATAACACCATTACATACTGCACATCTTGCATTTATAAAATCAACACCTGTATCCAAATCACGTACTGGAATGTCATCAAATTGTCTTCTGTGGGTAAGACAAGCATGCCTGTCATACTGACAGTCGTTGATTACCGGTGAGTGATAGGAAAAGTTTTCAAATTCCGCACATCTGGTTCCCATACCATGCCGTAGATGTCCATAGTGTGTCATCACCTGCAATGCTCTGGAATACTCTCGCGGACATGTCTGTTCAAAGTCTTTACAACAGTCGCCATATGTAAAGCAAAGTGCGTCACAAGAACAGATAAAATAGCCATTCGTGAATCTTTGAGTGACATATTGCACAGCCCCACATTTTTCTCTACATGACTGACATGTATCTGTGACATTACTGACGTATGTCAAATTAAGAACACTATTCTCAGAACAGTAATATTCACCTGTGAAATAACACAACAAAAATATATGTCATAGTACATAAATTCCATCATTCAGGAATAAAACAGGTCAATTATATTTTTTAAATTTAATCAGTGTATCACGAAAATGGAGAATATTAAAATTAATGTTAAACTATGCGGCAACATGAAGGTTTCTGCTTCTCTAAGCTCCAGTGTCAACAATTTTAACCTTTTTATTTGTTTTTTAATATTTCATAAGGGTATACTATAGCAAATAGTATGTTAGAAACGTACATTTTTGTAATTATTCTTAAATGGTTGATAACTCACTGTATGAAATTGCTATGATTGACTCTATGCATGCCGTGATTATTAAGAACAAGAACTTCGTGCGTATCTCTTCCATGTCTAGCTGCTGGATTATTGCGCAAATCAATCTTCACAACCTGTATTAAAATAAATGATGCATTCAAAAAGAGTGACATAAAACTAAATTGATTTCAAACTACAAGTAGTTGAGGTGTTACTTGTATTTCTTTTACATAGCATAGTTTCAAATCAATCTGTACAGAAAAGAGTTAGCGTGATTGATATGGTAGGTTGTGAGAAACTTATCCCGACATATGACTTCTATTAAGATTGAATAAATATGATACGTATGAACAAACTAATGGCATTAATTCCAAAACTTTATGAATACTATAAGATAACTAGTATAGACAGGAACTGATTTTTTGTGAAACCGATATAACTTGAAATAATTTTGCAAAAAAGCAGAGTTAGAAGTAATGTATCCACTCAAAATAACAGTTATTTAACGCAATTTTCTATTCACAAAATTGATATACTGTATATACATAGCAGTGAAACAATTTTTCATGCTTACCTCACAATTATGTCAAGGCCTAAAGTTATTGCCACAAATACAGTTATCCTGACATAACCAACAGTTCTTTTACTATTTTATGCACTCTCATGCAATTTTGTTATTGTAGTTGTTTTCTAACACGATGAATCCATTTAACGATATTAAGATATCATTCTCATGCTGCTTAATCGCAGCCTGTGAAAACAAACAATACAGAGTTTTGTTTAGCACCCGACGATTTGCATCACAAAAGTATCTTAATTCAGTCAAATATAAAATACCTGTTTTCGATGGTATTTTTTAGTTTTGTCAATGTAAAATATGCTTAATGTTTTCCAAAGCCCTTAACACAGTTATGGTTTCTACAGCGGACCATTAGTCCTGCAATTGCCCATGGACAGCTCATTAGATAAAGTGCTCTTTTGTGTAATTTGCCATGTAATGACAATGATCAGGAGATATTTTGTGGTATATAATAGACTATTTACCAATTAATAAGTTGGAATATCCATAACCTCATAGCTCAGATAAGACACTTGATAGTAGCACAAGCTGTTAATGAATCTCTTGTTCATTAAAAAATAGGCAGATGTTAAGCCCAATTTAGCTAAATAACCATGCAGCAAGTACAGAACGCTAAACCTGTTTGAAGTTATCACACAGGGCACGACATCCTTATAATAGACAAATAGTTTCACACGCAATGTAAACGATTGTATGAAACAAGATTTGCTCCTGCATCAATCGAAAAGCGTTTTCCATAGACATAGCCTGCAATGTTGGCTTTTTAACGACACTACGTAATCTGTAATGTTCTCATTTGTAAACGACGCACTAATCAATGTCAGTATCGCAGCTTACAGCATTGAGTCAGCAAATATTTCAGTGACAAACAATCAAGCATGCACACTTGATAATTAGTCCCGGCGTCCCACTAAATGCAATCCTCTTTCAAACAAACCACTTAGCCTTCTATCATTTTGCTGTTTCTCTGTTTTATACCTAAAACATAGTTAAATACATCGTTTGTGGAACTTTTTTACAAATGCTACAATGCTTAACAATATAGATAAGCATCTCAATTTAGACAGGCATAATAAAACACAATTTTGAAAGTTCTGTTGAAGATATTTGTTTGTAAAATTTGGAATACAAGGCATCGAGTTAACCTAATTACTGGGTAAAAATTAAGTTGCATTGAAAAAAGGGGCTTTTTAATAAAAAAGGCATGTTATCAAGTTTTCTTTAGTGTGACAGGTGTGTTTGCATACAGGGATTTACTTCCACGACAATGGAGACCAAATTTCATTAAAGGGCCACACCATGTTTCAACCAGCATTTTCAGTAACACAGTTTAAAGGGATTCTAAATCAAGTCAATTATTTTTAAAAGCCTTGATTAAAATTACACGGGTACTTAATATTCAAGATCTATCTCATATATTTTGGATACTATCCTTGTAACTGAATCTACAAAGATACTCATAGGAAAATAAAAATAAAATATGACAGTGTTCCCAACTAAGGTCTTAACACCTTAGTCTAAGCAAAAATCAAATGGATTGCTCGTAGGAACAGAACATATTTGAGATAAAGTCTGTACTTAAATTAAATATATTTTACCTCTTTTGCCAGGTTTTCAGCAGATGCACGGAAATATTTTCCTCATCTACCCCATACAGGTTTTTCTTTACTATTTTATGGCTAAGTAGAAGCAGCGGATAGAGGCAAGTTATTATTTTTTCAGGATCATTAAACTGTGCATAATAAAAATAGTTGTACTTATAACTTCAGGTTGATTTCATTCACAGCTTATTTCTTACTGTCAAAATCTAAAGCATCAGCTACATAATGCCCTATATATGCATATGGGTTTTCTATTTATAATGTTTACTCATTCGGGTATATCAGCAAGATTTGTCAACAGTAATAACGGTACAACTAAAGTAGTTTACTCGCAATAACGAAAAACTACGTGGGTTTTAACGTAGGTCAACCAATTACCTTTACTCAATAGCTATTGTTCAGAAATTGTGAGGGAGCACTAATTTGCTCACTCCACTAACATTTGCTGGAAAACGTGACTTCATTCTCATCAGTTACGCGTCCTATATTGTTAATGCATGTGATCATAAGTGGCATCTGTATAATTTATTAGTATGTCCTTCTTTGTTTTGAGCAAAACATGTAGCAAAATGTTTTGATTTCTCGTTCTTTCTTTCGAGAAAAATTTAGCGTATAACAAGTGAAACTGACATTTCTAATTACATTAACTGCAATAGAAAAATATCAGATGTAGACCGAAGAGATGCTAGAGATATTTAAATGTAAGTTCCGCTGAGTAGTGATGCTTTAATAAATATTTAAAAACATATAAAAGCGTTCCAAGCGAACAAATTTTATGTCGACCCGGAAAAGACCATACCTGGATAAGAATTGTTAATTAAAGTGTACAAAAGTCGAAACCAAAGTGATTACATTCGTATTGGTATATTGTGTCACTATTCTAATGCGGATTTGAATAAAATTACCTGCGCAAAGTTTGGCCATTGTTTTGCACTAAATTCAAAATATCTATTTCTTTTTCTATGATTATTTTCGAAAAAAGCTTCTGTTAAATTACTTGATTTACGTACCATCATTTTATGAGTGAGTCAGATATTTGTTATTGTTGCTTATTGTAATTGGGGAGTTCAGCGTGGCTTTACATTATTTCTTCCTGTCGTCATTTATGTGGATGAGTATCGCTTTCAATATGCACTACGTTTGGTGTGTCACACAATGATGCATACCAAAAGGGGTATATCGGTATCATGAAGTGTAGCATGGCTTCCGCCAATGCCGTTTATGCTTGTAGCTGGTCCAGTTTGGGTGGATGAACGATAGGTATGAAGCCAATTATGCGAAGAAACATTGCTAAATGTCCACGGCTAGTCTAGGCGTTATGCTATTGTGCTCTTCTGTTATTAGTCATAGAATAAATATTATCATTTTTCTCCTTGTGTTAATAAATCTAAGACGGGAGTTCGTAAAAAGAACCAAATAAAGAGTGAGATTAACCTATACTTTTGTACTTACATTAAGGTATTTATCATTATGGGAGTTAATTATATCTTTTCTCTGGCACATATGTTGAGCATGTTGTATTTTCATGGTGTTTCATTATATCTAAAGCACCATGAGGAATCAATGTATTTATGGTGCTTGTTTTCCCTAAACCTCACAAAAATGATTCAGCTAATTCAACCAGGCAACACTAACCAAAGCAATGTAGCAATGAATGTAGCGAAACCATCTTCATATAAACAGACATGTTAAATGATAAAAAACGTTTGTAATAAACATGTTTTTTATAATACCATTGTGTTCAGTTTCTTACAAATTGTTTCTTGGGTGATCTAAAACATAACGTAGATATCGGAGTTTGTGGACTTATCCCAAAACTCTCAGGATTGTTCTTTTTGTTTGGATTTTCTGTACAGATACATTCTCTGATAAACAGCTAGTTTTTGACGAGATAAATACACTTTACGCTATTTGTTCATTGGTTCCTGTGCATGTTTCGGTAACAGATATTCACCATAAATAAACAAATCAAGATAGTCTTGCCTTAGTTTAGCTATACATATTCAGCAAATATATATTGTAATTATATTTTTGTAGTATCAGAAATAAATACTTGTGATTTATTTTCATGTTAAAACAGTTTAGAAAGTCAAACGCACCTTCTTTTCCATATAGTACCGACCCAGCGCCTTGCATGGCTTATGTTGCTATATTGATTTGTCAATGACACAAAGTGACATGAAACATCAAGGTATATTGTTGAAAGGGAAAGAGTAACTTCAAGTATATATCAACAGAAACGCAACCCGAACAGTCAATTTCAACTAAAGCCATGACCTTGCTATTAAATTGCTTTTTAGCAATATCTACCTATAAAAAGGGTATTTACTTTTCATGTTCAAACATTACGCTCTAATATATAGTACATATGGCTTTTGTTTATAAACTAAATTTACTTTTTGCAACTTAAAATGTGTGTTTACGCATTATGTCAGTTAATATTTAAATGCTCCTAAGAGAAAGCAATTGATAAGATATTTTAAAATATGATTTAAAAGTATTTAAATGCATTTCATAAAGATATTTTATCATATTTCACTCTGCTTGAATTTCAGTTGCTTGCTATTTGTTATTGACGTGTCATAACAATGTCACTACCAGCAGTGTCTAGAATCTGTAAAAATTCAATAATTTTAACAATTGTTTGGGCAGACTTGTTGGATAAAATAAAAAATATATATCAGTTATACCATATTACACGAAGTAAACATATTCATATAGGAATGCATCCATTTACCGCATAAATATCTCATTGGAGAGCTAATATACTTATTTGAGACCATAACTATAGAAATAGCTCCAGAAGGTTGGGACAAACCAGTTGTTGTACGCAAATCCTTTCCACTCTTCCTGTTTATTCAGTCCCGTGTTGTTGTGTGATCTAGGACGGCGACAAATAACATTTCGATTAACCATTGCGTATTTTATTGTGAACTCGGCATTCCATCTTGCTAAAATTTAACAATGAACTTGTATCGTGAAGATATCGTGCCGTTTACGTCGTAAGTGTCGTAAATGCCAAAAGTGCTGGTTTGCTAAAAAACAGCATCACAAAGCTTTTGTGACTGATAGCACCACTAAATGTAAATCGTAAATCAATTTTTCTTTGTTATTTCTTGACTTAAATCTCTAATGATTTCATAAATAAATAACTTAACTTAACTCACAAGCACCAGAAATTTTGAGTCTTACCAATTTTGTCGGACATTTTTCTTGTTTCCGATAACGCGCCATCCGTAAACTTGACACTGATGCCGAAAAAATCACGTGACTTGAACCGTGTCACACGACTAAATCTTGAACATTTGACACCAACTAATAAACATGTTTGAAAAATAGTGACATATTTCTTTTTTTTTTAAATAAATTGATCACCAGAAGACTCAATTGTGCTAATTTTAAATTCCGTGGTGGTGAATTTTGTTATGCAGTCATTTAGCTAAGACAATTTGAACGAAAGCCAATCCTCCGCTTTCAACCCCTAGGTGGTTTCGCACCAGGGACCCTAGGATTACAAGGCCAACGCTCTACCGACTGAGCTAACCGTCACCCCCTGACACATTTAACTCTACTTGTTATATCAATAAGTAGTGTCGAACATCAACATAAATTATTTCAATGACTGCGCAACAGGGGCCCTAATAAAATAGCTTATCGACATTTTATCATTAATAATTCAAAGCAGTCATGCAAAATTGATTATACCAATTTTTTCACTTGCACTTAAAAAAGTGAACCTGTTAGCAGAAACTAACAAACAGACAAACAGTCAAATAGATACAGTTTATAACCTTTTGCGGTCGAATGCAATTCTTGCCAATCAAATTTAACCACGTAAAAGGAAATCTTTTCATTGAAGGAAAGCAGAATTCTTGAACATGAACAATGAATCAAGTACACCAGTTCAAATGGACTAAGCAATGTGTTCTATTTATGAATACTTATGCGTTTCTTACAATGGCCCCATGAGTGTAACCCATTTTCCACGTGGCGACAACTTAGCATTCAGATGCAGAGGCGAAACACTCAGCATTGGCATCTGATGGTAAAACAACCAATAATGTGAGGGTGGGGTTGATGTGGTTCACAAGGTTACCCCTGTAAAGAACGTTATTGACACACAGAACATTCAGCCAACTCAACCGACTTGAAACGAGCACTTCTTTTATTTTATTTCTGAGGCTATACTGAAATAAAGTTTTTTTGTAGTACTTTTAAAACGAAAGTCAGCATAAAACGATGATACTTACTGATGTGCAAGATTACTATTAAGATTACATTTCTTGAGTGGACTTTGTACAAGCAACATGTGATAAGATCATAGTTAATGAAAATATTTAATTATCGCTGTGGATGGAAATAAACAGAAATAATTGAACTTTTAACAAATAATTGAACCAATACTTATTAATTTAACCATAAAATGGATAAAAAAGCAATAAGTTTTAGAACATAAACTTAAAGGAGCATTATTTCTGGCATGATTTAACATTTCATATTTGAAATGAATGTTCAGTTCTACTTGTGGAAAATATCTTGGCTGTTGACTTCCACTTCTATGAGGTAAGTTTATAACTTCCGAATCACCTTGTGAAATAATTCTCAAACTTTAGTTTCATAGTGTCGGCCTTGACGCAGAGGAAAACGTGCACCGTGAGTAAACATTAAAATTTTCATTCAATATTATTTTACTTTCAACTTTCTGCCCCTGTAATTCAAGTAAAGTATGTTAGGTGTATCTCGATTTTACTTCTTTGGAGTTGTCAAGTTTGCAAATAACAAACCGAGCACAATGATATGGACATGACAACAGCTGGATACCGTAAAGACCTACACGTATACATTACAGCCCCGAAGAATGAAAACTGCTACTAACAGACATGTGGTTGCTGTTCTTCCTTAAGCATTTCTGTATTTTTGTAGAGCCAGGGAAACAGCATTGAAATTTCCAAATGTACATTTCTGTTTTCTTTCAATCTTCTTTAATGCTTGATTCAAAGAATCTTGCTTTTCTATTTGTATTCAGCTGCAGTTAGCTTATCTGGTAATAGTAAAATCTTCAGTTTATTCAAGTAAAGGCTTTCCCTTTTCTACCATTCCTTTTAAATTTGTTGCCTGGTTTTCTAACTAGCATTTCTAACTAACATCAGTTCAACACTTTATGTCGCAATATGCTTCTTGCATTCACCCTATTGTGGCCTATATGTTTTTCAGCAGTACAAAATTTAGCAGAATAATGACCAATCAAAACAATCTTTAGATCAAGGCAATAAATATCTACAGCTATATCTATTTCTACATCTACGGTAGATATTACTGAAAAGGTTTGCATTTGTACCATTTGAAAGGCTACCCTTGGGAACAAGGCGAGAGACTTTACACCTCTGAAAGAGGATTCTCACTTCTTCGCACGTTATAAACGCTTAAAGAGATTATTTCATCCACCATTAACAAATATATTGTAATACATTTGTTAAGCATAACTAAACAGCTTCTTGGGTTTAAACTGAAAATCACAACATGAAAATTATCACAATAAGTGTTTTATTTTTACTGGAGTTATTGCCGACGATAGATTCAGGCATTCATATAAATTTTAAAAGAGTTGTTAGAGGCGTGTTATTTGATTTCTTTAATTTTAATGTTCAAATAGAAGTGAAAAAATAAATATAAGTTCCTTTGTTTTAGTTTTTATTTTAAACACAAAAACCGTAATATACGTTAATGAACCTCAGGTCATGCCTCACACATAACAAATAAAAAATATACGTGGATACCTTAAGATACTTTAGTGTTGCACAGTGTCATGTCATTCCTCACTGGTCATGAAAACAAACCGTGACTCCTTACCTCAGACTGTGTTAGTCAGACTCAATGTAAGTCATGCCCCACATGAAACAGATGAAAAGTATCCCTCAGAAAGTCAGATCACGCCTTGCAAGACTCACATGCAAAGTATACTTTATGATGTCCCGTCACTGCTAGTGCAACACTAACGGAAATTTTCACTCGGTACTTCAGGTCATACTAAATAACACTAAGCAATAGCTATATGTCGGTTGATGCCTTGAATGTCACTAATACAAATTGTGACCAGATTTGTCGGGTGACGCCTTGCAGATCACTAAAATGGAGTGTGCCTCGGTTTGTCGAGCGACACCTTGCAAGTCATTTAAACAAAATTGGCCCAGTTAGCTGGGTGACGCTTTATTCCTCACTGAAACACAGGGTGCCCAGATATATTAAATGAATCACTTATATAAAATGTCGCGTGACGCCTTGCACGTCATTAATGCAAAGTGTGACCAGGTATATCAGACCGCGTCTTGTATATCACTAATTCACAGTGTACCCTGATATATTGGATCATTCCCTTAAGTTACAAGACTCTCAAGTAATTTGTCTCAAACCTGCCAAACAAGCATTCTTCAAATAACATTAGTGCATTCAACAGCTCGACTATGCCCCACTGGCCTGTCTGTTTCAGGTTTACGCTCATAAGTAACATATTCATAGTGATTGCCAAATTACCTTACAAATTGCAGAACAGTTGCCTTAACATAGAACGATATAGTATTATCTTGACGAAGAAAAACCCGGTACTTTGGTAGCCACCAAAGGTAATAATTAAGCTTCAATTTATTTAATTAATAGTAATCAAGGTATAAATTAAATTTCGATTTCAAGCATTAGCCGCCAGGATACTCACAAAGCTTAAATATAAATTGTAAGGAATTTTGAGCATTAAGGTCAGTAGAGTGAGTTATGGGACATTTTAAAGAAGATAAAACGGGATGGGAGGGGTCCTGAAAGACACCACTTCCTATACCTGAATATTATTGTTTAGACAATGTGTAGATGATGATGTCCTACAAACTAGCGCTTCTCCAACTGTCAAAGTTAAATGTTTTCTTCAGAATCAGATCCTACCTCAGATAAAAGCGAAGAAAGCTCGGTGGACTTTTGCGAGAATGGTGGCACCTGTCTTAACAATGACGTCAGAATAATTTGTCAGTGCCAAGCCGTCTTCACCGGAAGTCGGTGGGAAAACAGTAAGTATCCACCCTTACTTTACCATTTTAATTTTTCCTGTCCAGAGGGCCTGTAACTGGAATAGAATTCCGTCGAGGTTAAGTATTTAGCTTTCAATAGGAAAGTTCAAATGACTTCGAAATGGTCTTCTCTGTTTGAGATAAGCTTATGTTTGCAGCGTAATATGGACATATGGAATATAAATATGAAAAGGTCACTGTATAAATAATAGTATCACTCATAATAATGGCTTGAATATATTAAGGTCTTGTTGTTGCAACACAGGCAAATGCTTTCCCAGGCCGACAGTCGGTGGATCATGGACATGCTGTTTCGATTCAAAGAGGCAAAATGTGAACTGTATTTGTGAAATGCTGACTGACAAAAGCATCTGCAATGCTAAAGGTGAGTATTATTACTTAAAAGATAAAAGATTTTCGTTAAATATTTCAGCACCCGATTATACTCAGAGAGTGATATAGAAGAATTTATGAAAGAATAGACAAATATACAAAACTTAAAATTTCAGTTTCATATTTATAAGACCATAATTGTTTGTGAGTATTTACCGGCCCTCTTTATTAGAGAAAACAGTACTCAGTCTTTTGATATCATTTCAGCACAGATTTTCTTTAATTGCTGCGAGTTTTAATAACTGCTGAAAGTAAAAACATATGTCACTTTCACAACCAACTTGGAATTACAATATATACAAAATTAATTTTATTATTTCTGTTTCTTTTATTTAAAAGTTATATTTTTGTTGTTAATTTCCATATAGCTAGTGTAGTTAATTTAATACATTCCCACTGTTTGATGGTTTCAGACTTGTGTGGATATGGTAATGGATATTGCTAAGCTTGTTGTTATCTGAATGATTTCAACGACTGCAACGCTCCAATTCTCTTCACAGAAAACAATTATGACGTCTTAGATAAGTACAACAACCGCCGCAGCTTAAATATCAAACGCGGTTTCTGACTGGTTTCTATATATATATATGTTACAGACAAACTGTCAAATCAGGCAGATTATAATCTGAAGTCTGAAGGAGTCTGAAAATTTGACAATTTGCCCTGAAATGAAAGGAACGCTTGTAATCATGATCCTCCTATTCGATTTGGTTGTTGTCTGTTCAAATATGGGATCGTAGGCATAAAAGGCCATTGATGTGGTCAATTGCAATTAAATGGTAGTGAACAATGTTTCCGCTCACGCGTTTCATGCGATTTGATTGCCGTGTATTTTCTATTGTTACTTTTATCTTATGTCTTTATTGACAACTGCAGCAATGTATTTAATTGCAATTGTATCGATCTATGGGATTTTTGAGATTGCAATTAAACGTTACTATTTTTTCTATTTATTGTGTTAACTAAAAAAAAATACGTAACACTGTAAATGTATTTATCAGGTATCAATTTTTCACGCCCCTATTTATACTGTGCACAAAAAATCCCATCAAATACCGGAGGAGTAAGAATAAGGAAGATACATTGGCATGTTGATCTCAAAATATGATACATCATAGAGGTGTGGGAGGGGGAGCTGGATTGAGATTTATATCATTGCATTTATTTTATCAAGAAATTGCAATTTCCAATTGCATTCAATCACATCAATACTATTGTAAAAGTGTGATCAATCAATACATAAAACAAACCAATCAGCAAAAAAGTCGCGCATTTACTTAATCAAGAAATTGCAATTAAAATTGCATTTAAACATATCAATAGCATTATACAGGTGTAATAACTCAAGGCATAAAAGAAAGTGGTAAACAAATCACATAAAACGAACGAGCAAACCGACCACTCACAAGTATTTAATTGCAATTAGACACATCAATCGCTTTTTATCCTACGATCACATGTTATAACAAATGACAACCAAATCCCATAAAATGCGTGAGTAGATACTAAAAAACTAGTGTTATGCATGACTAGTGTTATGCATGATCATAATATCTTCCTCTATTTAATTGCAATTGATCACACCAATCGCCTATTATTCTTACGATCACATAGTTGAATAGGTAACATCCAAATCGCATGAAACAGCCGGTTATGAATGGGGTGGATCATGATTACAAATCTTCGTTTCATTTCAGGCAGATTATAATCTGCCTGATTTGACAGTTTGCCTGTAACACACACACACACACACACACATATATATATATATATATATATATATATATAGGTACCATGCTATCATCTGTGCATCTAGACATTTCGTACTGCGTTTATTTTAATATATTACACCCAATTTGGTTCCTTAGGAGAGAATATTCCTAAAAGTCTCTGTTGCTACTGATTTTTTTTCATAAGGCGAATGCGTTATTGTCCAACAGTCAGCCTCTATGGCGGTGCGGTTTATTGTGTATAAAACCATTCTGCTCCGAAGACCAAATGGATATTCCGTGAAAATAGTACTCGTAACATAGATTGAGTACTTTGTGAAATATCCATGCGCTTTGTATTTCTATACATCATGTAGATCTCCTCGGAATTCAGCTGTTTTATAACAACGAATAAGAATACGATTAAAAAATTACCCGCCCACTTTTGCATTATCAGTTGATTTCAAATGTATCCCATCCTGTTTGTGCTTTATAAAATCTAGAAACACATTTTGAATCCGACAGACAATAACAAGCGCATGTCCTATATGAAAAAAATAAATAATACAAACACAAATAATAAAACCTATTGACAATGCGTTGTAGTTATAGCAGCTGCTATGTTATAACGGGCAAAATGTTGTTGTGTGTTGTAGTTGTAAAATGGACATAGAACAGTTCAACAGATGGTAGACTTATTTCTGCAAGTTATATGCACAGGAGTTTACCGGCTTTGTTTCGTTTTGTATTTCTATTGGATACTTTTTAATAGCTTTCTCTTGTCTTTCACTTTAAAGGTGTTACATTAAGGGTTTGTGTGTTCTAAAAGGAGACTTACATTAATAATAAATCTTTTAAGCAACAATATGGGAATCCCTTCATATCTTACAGTATGGTAGGGTAATATGAGAATTTTATTAAATATTTTACAACATACGTTATCGTAGTATACCAATAGCGTCAAAAGGACAAGCTCAAAAGATCATTTCATGTGACGCACTAATTTCTCAATTTAACAAAATATTAGGTATATTTTGCTGGTTTTTAGTAAGCTTAATATATTTTCGGGTCAGTTCGTGATAAGCTGGATAAGAACAATTGAATATAAAGCACCAAAATTCCTGTGCAATGCCTCCTATTTTTACATTTTTTTTTCATTTGTGGCTAATATTTACAATTATGTTGAACCATAAGTAGTCAGTTTTAATAGTAGCACAATTATCTCGCAGTGTGATTTGGTACATCAAAGGCTTATGATATTTCCGTGTACGTAAACCACTGAAAACCACAAGTAATGTAATTGGTGACCATGTCAAATACCACTTGTGTCTACAATTATCTTTATAAAGCACGTGTCATTTTTAAGAAACGTTGACTCTAACATTGATTGTTCCACAAAGTGAGGCTTTCCACAGGCTTCTGATTCCTTGTTCCTGGGTCTTGTAAAGCTGTTCGGACAAATGTTACCCGCATGTACAGGATCGGTAATATCTTCCAAGACAATTCCATTATCGCCCAACAAGGCAAAAGTAATTTTTTGTTGAAATGGCCAAGGAAGTATATCGTCGTAGTCCCCAACCACGAGCCTGACATAAATACTCATGAAGGTGCCTGTCCCAATGCCATATCCGTTGAGGGCTACTTCTGCTTGGAGTTTGTAGCCATGTGGTGTTATGTAGAAGCTGTCACTTTTTAATGTCAGAACCAAGCCATTTACAGCGGCATTCTTATTTTGATGATAATTAGAAATCTTCCACATATATTCAAATTCTGCAACAAAAAATTTAAGGGAACTTTTGAAAATTGCGAAAGAAGGCAATATATCTGTCTGATCTGTTTTAGGGAGTTCTCGAGAATTCTTTTTACATATCTTAAATACAAGAATAGAATTCCTGTGTTATAAAAGTAGAGTAACTAACTTCACACACTTACTGTTGAGTTCAAATATTTGTTCACTCATGTGTTTAATTTCTTTCTGAAGGTTGACAATCCGTTTATTCAGATGTTGCTCGATACCTTTAAATAATTAAGCAATATATATTTTCCTTTAAATGCTGAATTACACTAATAAAGGTGTCCATTAAAATATTTTTAAATATATCATTATGTGCAAAGATGTCTGTAAATATTAATATATCAATTACATATCAGTTAGAAATCATCAACGTTTTAGGAAGATTATTTGTAAGACAATTTTGTTAGGATTAGTATAGAAATAATAATGGCACCAATCAAATTTTTCTTCTTGTATTTTGAAGCTATTGTGTGATGTTGTCTTTTAAAAATTGCATGTTATACTTTGTTCACATAATGCACGTTTTTCACTCTCTTAAAATATTAATTCCTAAATTAAGGACGTTTTGATAAGCACCTAAAGAGAAACGGCGATTACGAGGCAAGAATGCCACTTTTGCTTTTGAAGTCCACCACTGTAACATTTAAAACACTCTTTTCACTTCCTTCTGATTCTGTTTAATCCTACCCTTATTATCATAACCTTTAATACTTTATTATGATAAAATGATAAAAAGTTAACAATTTGCAGTGTAAAATAACATACGAGTATTACCTTTGCCAATTATATATGTTGTGATCAGTAGAGCTGTAGCGATAATCAATACTGCTATGTTGCCGGTCACAATTAGCCGATTAATGCGCCGTATCCTTGACGACTTTAACCGACGTTTCACTGTCTTGCTGTCATTATTGTTACTTAACTTATCCATAGTGTTTGATCCTTGATGTACGTCTGTTGCATATGGATCAATAGTGTGATAGAAATCGTTAGTCTCTTGAACTGTCGAAATATTGTAGGGCTCCAGTTTTCCGCACGTCTCTGAATGCACTTTAGATCTTTTCATTTGCTTAAAATCCACAGTATCACCTACGTCTTCAAACACGTCTCGTCTCTGTAGCAGAGGAAAAATACTATCACGCATTGCAGGATTGACCTTGGAAATAACCTGACCTTGTGTGACATGACTGTTTTCTTCTACAGTGTGGATCGTACATGGCTCAGGATCTAGGTAGTCTCCAGTATATAAGAGTTCTTTATTCATATTCTTTGTCGACATATCCACGCTGACGTCACCTTAAGGTAAAAAGAATGTGTTTTGCTCTTACTCTCAAGCTCATCAGTGTCAGTTTTTAATTGTTATTGTAACTTCATGTATTACTTGGTATCTGAGGCGTGTTCTATTAAACCCGATCTTTTAATTTTTAACTTTATACCTGAATATTGACATGGACTATGTATTTAAATATAATTATATTTTTTTTACATCTGGTGTAGGGTTGTTTTTCAGAGTATCGCATATTATATTATGTACTTCGCGATTTCATTTGTTGTTAGGAAATAAACATGTTTTCTTGACTAAAGATTAAGAATTACTTAGCAATAAACAAAAAATTAACTTTGCTATTACCAATTAAAGTGTAAACTTGTAGTTTTATTAAGGAATTACATAATTTGCATGAATCATTCAAAGAAACCCAGGTTATTTCAGAAAGTACATAAGGATAAAAATAGCATGAATCGTGTCGCAAAATCTATATTGTGGGTAACTAGAGAATGGCTGGAAAGTAACACCATCATTAACTGTCACTTTCGCGTTTACGAGGCGTGTTTCATTATTTATGCCAGAAATACATTCATAATAACGGTACTTTTTGTTAAATGCAGCCAGTCACCTCGACCTTCGTTTGCTTGAAGGGGTGCATCAATGTGCATAAAACAGTGTCACATGAATGCAAGAAAAGATGCAAATAACGCGAACTAATTTTATATACACAAGCGCACAATGATATCACCTTAAGTCATTCATTACGTTTATTTTTTAGATTTGATATTTGACATGTCCTTACCAATCCTAAGAATTGTAGCTACAATAATAATAATAATAATAATAATAATAATAATAATAATAATAATAATAATAATAATAATAATAATAATAATAATAATAATAATAATAATAATAATAATAATAATAATAATAATAATAATAATAATAATAATAATAATAATAATAATAACAATAATAATAATAATAATAAAAAGTTGTATTTTAAACCAAATCATAAAATTTGCAAAATAAGTATTATTTGAAAAAATATTACACTGAATTAAATTTACTAGAAGTGATAATGACAGATTTAATAAAATTCAGAAAACTTAATTTTCTAAATTTGAAAGTTTTGCGCTAAATGTAATGTAGAGTCAGTTTATCCACTTTTACTAGAATTGCAACTGATTGTTCAAATCACTAGTATCATTTCCTAAAGCCAAATTTTCCTCAAACCAAATAAGCAATTTTATCTCTATTCCACCAGAATAGAATATATTGATACTCTGCAAAGGATATACGGGTCATTGTGTTGTTCTTTTTCAATGGTTGATTTCAGTGAATTTATAGGAAAACAATAACACAGGCAGATAATCTTTTGACTTTTATTAAAGACAATAGAAACCCAAACAATTTGTTTGTCGCTGAAAAATTAAGTATAAATGTTACAGAATCGCAGGATGAGAAATTAACGGTGGTTCGATTCTTCGACCTATTTTGAATCGCCTCGAGCCAAATGCCAAAATTTAGAGGCACTCATTTTATTAATAGTTGGCCTTGTTATATAAATAGTTGGCCTTCTATGTTACGCTGTTTTGGAGATTTACTTATTTCTAGCTCAGTGGACTACGACCTAACAAAACAACCTAATTTTGATAGTCTAATTTTCCCAACAGCCTATTTATCGAGCACTTCTAGAAATTTTGATAGTTTCCACTTTTATTTTTATTAGACCTAGGTTTAACTGGGTTAGAAAGGTCACATTGTTTATAGCATACGTGTATGTTCGTCCGTACGGCGCATTGTCCTTTTCAACATGATTTTTCTAAAGACTATGAACAAATTTTGATGACGCTCGGTTTGGGTGTTTATATAGACAATCTGTTACATCATTCAGGGTCATCACAGGACTGTGAGATCAATGAGATTATAAGTATTCTTACTGATGACCTCTAGAGTTGATTAAACTTTGGTGACCCCTCAAAACCTGTTAAGGGTACTGCTTATTTCTTTTTTAATTTTCACTTCTACACTTTCGTATACAGGTCTTGTGAGCTGATTGTGGTTAAAATATGGGCATCTTTAGAGATTATCTCTTGGTTGTCTTGATTGTGGTGACCTTTCGTGACTTCTCAATGCTACTGCTGGGCTACAAATACAGTTACAGCAATGTTTGTCAGTACACTTTAACAAACGGGACATGAGTATTCGTATAACTGACGTTCATATTGGTGACATTTGCACCACTGCACCTTAAATTTCCAGTTGTATTTCAGTGTCACATATGTCTTGTGGTCAGAATTAGCTCATATTGTATAATAAATTTAGCTGAAGAGTTGAATACAGATTGATGACTTTAGCGTGAATTATTTAATAATCAAATCTGTTAATTGTTTCGGACCATTTCAAAACTAGCACAGGTAATCTCAACTTTAATTTGAGTTAATTTCACAAGCTGTTCAGAGCTGTTGATTTATGGTTAGATCTGCATTAAGCTGAAGTGAGTAAGTAACGATTCTTCGTCACATCACACTTTAGCAATGGGAATAGAAATTGTGTTCCATGATGACATCTCAAAAACGGTATGCTTTCAAATTTATGATGAATTTGCAAAAGTATTCAACATGTATAAAACTCGCAGCGAAGGTAACAATTAAGATAATTAATGTAGTAAAAGTACTATAATAATGTTCAAAGAGCTTTATAATATTCAGTAATAGGCACTTCGTAAATATGTATCTTTACTGCGTGGAGAATTGTGTTAAAGTATATCTGTGCTCTATTTATATACATTGTATATATCCCCTAAATAAGACCACAGAAAGAAAAACAAATCGTGTTCTTAAGTATAACCTTTTTGTTTAGTTTTTTTATTTGAGATAGTTGATTTATCACTGTTTGAACAGGTTTCTGTTCATGGCCAATATTTCTGCAAAAGGTATCAGGTCTTATTGCCTATCTGGCTATTGTTGTTTGGTGATTGGCAAAAATTTTAAGAAAATGTTGGTGAAGAAACAAAGCATTCGCTCTTATTTTTCTTTTTTGTGATTAGTAAAATTTTGGCAGAAATATTGGGGAAAACACATTTCCTTAATCTTAACTAACACCAGGAATATAGTCTCATTGCCTTGTAATACTAGGTTTAGTAGCGGACATTAGTACGAGCCTGGCTATTCGTAAAATTTGGAAGAAATATTTGCCAGCAACCAATTTTCATTTAAATGAAAACGTTACAAAATTTTAATCGGAGCTAGTGGTATATATTTCCACCAGGTCATTACTTTTAAAAATTATTGGCAGAAGTACTTCTTAAGTAACCCCAGTTATATAATCTTGGCCATTATTATTACCTTTTTGTGATTCGCCAAAAGAACTGTTTTCTAGTTTTTTAGTTTTTTACTTTCTTCGAAGCAGACAGACAATCAACGTTGCATAGATTTAGATTATTCAGCCTCAAATCAACGTTGCGAATAAGCTCCGAATGGAAGTAAAAATAACGTCTATCTTCGCATAGACGGGAAATGGAAGTCATGCCAGAACGTTTCGAAAACTGACCCAAGTGAGGACACAATATATGGGCTATTTTCCACCTGATTTTGAAATTGAAATATGCTCCTAAAAATGGACTTCTGCATAATCTGTAGCACTTGGTACAGTAGGGGGAGGGGTTTACTTTGATGCCGTACCATTGTCAGTGAAAAAACGATGGTTCTAGATTGCTATTGCCTCCCGACGTCTGTGGGATATTTATTTGCAAGCTTTCATAATCAACCATCCCTGACTTTGATGCAACATCGGGAAGGATGTATATATTGACAGACTCATAATGACTTCAAGCTAGATGGTTTGTTGTATAGAAGCAAAAACTAGGCAACGAAATTAAGTGCTTCTTAGCGTTTCATGTTGCCTATCTTTGTTATACTTTGTCGCTTTCTGAATCTGAATTTAAAATCTATTTTTCTTTACTTATAGCAGCTTCATATAATTGTGCAAACTTTGTTTTGTAATTCTCTTCTTGGTTTAATTCTCTTCAGAAATAAACCAAGAAATGCATTGCTTACTATTTACAATTCTTGTTAATTGTATTTGTATGTAGCAATACGTAATAGTCATAATAGCCACGTTATCAAAATATATGCAGTAAATGTAAAAACATAAATATATACTCCAGATTCATCATGCTAACCAATATTACTAGGGGCAGGGGGTTTATCAAATCTGATATGTTGTCTCAAATATGTTTGATCTAAATTCACATTGCTTCTGTTATTGGTTCTTTGCTTCTGTATTTGGTTCTTTCGTTTTTTTATATTTTGTCTTTCTTCAAGTTTTGTTCAATTTTTCAGAATACAATAGCATTCAAACGTAGCGCTTTGGCATTTTCTTGTAATGCCATTGGTTAAAGTAAATGCTTGGTTGTTGTTTATTGCTTTTTTGGTGACGTTTTCATGACAAAAATAAATGTCACGAATGTGATGTCATGATTACGTTGTAATTACGGGTCATGCAGACCAAATGTCAACTAGGTAAGGGTGACCTAGTAGGATTGCTAACATTTAGAATTCTCCAATGAATCCATTCCTCTACCACCTAGTTATCATTGATGTAATATATGTTTTAACAACCCCGAGACGCGGACTGCTAGTTTGAAATAATTGCCAGTTTTCTAACAAAACTCTTCAGAAAGATCTTCCTCTTTTTGTAGAAAACGGGGTAATGGATGAAAACTACTCTCCTTTACAACAAAATTGGAACTCATTTCTTAACATGTTTGATGCACACATACATTTGCTACCAAGTACTAATATATCGATATCAAGTGCATCAGCAATACATACAAATTGGCATATACATTGACATTCACAAATTTATATAATCTTTTGATTGTTTTGTTGAAAGTATCATCAAAGAACTGATTGAATAGCAAGAAGTTTATGACATCATAGCATTGAAAATGGTCAGCATGTACTGATGTTTTGCTCCTACTAAAGGGCTCGCCTGCTTTTGCAACGCATAATTTTACAAGTGATGTCTAACAATTGTGAGACGCATTGCAACTTATTAGTGACATGGTGATTTGGATATAGCCATGCAATCGTTCAAAATTTGTCTATAGGTCATGAAATGTGCTTTGTAGTTATGTGCTGTCGAGGTATTGAATTGTTATTTGATTTGATTAAATATGAACCAGAAGCATTTTTATACCACCATTTAAAGAATTACCCAAATCCAATAAATTACAGTATCATTAAGTATTTAACTGAAGAAGCGCGGAACGAAAATGTGCGAAATATCCAAAGTGTTGATTAAATATTTAAACAAAGGAACCAGAAGATTATGCATCTAAAATTCACGGGATTTTGCCCACGGCCAAAACCTGAAACTCTGACTGAAGCATATGATTTTATAAGGGCAGGATGTGCTGGCCAAACTATTGGGCTATGCATACTCAGGTTCTGTTACATAAACCTTATGATCGCATAAGTATGAGTTATGTTTATACATTCGAAACCTAACGAATGTATAAACACGGGGTCTGCTACTCAAACCAAACGAATGTATAGTCGCAGGAGTGTTCCCAAAATCAAATGACTGTATGGACTCATAGCGTGTTACTAAAAACAACTGACTGTACAGACATATGAATTGGACACATGTATATAAAATCCAATAGTATTATCAGTTATCACACACGCAATATGTATAGGTCTGCATTGCTAATCAGATATTTCATTTATTCAGCAAGCAAACTAACTATATATTTTATACGTTTTATTGGTTTGTGTATTGCTAGTAAAAGCATGTAATGTCATAGTTAATGACAAGTGAAGTAAGTTGAAAAATGCTTTGAATAAATTGTTTTTCTGAATAAATTTTTAGAAAAATGTCACTTATACAAAATGAGTCGCGAAATTGTCCGTTGCAAACAATTTATATACGAAATGTTAGCGATTCGGTGTCGATGTGATCTATTCTTTTCCAGCACAAACTTTTTCATGATTACCTGTGAATGCTTACAACGCTCTATGTCAAGGTCGATATCTACTTGACAAAACAAATGCTCCCATTAAAGTGACAAAACACTTAAGAACACTCTATGCAAAGACAGCTGCAAGAGTCTTTAAATAAACATTTTGCCTGTCATATATAATGCATATTGTGCTCTTATCTTTCCCTTTAGATCAGGTCGTAAAGCGGAATTTTCTGGAAGTTGCTCTATTGTTGTTCTTTCAGTATGTTCAGATGTTTATTAAAAAGAAATAACAATTGTGCAATCTTGTTGATTATTTCGTTCAGCATGCGTGTATGTTATATGAAACAATGATTTATTTCATGATTGGCATAATAACACAAAACTTGTCTAAAGTTTGCAGAATCCTTCTTCAAGTTATCTTGCACTATTCTCACGGTGCAAATGTAGAATGATGAGCCATCTCCAAATAATTTACATTAAACCACATTTAGTAAAACCCGGTACATCGCAACACTAGACGACGATATCACCAAAGTGACATAATGACTATGGCTGAATCATAGTTAAATTATGTAAGACACAAGCAAAATGTGACATTTCAGGAAAATATTTTTTGGGCTTGTAAAGGATTATGGAATATTAACTATTGCTAGTTTATAGAACAGTGGTATCAGCTTGTACAAGAAAATTGTGAGTATTCCCCTGCTTATGTAATCGCTTCAGTAACATTCAGGATCACTATTATTGCTGTTGCTGTTTCTACCGCAACGATCTCCATATCTTGCGATTTGTGTACATCTTAACAGGTAGTTTATGGGGCAGTATTCATGTCAAAAATCTTCTACAAGTTCAAGTTTTGTCGAAATTGGTAGGCCAGTTCCAAGAAAGATTCAATTCGTAGATATATTTTAACGGAAAGCTCCATGCAAAAATAATGCATTGTTCCAAAAGATGTGTATAATGTCAACACAAATTCAAACTTTCATCATAACTTCATCATTTGCCTGACAAAAATACCTGTATATTTCTTTCTATGGTAATATTTTTAAGTATATTATAGTGTTTGTCTAGTAATTGCTATTATTGTGGGATTTGGTAACTGTAAGCAAAAAACAAAGACAACATAAACTCACTAAGTTATACCTTAGCTTTCAATTATATGATTTGACACCAAACATTCGCATGCGTGATAGATGATTAGGCCGACACCAATATTGTTCATGTAACTCCTGGCTTGCACATGGAAACTGGTTCCGTGTGCAATAACTTAGCTCAAAATCATAGTGAAAATAAGTCTAAAATTTCACTTTTAAATTCATATGTTGACTCAAAATGAGCCTGAGTTACACTAAAGTTGAGTTTGAAAAGTTTATTCTTTGAATGAATCAGCAAATTCTAAACTGACTCAAATGTTTAGCTCGGGAGTAAGTGCGAATTTGAACCACGTTATTAAATACGAGCTAGGGACAGAGATGCAGATGTTATGAGGTCTCTCTAATGGCCTTAACTAAGCCAGACCTTTTCCGTACAGATGCATAGACGTTAATGAAAGGATTGGCGGTTGATGATAGAATTCAAGATGGAGTATTATCTAAAGTGTTTGACTTGAGGTTATTACACTCTTTATCTTGAGCTCAAGTAAACAAACTTTGATCCTGAAAAGTTGGTTATGATAAGACTCTAGTCACGTAGATACCAAAGACATGAATGGTCAACGAGGTGCTGAAAAATGAAATTCGAGTTCCAACACCAAGCAAAGCAAATTTTGTTCACTGGACCATCTGTTGTTCACTCTGTCGGAGTAGCATTCCAAGCAAGCATTAGGACGTCAGAATGACGTCGGGTCGACGTCGTGACCCGACGTTTCCGGCGTCGGATTAACTTGCCGAGTTTGCTTGTGTATGAAATGGAACCGATTGGGTTTTCAACATCAGCATGATGTCAGGTTCCGACTCCAATCCGATGTCGGATTTTGATTACATATGCAATGAAACCGACGTCGGTTTTTCACGTTTTCGCAATTTGAAAAGGATATTGGAACCCATGTTAACAGTGTGAACATACTAAAAATCAAGTCAAAAAAATCCAGTAGGCTGTTGTTTTCCTCTTGACCACCTGGTTCAACATCACCCGATAACCTTTCTTGTAGTCTCTTAATCACCAAACGCACCCCTGTCTTTCCCTTATTTAACAAATCTTGCTGTGTCCATAAAAAGTTTTTGAAAATGCGAGATATTGGTAAACATATCCGTAAACATTTCTCTTACCTTAAAGATGCGTGGTTTTGTTCAACATCTGACATCTTTAGAATGTAGCCAATCTTTAAGAATTCCATACTTGCCTATACACTTTCCTTTGAATTTCCCAATATAATAATAAATTAAAGCATAAAACAATCACTTTACAAGCACGAATCATTGTTTACAACGCATGAACGGCACAGAGAGTATTTCCTAGCGGCGTTCTAAAATACTCAAGGCCGACGACGAAAGTCAACGACGAAGTACTGCATGATTGACAGCATCACACAGAGTCTCTTAAGCTCCTGCGGGTATATTAAACACAACTGTAAAATTACACCCTCTCGACTATAATTGTGATTTAGTTGGGAGAGTGACATGCATTTTTTTGCATATTGTAAATCGTAATAATGCAGGATACTTGTAATATAAACTTTTCAAAAGAAACATTGATTATTTGGGAAAATGTCGGAAAAGGGCGTCGGTATGACGTTAGTTTCAGTACATATACATCGCGACCAAATCCAACATTAATACGACGTTTCAAAAGTTCAAATTTGGTTGCACTGACGTCGTGACCAAACAACAACCATTTTACAACCCCAAAAAAGACGTCGGATTTTTGCTGGGATTGGCTCGCTAACGTGAAAAGAAATGGTTCATTATTGAAATTGTCCTTCTGCTTTTTCATTTTCTTTTGAGATGGCTGCGGTTCCGGTCATTGATATTACAACTGAAATCCTAGCTTATATTGACCAACGACGGTGTGCAACCCTAACTAAACGCCATGAACCATTAGGCTAGCGTTATTTGCCAATAGCGGACCCATACCACTGTATAAGCATAATAAATCCTTGGCCAACAACGCTGATACAATACTCCTTTTCAGCCAATGATCCATCTTTACATCACCAACTTAATTTTGCAAAATGTTGGACCCAAATCGACCCACGGTTCTATCAACCTGTAACAACAAGCCGTTGCTGTATGGGAAATTTATTAAATCATTTTATTTCCGTTACAGAGCAAGAATCAAATCAATATTTGTATAACGTTTACTTACATTTTTACCAAAAATAAAATCACTATCGTATTGTCACAATATATTATCTTTTGCTTTCACAAAAATTAATTGATTAATTTGCAATTACCATAATTGATTGTATGTGTTTAATATATATATATATATATATATATATATATATATATATATATATATATATATATATATATATATATATATATATACATATATATATATATATATATATATATATATATATATATATATATATATATATATATATATACACTATTCAGGAAATGTAACAGTGCTTTAAAATGTCTGTGACATCCGCACAATCCTGAACCATACACACGATACCATTTTATTGTCGCATGCAATACTCTCCCCGGTCTTCCATTCTATTTGTGTTTTGCGTACAATTAATAATATCTCTATTCTACCTTTGTTGCAGATCTTTTTCATAGCACTGATAATTTGAAACATGGGAAGAGGATCAAGTAAACAAGTGACGTCACAACTGGACTGTCCTAACTGTTGTTCACCGTTCACACGACCGACAGCATTCAAATGCAATCATTTCATTTGCCAATCATGCATCAACGGCCTTGCTCTTACAACCGAAGCATCGATGACTGGATATAAGTGTCCTGTCTGTAGTGGTATAACTGAAAATGGCACACTTACACCGTTGAATTATGTAAGTGATTTGCTTGAGGGCTTTGAACAGGCAAAGACTGAGCAATCTGTGTGTTCGCGATGTATACAAGAAAAACCAGCTTATCGATGCGCAGATTGCAAGAAGAACTTCTGTCTCAACTGTAAGCAAAGCCATGATGAATACTTTATGAATACACACGCGTGGACAAATCTTTCTGTTAACAGCAGTCCTGTCATTGATCGAGTACCTTCGTGTGACGTTCATAAAGAGGAGTTTGTACATTTTCATTGTAAAGAATGCAGAAAGCTAATCTGTCAGTTGTGTAACGGCACAGACCATAAAATGCACCAGGCTGAAACCATTGATGAAGCACTAAAACAAGCACTTCCTGATGCCAAGCAGCTGAGGAATGAAGTAGAAAAGCAAATCGCAGTAAACGAAACAAAGCTTAGCACAATGAAAACTCAAGCTGATCATTTAAAAAAAGAGTACGAACATCTTGAAAAGAACATAGATACCGTTTGCAATGAAGTCATCAATAAGGTACACCAAGACACGAAGAAGGTCAAAGAGAAACTTTCGAGCATCAAAGTAATGCATATATCTAACATGGAGGAAACCTTGAAAAATGCCGAACGTCGAATACAAAGCCAAAGAAATGTAGTGACACTGTATGATGCTACTGTAAATGCCAGTAAAGGCGCGTACTTGTTGCAGATACTTCAGTGTGGTGTACACGAGTATCTGACACAGTACACCACCGAAAGACTGCCAGAACAAAAATGTTTAGAACGCATTCACGCCAGTTTTGACCAATCTGAGTTAGACCATATAAATCTTGTTGGCACTGTGTCAGAAATTGACGATATGAAGCGAGAAATGCCTGGAATAGATGATAGCAATCCCGTGTATAGAATGCCACATAGAGACTAGTCGTATTCACAACTGCCGTACGTGACGTTAGGTTAAGTACTATTATAATACAGGTTTGTTTTAAGGACGAAGTATATCACCTTTGTTAAGATTTTTTGCCGTTAAACATAAGTGGGCATCTTGAAGTTCAGTGTTTCTTGGCATTCTAAAGCTGCTGTTTAACCGACCAAATTATTTTTGAATCCACGTTATCAACTGAATTATCAGGGATTATGTTAAGTATAAGGGGATTGGTGTCAAGCTGGGGAACAGATTAGGTTGTGTTAGTTTGATTTAGACAGGATAAGCTGGCTGCAAAAGGTTGAACATTAACGATACTATTTACCGGTTGACCCGGTCGTGGGTGGTCTCTTAAGGAGCACGCCTTTTAATGGCATTGCTGAAGGTGACATAGCATTGATATAATCATACTGAGCGTTTTGGCGAACGCCGCGACATGCCGCTATAAAACATACCTCTTGCTTGTCAACTTTGATTTCTGTTGGCTTTGGAATTTTAGCGTTTAATTTGTCCGAAGCTTGTGCTTTAAAGAGCTTGTGCTTTTAATCCCATGACTATACTGTCATTTTGTAAAAAGGTGCCACACTACATCATGCTAAGTTCTTTGAAATTTATATTGTGTATTCGTGTTGAACAAAGTATGATAGAATGGAAATTGGTTTGTAAATGGCAGGCAGAAATTTCATTTCGTTGTATTTAATATTTTGAACAAAATAAAAATACATCATTGTGTCCCTTATTTGCGTCAGTAAGCCTAGTTGGAATGCGATGTCTTCTTAAAGATAAGTGTGTGCTGATGTTCTAAACCTAGCAAATTGAAATGAACCATGCGTCGGCTCTAGTCCTCCAGGTTGCTGACCATATTCCGTGCGGTAGCTGTTAGAAAATAATAACGAAAATATTATATTGGGTGCTTATCTGATAAATGATAAGTTTATACAGAATACTAATAAAGTACCCTTAGATATATCTCAGCTCCCCCATAGTGATCATGTGGTACATGGGTAGGATATGCCGTGTATCTTTCTACGAACCACCCTAATACACACAGGAGCATACCTCCAATTAATATTCCACTTGATGAAGATTAAGGATTGTGACCATAATCGGTCGTAATTATATATTTCACATTTTTCTGGTTCTCCACACGGTGTTGAGTCATTAGTGCTAGCTGTCATGGGCATAATGACAAATGACAAGTGGCAACTGACAAATGTCTACCACATCCAAGCATTTAGAAACTCACCCACTCCATACCAACCTACCTACCTCACTCACTCCCTGTCTCTCACACACTTATTAACCTGCATCAAAGGCAGTGTCAAGGTCACCGCGAGCAGCAGGTGTTGTGCCTTCAAGTTCACACGCAGCTCTGGCCTCACTCAAGTTGTAAATATACTGGCCATATTCTGACCTCAAGAGATATATATTATATTCTGTAAACATCAAACACCAAAGACTACAGAAACAGTTTAAGGGCAACAGCAAAGTTTCTTAATTAAACCCGATTAGCTAATAACAGGTGATAGAAATTAAAGGGTTAAGGCTATTTAGAAACATGGTTTTTGTATGGTCAGTTTTCAGTCCACCTGCAACAAATAGCTCATTTTGCATATTTAAAAAAAGTTTTAGCTGGGTCCTTTTGGAGTGATTGTTTCTGTTACACTTCATTAGAATACTTGAAATTGTATTCAGGCCCGACTTGCGTGGAAGAAACAACTGTCAACTTTAAGTAGAAGGATCGGGTGGGAGGGAAAAGTGTTGATTACGATGCTCAAGGCTAAGTCTGCCACTGTTGTCAGATGCATGTTGCACCATGAAGGTAAGCCATTTTCTCCTTTAAATAAATGGTCATAGCGCACTTAGTCACTGTCTTTTGCTCGCGTCAAAAGCGGATCGTGTCTCTCCTCAAATGTATTAATCAAAACAAAGCCACACATATTTATAAAGAGAAATAATTCGATGAAATCGAAAGAAAAATAACCTGGATTGTCTCGAAAAGAATAATTTTTAATTGTATTTGTGTCTGTGTGTGTGTATCTTTCTTCATTCCTACCAAGCAATGACTATATAATTTAGAAATCGCCACATCAATTGGATTTTGCATTACCAGTGAGCTCTGTACCCATCGTTTAAACCTTATAATAAATGCTATAATAAGATTAGAGGCATGGAGAAAGTTGTGTTAAGCATTAAGACCGCAAAAATCTTTTTCTGTAGTATTCGATCTATTAGCGGCAGCTGTTAGAGTAGTGCTTCCAACATTTCTACAGACTTTGCATTTTTGTATTTCTAGACACCCATTTGCTTATTGTGCCAAAAGGAATAGCTATATAATATTGAAATTTTAGAAACAGTTTTATTCTTATTACACTATATTAGTCATGCCGTGCGTTTAGACAACTGTGCGCATTTTGAACATTAAGAACAACTGGGCTCTTTTCCTAGCAGTCTGATTAAGTATGTATATAGCACAGTTCAAGAACAACTATGTTCTTGTAATTCTTAGATAAAATCATCATAATCATTGCATTTTTAGAAGCAAATAGGTACTGACTGCCTTTAAGAACATATTTCTTTGCTTGGAACTATGCACTTTAGTACTTTTAGAAACCATGTTTCATTTATTCTTCTTCTAATAACAACTATGTGTGCATTGTACTTGTGAGAAGAACTAAGACAATTTTGAAAGAAACATTTAAACCAGTTTCGTTTAGAAAGTCGATTAATAAAACTTCTATACAATAAGATGTCCGATTCAGCATACCATGACAATTTAAAGGGACTGACGTAGATTCGTTGTCAGTGATGCTGTCATCCGATTCTAAGGCAAAGAGCACATCATTTTAGTCAAATTTTGTTATTTGTATGATACTGGTCTATTTCAGGTAAATTACTACAAATGCATTTCACTTCCACAGATTAAAATGTGGCTAGTTACATATAAATAATTGAAGTGATAAAATAAATGCATAATTAACACCCTATTTCAATCAAATCTGAAGGGTAAAAGATACTAATGCATGAGTAATATAGGAACTATTTCACTAAAAGTACCATAACAATAATGAATGAAAAAGACAAATAACTATACCAGAAAATAGTAGATCCAACCATATTCTTCAGGAAGATCATCTACATTATGCGTACTCTTACACAGTTGAAAAATATAAACGCCAGATGCTATTGAAGCCAAATTAGCAGCAAAAAACAGTCGCTACTCACTTTGCATTTAGTCACACGTTCACTTTGCATTTAGTCACACACAATAAACATCCGAAAGCAGTAATCTTATTGTGCCTAAAATATGAGGCTTTCATTTGAAGTAAGCGATGCTGCTATTAAAGAGAATTCATTTCTAAAAGAAATATTTGTTCAAAATGCCAGACGAAGATAAAATAAATGTGTTAGCAACATAACGCTTCTATTTAAAATCCATGAAATTCAACAAAATTCCAGTGTTAATACAGAAGCAATTGGCAAATTAAAAGCTTTTGTTTCCAACAGGTCAGAGTTTAACTTTAAAGATGCAGTTAATTCATTGAATTTGTCATAGCGATGCATTCCTTTGTACTAAAATAAAGTATGGTATTCTAAGCAGAGTCTACAAATCGTCGGTGTCGGGACAAATCAACGCATATGATCGTTAGTTATCATAATAGCTGTTATATTTAGAAATAACACTTAGCTAAAACATAAAAGGAGTCTCATTGTTTTATGGCCTTCAACGGGAATTCACACAAAACAAGCAGCCAAGTAACCAAGATCAATACATAAGCGAGATGTTTCAAATAAATATGGCCTATTCTAATCTGCTAGGGACTTCATTGCTACTCAATATTTGAAATGGTCGGCATTTGTTCAGGATTTAGCTTTGACTTTCTGATATATTGATTGACTGAGTGAATGGATGAGTGACTGACTGACATGTTGCTATGTCTCAATAACAAACGAGTCGTGTGTTTTTGCGTTAGTTCTTACGAAAGAAATGTATTCAACAAGCTGAGAGTTAGATGTGTTGTCAAAAAATCAAATTTGTCTTTACAAGCATGCCTTCTGTGCCAATATATTTCGCGCAGGTTACTGGAAAAATATAGTATTTACCATGTCCTATGCGGGGACAGACTGCTTATTTTGATTAAAGACTTAATGCTTTTAGATTACTCTGATCAAATATTGAAACCGATTTATACTGGTTGGGTTGTTGTAAGTGAGTTTGGTAAAGCTTGTACAAGATATTGCTTCCTTGCTTTGGCTTGGACACTGTTTGCTTCAGTTCAGTATAAATAAGATTATCCTTAAACTGTTTAAAGTGAAAAAAATATCCTACACCTTCGCCTTCTGCTTAAAACAAAATTACAAAATCTAAGTGAAGCATAAACCCGTCTACCCACCATTTCGGATAGCCAAGATATTTTAATACCAACATTATCTGAAAAAGTCATGGATTTTCCAGTTAACCCCCACAGCAAAAATGTCATCTCTCGAATGTTCTAACGTTCTCACCCCAAATCTCCAACGGCGCGGAGACGATAATGCCAATCTCTTTATTTTATGCGGAATATCTTCACAGATTAAAAATCACGGAGCTTTATCCCTCTACCCCCAATATTTGAACGCTACGTCTTTTGAATGAGACCTTTAACATACCCTCCTACCACCCCACGATGCGGAGACCTCGAACTAACAATGTCGATAAATGTTGCTACGAATTAAAGCCATGCATTTCATTTTCTAAAATAATTGCTTCTTTGTTAATTTTTATGTCTGGTGTATATTTAATTTTGTAAGGTTTTTTTTTTTGTTCTTTCTATTTTTGCAAGATTTCTCAAAATATATTGCATTTCATATGAAAGAACATTACCTTTACACTTTATCTTTACATTTTACATAAAATGATAAAGATCTTTCAATATATTGTTTAATAGGTATTAGTTCATCCTAAGGCATTCAATTTTAGGTGTGTCTGGTCTTTCTATAAATTTGCAAATCGTATGCAATTCATTTCCCCCTTGTCTACAATCGTTTAATTTACCAAACGCAGGTTCATGCTAAAATCGAGTTAATGCACAAAAACATGTCTTTAGTAATGGCAATAGTGATCACAAATTTTCCATTTATATTGATAAAATTCCATCAACAAGGTTAAGAGGAGAGAATTGTTTGCATATAAATGGTACCATTTACTTGATCGATGCACTGTCCAAATAAATATTTTTCTTAAAGAGATATGCGGCTATCTCTGAGCCATCTAGTGAGTGAATTTAGAATCAGGATCAGAATTTTCAAATTGTGTATAAACTGAAATGTTAAATTTTCTTTTATCAGTCGTGGGGGGGGGGACCAGAATTATATCCTTTGCAACGTTATTGGGTAATGAGGGTTCGAAAATCATTGTACACGCCACTGGCCACCCAATTTTTTTGGCAACATTAGAACTGACTGGATCACAAAGCAGCGCCAATGTCAGACAACGGTGTGCTCGGTTCAGTAATGCGAAAAAGGGTGGATCAGGGCAACAATTTGTGGACTTTTTCCACCAAATGATGTTTTTCTTTCGAGCCCTGTTGCCTATAAGCCTGGAGTACAGTAGCTTGAAAGTGTGTATTGATTTCTCTTGAAATTTGGGCGGGAAATGGTTGTATATGTCATCACTGAAAAAAGTGTAAAAAATGAGTGGTGTGGGGGGGGGGGGGCAGGTTCGCAAAGAGACCTGTAGTGACAAAAGAACCGCGGGAACCCCCATATTTTACAATCTCAAATGTTGAATGAATGATCAGTGCGTAATTATGTACAATATGAGAGGAAAAATGTTAGCAATACAAACCGAAACAAATCCTGAGTCGTTTTAGTTCTGTTTTATTTCTCATAAAAGTCCGGTGACCGTTGCTTTTTATATCCTATTATTATAGCACTGTGTCACATGGTTGCACATGCGAAGTATTAAAACAAAATTGTTGCAGATTAAAATTATGGGAGATAGCCGCATTTCCCTTTAATTTCAAGAGATGGCCGAAAGACTCAGTGGGTGAGAATATTAATTTACGTAATGGATGACGTCATTCGTGGCATTCGCCCAGCTGAAGCAATTGGAGTGAACATCAATCCCTGCATACATACCGATTCGAATTCGGAACATGTGAATTACTAGAACATGGCTCTGAGCAACTCACCTAATTGACAGTTATTTAAGACACGAATATTGTAAATGAATTATTTGTATTGCCTATTAATTAAGTTTTTCTATGTTATGACACTTATAAAGGGTCAAACTTGTATTAGGGTGTAGAAAATTTTATTTACGATATTATTAAAATGGTTTTCTAACCCAAAACAAGTTCTACACCTATTCAAAGTGATTTTAATGTGTTTATCCATTGATTCCCATACATTTTTATGTACTCCAAAAAAAGTGAATGTTGTCATTTAGACAACCCAACGGCAAATGCAATGTTGTTAGAATACGATGCTTCCTGCCACCTAAGCCATATTATATACAAAGCTTTATGTTTACGAGCTGTATGTAATGCAGCAGTTTCAGCTTTTGAAACATTTTGTCATATTAAGCAATGAACCCTGCAGAAATTCTTAGTTCGTTCAGATTTCAAAGTGCTTACATTTAATGCAATTGATAAATGATTTGCAAATATAAAAGGCATGAGCGCGTTGTAAACTAACCATGTGAGAATCGGGGTCATTGCCACTGACTAGTCTGAAAATTGTTAAGGACAAATTGTTCTTTTTCTGCAAAATGTACTTCAAATATATTTTATAAAGCACACTATCAAGAACGTTTTAACAAGCTTCAAGCATCAACAATAATGAAGAAACTTCTGAACAACAACAGCTAACGTTAATGCTAAAGCACCGTTGAACGCAGGTAATTTAAATACATGAATGAACAAATTCAAATTCACAGTCTCACTATACCCTTTATAGCAATTATTCCATGGCATGTTTTAGATGGGTACTTTGACATTGAAATTCGAATACACATGTCATGGATCATCCGGCCAGCACGTTTTGATTGCCAAAGATTTAATAACATATCGGTCATTTCGCTCACAGCCTTCCTCACATCTTTGGAAAGTCATTTCAAAGGAAATGACGTTAAGAAGGCCTTGGAAGGGAAGACATCTTGTTTTCTTTCTGCAGCAAAAGCGACGATCAAGCGTGTAGTCCTCTACATCAAACTGCAACATGCACAAGATAAGCGAGGCGCCACGGTCAGTTACTCGATTTAATCTACGGAAATGGGTAACCTTGAATTGACTAATTTATCTATCTATCTATCTATCTATCTATCTATCTATCTATCTATCTATCTATCTATTTGTCTGTCTATCTGTCGGTCTGTCTAGCTATCCATATACCTAATTCTCTAGTTTTTCTTCTTTTTTCTCTGTTCTAAACAGTGCTATCGTAAGTTCGAATGAGATTTTTCCAGCAGCATTGTAAACAAGGCGGTCATAATTATGAAGTGTCCCTGAGGCTTTTGGTATTAGTTTTTTAAACATGGCTGCCACAAACACACGTTTGTGTCTTTTTTATTGACTTTAAATTACTGGTTACAAAGGTAAAAAAACTTCGATTAAATTTATTGCTTGACTGAAAATTATTTCAAATCAAAGTAAATAAATGTGGCACATATTCTGTTGGTAATTTATAATCCATATATCATATTTGGAAAATAAATGTTAAATTGATTTTAAAACTCTAGACTGTTTTTATCAATATGTAAATTATAGATCCTGGCCTTCTACAACCTACAGTTTGAAATATGTGATTATAGATTTTAGCATACTCACCAGCAAGCTCTGAGAGGCATTGCCTTAAGTGTAAGTGGATATTTTGCTATGAACATTATCATATTTGACAGCGCTGCCAGGTATTATCTCTTGTATAAGGGAAAATGTGTTACAGATTCTAATATATTTAACAGCCAGCTGTGAGAATCATTCACCGGTTTGTAACAGAATGCTTGAGTCAGATCCTAGCATATTTAGCAGACCGCTTTAGCCAGGTTCTAGCCCACTTACCAACAGGCTGTTCGAGGCATAGCCCGTTGTGTAGGTGAATGTCACAGTACAAAGACCTTGAACTCGGAAGCATATGTGGTGAATATCCATTCCTTTTGAAACATACAAATCATAATTCTTAATCAGTATCACTGCATTAATTCAAGAATATATAATGGGTCCTGTTGGTGCTATGCTAGCATTGACTTATATCGAAAGAATGATTTTGATTGGTTTTTGATTAGTCAAATGAATCTTGACTGTGTCAGTGCTTCAGATAATACATCAGCATTGATTTTAACAATCATGGAAAAATGATTATTTACTCGTTTAAATGAAGCCAATAACGCATGATTACTTCTTAATCTACACATTAGCCTTATTTTGACTTTTGTACCCGTATGTATTCTCGTTATTCTCAGTAGTCTCAGTATTTTCAATATGCTCATTATTCTCAGTATTCTCACTATTATAGAACAAGAAAAGTGTGTAGAGAGCACAACACACTAGAACTATTAAACCACAAAAATAAGAAAGATTAATAATAAATAAAAAATACAATTAACAGTGTACATTTATTCTGTCGGCGTTTTACTACTAAAATCATAGACTCAAGAATTTCCTTGTACAACTTGAGGGGAGATATCTTTCTTTCTTTTGTGACAGATGTTGGCACACGGCACATGAACGGTAGAAACGGTTATAAACTCTATTTGAACTATTACTTTCTGCCAGTGTTATTTCTATAAATTCCTCTTAATATAGATGTAATATAGATAAAAGTAAAGTTTTAATACATTTGCTAAAGCCGTTTTAAGTAAAGATAATCTTTAAAACAAATATTTGTGTGGAACTGTTTAAATACCTGTGAATCTGAAAAGGAACTGACCTAACTGAAGCACCTGTATTCACTAACCCTAAGAGCAGAGGTGTGTTGGAGAACTCACCTTTGCTTACTAATCCTGAACAAGGAGGTACGCTGCAGAACTCTTTCACACCCGAGCTATTGTAGCAATAGGGTCTCGTGTCATTGCTGGGATTTCTGCAATCAACAACATGAACGTCAACTAGTTGAATGACACCAGCCAACATGTGAGCCAATGGCATGCAGGCCGCCAGTACAAAGGCCTGCATGTGAGCCAAGAGCACTTGGGCCAACAATATACAAGCTTGCACTTGAACCGAAAGCTTGTAGGTCAACAATACCCAAGTCTGCAAGTGCGTGAGAAGCATGTAGGTCAACAATATACAAGCTTCCACGTGAGCCGATGGTTTGAAGGTCAACAATACATAAGCCTGTAAGTGAGTCAGTGGCATGTAGGTCAACAATATATTCAATTATATATTTGACAATAACATGTAAAAAACTATTTCCAGCATAAATATAAAACAAGATAATATCTGATGAAAAGTTTTAAAGCCATATGTCTCTACGCTAGCGCAATGTAAATGAGAGCTTGGTAGCAATCATGACGATCTATTGTTCATAAGCCATTTTGCAATTTCGTCAACAGGAAGCCTTATTGGTGATAAAAATCGTGATGATGAAATAAGATGTATTTCGAAGGTGAAGTTGTCGATTAACTTTTTTTATAAATCAAAATTTTGTACTCTTAATTTATGCTATTTAACAATGGTCGAGAGCTCATGGTTGAAGTATTGCTGCCCTATGATTCATCACAATTAGTCACTTGGTGAACATGTGTTCAGTATTAATGTGCCTAGTTACTGCATTTGATTTATTATCCAACATAACGCTGATGCAGTAGTCTTGAAATCATTGCTCCGAAAGTTCTTACAAAATTCAGCTTCTCAAAACACATAATTTAAAATGGATATTTTACGAACTATTATTGTTTTAATATACTGAAAAATAGCTTTCTCTACATATCAATATGAAATGTTACAGTTGTCCATGGAATAAATGTTTTAATAATTTATAACGGAAGTAATTTGTACTTTCATCTCTAATAATATTTGGACTTCTTATACAGGAAGTACTCTGTACTCTTATATCTTACGATATCCGCAATCTTTATGGACGAAGAACTTTGTGAGGAAATACCTGCAAAAGTTTCTTGCCGCTGCTAGGGAAGTATCAGGAAAGTTGTTGAGAAAATTGCTCAGATCGATTCCGGCTTCCATTACACTTGTCCACGTCATACATGGTGCACCTGTCTCCGTTACCCGGACAACGCCGCTGTACTCTGTACCTTGCGACGTCACCATGCAGTCCGTAATCTCTATAGTGCGAAAAGCTACTTATAAACTAAAATGCGTATTTGAACATAAATTACTGAGGGCTAATTTTTATTTAATTATGGTACCTACAAATATTCTAAGGTATGTATTTTAATTTTAAATATTTAATTAAGCTAATTATGCTTAAGCTTTTAAAATATCCGTTACATTAACTGGATAGATGGTTATATAAATGAAAAAATATTCAGGGTTCCACTACAATACAGCGTGTCAAGCTTTCCGGTCTTGCAATTAAAAGTTACCGTTATCGAGAAGCAATGTTACGATAAAAGAAGTATTATAAAATAAAGTATAATAATTAAAAATAGTTTTGATAACATTACAAATTATACAAAATATATCTGCTAAGGCATTTATCTTATAAAGTATAACCAGAAATGAACAGTTTGTTTACTTCTGAGTGCTAGCCAATGACAGCATAGACTGTGATAGTCAGATAAGATTTACACGCTCTAATCAAGCTGTCTAATATGTTCAGAATATGCTTCTGCAGAAACCTGGAGTAGTCGGTGCGTGTATCACCAGCCTCGCATCCTGATCCTTCTCCATAACAACGCGTCCGAATCCTGGCTTGATTAATAGACTTGAGAAAAGCTCATTTCTAAGGCCATAGCGTTGTTTGTTAGTGAAGAAATAAGCTCTTCTCGGCCAATCACTGACATCCTCATCTGTCATCACCATGTCTTCGGTATCGCTAGGGCAACTAGAAACAACTGTAATGAGGATTATGTGCACTTGCGTTTTCTTCAAACAGTTCTTGACCTTTTGGATATACTAACTAACACCACTGCTAATTTTAGAATTATTGGGATTTCAATTAATTTGAAGTGTTCATTAAAAACCCTTAAATACCTTAAAAACCCGAAAATTTTAATCTAATCTCTGCTATTATAAAATTTATTTCTTAGGATTCACAGATGAAACTGTTATTTGTTTTTGATGCTATAGGAAATAAAGTATGCAGATTAAGCTGGCTAAAGCAAATTAAAGTATGCAAAATGCAAAACAGTATGCAAGACTTTTTCCTTAATATGTAATAAATTACTGGGAGTTTCCGAATAAATCCCCTGGAGCGCGTTGAAACCAAATAGTGTCCCCGAGGCCACCATTCGGAAACAGTTAACGAATAGTGCCCCCAGGGCTATTATTTTGAAAAATACTTCTTTAGTCGAAATAGCTAAAATAAGCATTTTTATGCTAATAAAACGCAAAATTTTGTTCAGTAAAATCACTTTGTGCGACACATTTCATGTTTTACAAACATGCACTGGCCTGCAGTGAATTCGACTGCAAACGATTCAGTTATTCAGTTTATTTATGATAAGTTCGTGATCTTAAAGTTCATCCCTTATATAAGGTTTAACTGGTGCCGAGTCGTCGTCCACACAGCTAGTAAAGAAATAACCCTTATCTTCTTTTGAGACATTACTCCAGGACAGGTATCAGTTACCATGGAACCCCCTATTCCCTGTCACAGCGTTCCTACTCTCCAAACAATTAAGCTTTGGGCTGTGTCGATAATCTACTCCTGGCACATGTTTTTTCAGGGAGTGCAGTGCAGTGAAGTCGGACCTCTGGGGCACTATTCCAACCAGCTTCGTATGAAAGTATGAATTTTCATAAATTCCCGGTAGTCTTGTCATCATTAGGCTCTGAGGTGAACAGGACATTATCCTACTGGATATTACAATACCGGACTTTACGTGACAGGACGTTACCCTACTTGGAACAGTACCCTACTGGACATTACCCTACTGGACATTACACGACATAGGCCAATAACCTAAGGGACTTGACCCTATTTTAAAGAAAAACTAATCCATATTTTCTATAATTTAATTATTTATTATTACTTCTCATTACACATTTGCAAGATACATTTAGACATAATAAACTTTCGCACAAATGTCACAGTGTCATGAGTGATTTCTAGACAAATTTACATGTGTATGTTGTGCGGGAATACCACGCAAATAGTCCAGAATATGGCGGCTTTCAAAATCAAAAATATTTAGTGGTTGATTGCACTTAAGGTAAATACAACTATTCCGGAGACGAGGTACATCCATTTCTGATCACACATCGCAACGGATATCTGAGTGCAGTCCATCACACATCATAGGGAAAGCTTGACTGCAATTCACAGATGCAAGAAAAATCGTTCAATGCCCAGATAGTCGTCCCAAATGGGAACTATGCATAATATATGTGGGTATTCCCACGTGCCCACGAATAAAGAATGTTTGTTTTGTTGGGGACATTCCCTTGAAGTTACGTGGCATTTAGTGGAGTTTGAGACTCTTTCTGATGTGTATTATGCGCGTGTGAACCCACGCATTTTATACGTGGGAATTCCCATGTATAATAGGCATGGGATTTTAAAGGAACGACCTACCCTGTGTGCATACGTGATAACTCCATCTAATACACAGACATGAACCCTGACTATAGTCCCGTTATAAAGTACTCCTTAGAAGAATTTTCAGCACAAAAAATTAGTGAAATTGGGAAATTCTATGTCTAACTTTCTATTATGCTTGGGAAAAAGACAGGCGGCTGTTTCTGTCTGCTATAATAAGCCCACATTGCCAGACTACGTATAGTATGCGTATATTTTCCCATGCATTTACTACGGAGAAATTTTTGCGCATTATATACGTGTATTTTACATGGGAATGCCCATGTGCGAAATTCCACGTAAAATATACGTGCAATATACAAATGACCTGGTGAGATGCCACCTAGGAGTTTTGCTACCCGTGGACTTGCCACCCATAATTTTATTTTTTCTAGTACTCCTAATTTTTTATACAAATCTCCACCCATGAAATTCGGCGGTGATTCAATTGCAATTATTACGATTAGGAGCATAAAGCTCGTAATGCTACATTGGTTGCCGAAATTTGCGAATCGCATCAGGTTGGACTTTTTGTGCGGAATGCCATACAACATCGACTAAGTGTGATCGTATGTGATAGACATCCTCCTAAATACGATTCACTTCGATTACTAGATTAAGTTCTGCAATTGTAACATAAAAGGTGTTCTGTTGATTATAATAAAGTTTCATGATTAGATTTAGTTCTGTAATTGTACGATAAAAGACTCCATTTAATTGTACGATAGAAGGCTCTCTGTTAATTGCAATTAAGTTTGATGGCTAAATACAGTTTTAATTTTAATTACAATTTGTTTTATAAACTTTTATTGAGTTAGTCGTTTTGAAAATAAAATATACGTTCAGTTATATATGTTTTATAAAAGGAAAACTAAACATTTTGGGTGGCAAAGCCCCAGGTGGCATCTCACCTGGCAACTCCACTAAGGCAAATCACTGGGTAGCATCTCACTAGGTGGCATCTCTGCTGTCCCCATAATATGCCCACGTATATTACACATGTTTTCTATGTAACCATGACAACGTCCCACGTTCCCAGGTAAATCCAGCCTAAAAACAACGCATTTAGACGTGGAACAAACAATTATGCTAACTGGGTGATCATAGGAGAAGCTTTATTGCGATTCATAGATGCAAGAAAAAATCGCTCATTGATCACATGTATAGGAAAGGTAGATTGCAATTTATAGATAAAAGAATTAAATGAAATGTTCATTGATCACATTTATAGAGATAAATCAATGAGATCGAAGTTTGATTGATCAGATTCAATAAGCATGGCAGTTGTAATAAAGGTCGACTGATGTCACTTTAATAACACATAAAAAAAATATAAAGTTAAATGATATAACTTCAAAAGGCTTGATCAATGAATTCTCAATTCCTTTCATCGACAATTGAATAATATTATTGCAAACAGTAGGGTAACATCCGGTAGGGCATTGACCTATGTCGGGTAATATCCAGTATGGTAATGTCCAGTAGGGTATTGTACCAGGTAGGGTAAACTCCTGTCGGGCAAAGTCCGGTAGGGTAATGTCAAGTAGGGTAAAATCCTAGACTCGGTTCTGGATTCGATTCCGACTCGAGTTGGTAAGAAAGAGATTGCCGTTTGTTCTGATTGTATTAATTAATGCACTGGGTTAAATATCTAAATAACTTAAATTAATAAAAGTTTTATATTCAAAATTAGCGCCTTTCGGGGTTTCGTCTCTTGTGTCATCTCTACTAGCACTCATGTCTTTATTACTTTATTATTTGTTTCATTTAATTAGTTTATAAAATAGTCAAATGATAGGAAATAGCTTGCTAATTAACAGTAATGTTTCTTAGTTACGCTGTTATTTGAAAACAATTAAACATGAAGGTGTGTGTAACTTAACCTACATTTGAGACAAATGATGTCATCAGAAATAAAAATATGAAATAAGTTCTTAATTTTCAGTGTTTGGTTTGTGCAGTGTTCTACATTTTTCTTCACATATCACCACATGTGTTGTTATGTTACCCACATGTGTTATTTGTACAGAAACTTATTTACACCCAGCCCACAGCAGCCTTTTGCAGGTATTGCTTAAATGTCAACACACGTGTATTGTGTATTTGCACACAGCTCCATGTGTTTTTTCTCCAGGATTTTACAAGCATTGCTTACATGTCAACCACAAGTGTAATATTGTTGGCCATGTTTTAGTTACATATAGCTCCATTGTTTTACAAGTATTGCTTATATGTCACCCACGCGTATATTATTATTGCGCATATTTTATTTACACACATGTTTTTTTTCTGCAGGGTTTTGCTTATATATCACTCATACATATTATTGTTACAAATTGTTTATTTATACACAGCCCACATGTTTTGCTTGTACCGACTTTTGAATTTTTGTTTACATACCAGTACGTCCATCAAGAATAAACCAAGCGATTACCATAAACAGTAAATTATGCTTATCCATGCTCGTTCTTTCACTAATTTGATCAACTGTCTAACACCCACATTAACCATAGGCACCTACAGCAATATTTACAATATGCAGTGAGAATATTGTAAAATAATCATCAGTCGATATTCTTTCAAACCCTAACTGACCCTGCATATACTTGTTTCTTGCAAAGCCATTGAAAGATGCGAAATGATTTACTGTAAAACATAGATCTTACCATGTTTCCTTAGCCCAACACTATATGCAAATTCAATAGCTACAATTAATTTATACACTGAATAGCTTACTGTAAAGCGTATTTAAAGGGACCGTTTCTTCACTTATTCCAGACATGAGACATTAAGTCTGTTCAGATTTATGTATCAAACTCACACAGTAAAAAGCAAACAATTAAAAAATAAATACATGATAAAATAAGAAGTGGTCTATGCGTTGCTTCTCTCAATGATTAAAACCTCGATCAGGCAAAATGCGACATGAAAAGCCTCCTGTTATCTAAAATATTCAACTTCAAATGCTACTGAATTACGTAAAGCACGCATTCCACCCTTCTTATTGGGCGAGAGCTTATGAATATTTATATTTATATAATAATCTATATTATTAAGTCAACAGACCATGATGTAATTTCATAAAGTACACATACAGGAATGAAAAGTCTAGACAAGAGAAGTTCATAATATAGATTCTTATTCAATATGCAGCGCTCCATTTGGTGAACTCATGCATGTTAGATATTTCTTGTGTATATTTGTCAAGAGAACGCTTCAAGTGAGTGTTAGTCCCGATATCCCGATAAGAAGAAAATATATACACACTTATACCTTTTACATATCCTAGACTATCACAAGGCTTGCAGATAATAGTTATATCCGATAAGATATTATACAGCTGCTGTACTGATTTATATAACTGTTCTGTCTGTGAAAAACGTTTTGTTTAGATCTTTGGACCTGTTGGCGCTTAATTGCTGAAAACTGCTATATATTTCACGAAGAATAAAAAGAAGTACATTATAAATTATAGTGAATGCACTCATAACGTGCATGTTTGTAGTAAAGCAAACTGAAGATTAATGTTTTTCAGTGAGTGTCGCAGGCATCCAAAGTGGGCTTGAAAACTGTCATATTAAGTTGATAATTATATGCACTCAAGATATTACTGCAACAAAGGGCTGTAATTAACAGCCAAGTAAAGTAAAACAAGCAGTGATTGTACTTAACACTAGTAACACTATTTAATTATTTTAATATTTAATAACACAAATATGAGGACTGTAGCACCAGTTTTAGTTTTTGTTATTTTTCAAATTGCCTTTGGATATGAACCAGTAGTTGAGACAGTACACGGCCCCGTGCGTGGGATCGTAAGGGACGTGAATGGCAAGGCATACACAGCGTTTCTAGGGATACCCTACGCAGCGCCACCTGTTGGAGAATTACGCTTTGAGCTTCCACAGAAACCAAAAAAATGGTCACATGTCTTAAACACACAACATCATAAGCCAGCCTGTCCACAGGACCGATTTAATGAAGAATTCGACATGATTGGAGGACTTGCCGATTTTCCTAACTTCGAATATGACCAAGATGAAGATTGTCTCTATTTGGATTTGTTCATAACAGGCCAACATAATACCAGTGTTGAGCCGGATCTACCAGTGATGGTGGTCATTCATGGTGGGGGTAACGTGGTGGGTGCTATCCATATGTCTCCAGGTCAGATATTTGTCACGGAAGGTGAGCCAATCGTATTAGTCAGTATCCAATATCGTCTAGGTGCGCTTGGTTTTATGACGTCAGGAGATGAGCATTTGAAAGGTATGATTGGTACAAAGGACCAAACGTTTGCACTCCGTTGGGTTCGTGATAACATTGTGCGATTTGGTGGCAATCCTAATAAGGTTACCTTGAATGGTGAATCAACCGGAGGTGAAAATGTCTTCAACCACATGTTAAGCCCGATGTCTAAGGGATTGTTTCAAAAAGCAATTTCCCAAAGCCCTCCTTCTGCCTGGCGATTTGCAAAACCAGTCACAATGCGACGACATTTCCTTGCATTTGCTCAATCTCTAAACTGTGATGGTACAACAAAAGAAATACTCAAGTGTCTCAGAACAAAAACATGGCAGGAGATTAAATTCTCGGAATATCCACACGCTTACGTCACACAACGTATTATTGATGGCGACTTTATGCCGGACAGCCCCGTAGAGCTATGGGCGCGCGGTGAGTTCAACAATGTAGAACTAACATGGGGAATGACGGACGACGACGGGGATATCATCGTCAGATATTTCGGTGGAGAAAATGGCATGAAGTTCTTTGACAACAACCGTGAGAACGATATGGACATGTTTGAGATGATCACTCCAAATTTGTTAAATTTCTTACTGTCTGATGAAGAGATCTTAGACAAAGAAATTATAACCCAGAATGGAAAAGAACTGATGAACTATCAAACACTTTATGACATTCTTAAAGAGAAATATTACAACAGTGTTACTGACCCTAATGGCAGAGGAAGAAGCCTCCTTGATATGTCAACGCATTGCTATTTTCTCATCTATGGATATTGGGTAATCAACCAAGTAATACGCCATTCCGGAAACGCCCGTATGTACGTGTTTGCACACAGAACGGAGGCTCTTGGTACTACTGTTCTACCAACAGGCGCTTTCCATGGATCAGAACTGCCATATCAGTTTGGGTTTGCACTAGACAAGTCTTACGGCCTAACGTTAAATTATAAAGAACAACAACTGGTGCGGTCGGTGATTAAAGCGTGGACTTCGTTTGCATCTGGGTCAGTTGATATTTTTCCAAAGCCAATTTAGTATTGCTCAGCTTTTAACCATATACATTAGAGTAAACAAACTTCAAATATCTTAAATGGTAATAACTAGTAGGGTTTTTACTGACCTTTTCAAGGGTAGGAGTCGAAATACTATTAAGCAAAACTACACCACATTGGATAATTTTTGCCAAAGAGAAGGGCAATTGATTGTTGTTATTTTTTATATTTAAAGTGAAATCCTATATATCTATGCATTTTATTTTCACTATTTTTACAGATGTTTGTATTTAATCTTTCATATTATTTTAAAGTACGTAGTTATAAAGCAACTTAGATTTACATTTGTGCTGTAAATTAATTAGAACTTTAGCAAGGTATAAGCCAGTGGTGATGAATTCTCTCTTGTAATTATTGGCGGCGTCTTAAATATGTTAAATATGTTCAGCTGTTATAGTTTTCTTGCCACAGGAACCCCACGTACCTGACAATGGAAGGCACTGTGCTAGAGTGGCCAGAATACACGGAGACTCAGAGAAACGTCCTTGTATTCAACACAGCCATGTCAGAGAGCTCTGTAGTAGATGGAGGCAAGGACCTCGATCCGGTGCTTGATTTCTGGCTAGCCGTACACGATCAAGCGGACTTACAAGAGCCGACAATAAGAGGTAAGTAGTAAGGTGCCGGCTCTGTGCTCGTTAATATCATGAAGGCCTCGTTTAAATTTTCTACATCTGAATGACGACATATCATTGTGTATATTTATCCCTATAGATATCATACAGCTTCATTCAGATTCTCCCTCTCTCTCTCTCTCTCTCTCTCTCTCTCTCTCTCTCTCTCTCTCTCTCTCTCTCTCTCTCTCTCTCTCTCTCTCTCTCTCTCTCTCTCTCTATCTCTCTCTCTCTCTCTCTCTCTCTTTGTCTTTCTCTCTCACTGTCTTTCTCTCTCTCCATCTCAGTCACTCACTCTTGGTCTCCCGCTCTCTCTCTCTCTCTCTCTCTCTCTCTCTCTCTCTCTCTCTCTTTCTCTTGCTTTCTTTCTTTCTTTCTCTCTTTCTCTCTCTCTCTAGAAAGAGATATGCATGATAAACAATAAATTCCACTTGTTTTCAGATCAAGCTGAAGAGAAAACCAAAACCGGTACGTTTATTTTATCACATATTTTTTCCTGTTATAGTAGCTATTTCCAGTCACACATAACCTTGCATCAGGTATTATTCTTTTCCCGTATTTGGATGTACCTGAATTTTAACACGCCACTGTTTGCCGTTGTTTTGTCATAACGTTTTCCGAGCAATATCTCGCACTATGCCTAAAACAACATGTGTTGTACGGACGAAATCGCTTATGTTTTCACCGGAATATAACCGATTTCCAGTAATTTCACAGAAACAGCAACCGCGAGACTATGTATTCACCAATAAAATGTTCTCGGTACGTTCTTATTCATTCTGTTTCCCTCAGTCTCATAGTGCATATGGCGATATTATGCTTTACATCGCAGCAATACTACCCATGATTAGATAATGAAAATTAAAGGTAAAAACACTTTTCTTGAACGCAGTAATAGTTACTCAGGTTAACTTGTGCTGAATTATGTAAATTTTAGATAAGACTTTCACACTAAAAATCATAATCAGCTCTGTTTTGCTTAATTTATATTTCAATATGTTTCTATATTTCAGAATTATAAACAGCAATTGCTTTCAAAGACATAGTGAAGAAAAGAAAAATATGTAGCAAGATTATTATAAAAGCACAATAAAACACTGCCTTTTGTATTAACCGAGAATATGAGATGCCTTTTTTCTACATTTACGCCAGAATCATTTTATATCACTTTTTTGTCCTTTTATTTTTATTTTTTAGTTTTACTTTATTAGTTTTATTCTTTACATTTTGCAAATTAAGGGACTATTTAAAGATCAGCCAATAAATTAAAAAGTTTAATAGAGTTGATATGGAGTTTGTTGTCAAACAAGCTTGTAATTATGTTTGCTTAACTTGTATAATTATGTAATAGATCGAAATTGTTAAAGCAAAAATTGTATATAAATAAATGACTTTGTTATTATGAAATCTTGTAGAGAATCAGCTAAACATTCATACGCGGATTATACCTTAGAACAATTATTATTATTATTATTATTATTATTATTATTATTATTATTATCTCAACTCTTATATAGCGCTAATTCAGAGTGAATGCTCTAAGCGCTTCACATAGAGCCTAAGGAAGATATTACTACACTAAAATATATTATAAATATTTATAAATAAAAAGATAAAATAAATAAATATGAGTAAAATGCAAATATAGATATTGCTAAAAAAAAGTACAATCTTCCATTCGTCTATTGTACTTTTTACATTTCTTCCCTAAATATTCAAAAGTGGGTCAACACACAATGTTTAATGCTGAATCCTAGTTTCTGTGCAGAATAACAAAAGGAAACAAAAAACAAGTCGCTTGTGGTTTTCTATGAGAGTAGTATTACTGTGATAGCCTTGATGAAAAAGAAACAGTGAGAGAAAAAATACAGACAAAGAGGCAGACAGAAAAAGAAAGACAGACATGCGAAACAAACACGAAATATCTTATATACAACAACGCTTTCATTTATACACAACACTGTATCTAAGCATAAAAAACTCAAGCTCACAGTACCGATTCTCCTACGTTCATAGGTACGCTCTATCACATTTCGGTTCTGTGGTCAGAGTCACTGAAAGGAGACACTTGTTGTTCACAACGATACTCGGTTATAACTGAGATTTTCATTCATTTTGCAACTGATACAGCAACTCATTTTCTCGCCAATCACGTCACGTTATAAATTCATCTTATCTAAAAAAACACACACAAAAAAAAAATTATGAGCATGATTCGTTCGATTTGTTATGGTCAGTATAATATCATTTTAAGTCCTTGGACAAGTAATCTTTATTCATGTTGGAATTAAATGCCATACACAAAACATAACGATTGCAGTAGTTTGTTTTTCTGCAAGATACAATTAAGCTTATGAAAGTAGTAGAGTTGCAGTAGCGTTTGCGTTTACAGTTGTCACACAAGCTTCTCCCATCCCTTCCAATCCCCCCACCCCTACGGCTTCCTGACTTGTAGCACTGGCATCACGACTCGTAAAGAAGTGAGCGAATGTTGCGCAGGTGAAGCAGAGTGGGATGAGGGGAGAACAGTTCAGAGAAGTGAGTGTAGCTTTGTTTATATTTCACGTTTCCCGTTCTTTCACGTTTTTCATTAACTAGTTGCGTTGCTAATGCGACGTCAGGTACACACTTCAAGTAGCGTGCGATGTGACGTTTCCATTGAAGGAACAGAAAGGAATACCACTGTGGGTTGTCTGAAAAAACAGTATCGTGCCCTTTTATGAATGTAATAGTTCCACCGGTATTCTTCAGACACGCTGGTATTTAAATGGCTGAAAGAAAATAAGATAATACTCATGCAAAACGTGCTAAGACTTTCTCATGATTGGTCATACTATTATATAATAGGCCATAATGATTTTGTGTGTCAATCCATTTCAATGACGCGCGATCAAAACTGCACTTCCTCAGTAGTACTTTCGGCATGCTTAATACCTGGTTTGTTTTGCATGTGAGATGTCTTTAACAATGATCAAATCGTATGCATGTTCTGATGTTTTCTGGTTTGCACCAAATTACCATAAGACCCGATCATTCTTTTTTAATTTCAGTTTACGATGCAAAGCAAATCCCTGTCCTGGGGTTTTAATGTGGCGCACTACACATCATTATTAATCAGGCCTTAAATAAAAGCTCTATGCAATTACGACATTGGTTGGAACAACAAAACTGCAGTAAAACCACTACACACTAAACCAGAAATGAGAAATCTTTTCAAGTTGTTAGAGCACTATTAATTGATAAAAATACTGAAAAGATGTGTAGCATTTTATTTTATTTGTGCTTTGCTATTGGTAACTTTTTGCTTTGTTTCACACTGACAAAGGAAACACATTTTAAGCGACTAAAGAACAGATTAAAAAGATAAATAGCGTCGTTTTTCTAACCGTACAATAGGAATTGAACTGTTCCTCAGATTAGATAATATATAATATAACATTATTTAAACAATAACATTCAAATAATTAATTATATATAAAAACATATATATATGTTACAGTCAATGTTGGAAACCCGCCATTTCAAGAAATGTCAAACCGTGCTAGGTAAATTCGCGTAATGCCTAAAATCTTTTGCCGTTATACGAAATAACCTAAAAGTTAGGTTATTTCACGAAATTACCTAAATTTTCGGTTTGCCATTACGTGAAATGGCAAACTATTATCTATAACACGAGAATATCACAGGAATCAGAAAAAACAGTAGTTTGAACTGTTTATTGATAAGAAACGGTAATACAATCAACCATCGTACGAGAATGTTTCACACCACACGATGAACGATATGAGTATCACATCACCGCATTGCAAAATTTCGTATCTGAAAATTAAAAAAAGGAAAATATTTTAAATTTTAACATACATTTGAGACAAAAACATGAACAAAAATGCAGAATTTTAAAGACAGCTAGTATCTTTCTAATCTTTAAAACTTGAGTTAAAAGTAATATTAAAGCTCTTGTATTCCAATAACGTTATACTCCAATTCTATTTTAATAAACATTGAAATTTTCAAATATTATCCGAGTTATAATGACCAAAATTTATATTAATAATAATAATTTCATACTTGTTGAGAATATAATATTCACGCCTGCTTTTTTTGCATTCAAGGCGCATGCTTTTAATTCCTCCACAGTCGAGTAATATTGGTCTTTCGGCATAAAGACCGATTTGTGTTGTTCAAATACTTTGTACAGCTCCTGTTTGTATTTATCTTCATTTGATTCTCAGAATTTTACCGATTTCAGGTAAATTTATATCAGTTATATAAATTTATGTCCGGAGGGCCAATATGGAGAAAGTTTCCTTATAATGACCAATCCATGAAAACGGCTTAATTCCAGAGTAGGTAAAAGCAGACGTTATAGGGTGTTCTTTTTCAGAGTAGGGTAACGGCAAATCGGTTACTAGTTCCTGAGTACATCATCTTAACCAGTTCAGTGTGTTGTTCTGAAATTTATCCTAAAAGCTATTAAATCAAATCAGAACACAAACACTTGTGTGCATTACCATGAATTACAATTAATATGATCGCGTTAAAAGCTTGTGATCAGTTGCAATCAACTGTGATGTATTAATTAAAGGAACAAACCAACTATGATGTATTAATTGTATTTGAAAAATGAAGTAATCTTATTGCAATTATAAAAGATAAAAGACACAATATTTGTCACGATTGTAAGTAATTTCGAGCAAAAAAAAAGCTTATTTCACAATTTTCCCTTATCTTGGTTTGCCAATTTGTGAAATAAAATGTAAGATTTTTCGGAAATTCCTTGAAATAACCTAACTTTTAGGTTATTTCATGAAATGGCAAAAGGTTTTAGGCATTACGCGAATTTACCTAACACGGTTTGCCATTTCGTGAAATGGCGGGTTTCCAACATTGACTGTAACATATATATATATATATATATATATATATATATATATATATATATATATATATATATATATATATATATATATATATATATTAGACTTGTAGGTGTACAGCGAGACTTCTGGAATGTCAGCCCCCACCCCACTGTTGCGAAAATCAGATTGCAACATAGTTTTACGTTTCAGACCATTCTTCACATTTTTCATTTTCGGACCTTCCTCCCATCCCCCACCCGTCCGAGGTTTTGGCATATCAGACAATTCTGAAAGAGAAATTTTGCTTCAATAAGAAAAGCTGTTCTGTGAAATAAAACAATCCGACTTTCAACTCTACACTGCCTCTCTTATCCAAGGCTGGGTTTAAGACCAGAGCAGCTTTTGCCTTATATTCTCCCCAGCACCTTTCCTATGACATATTTTTTGCGAGAATAGATCATGTATTTGCCATATTGCATGTTTATGGCTTCTTTATTGTTACGTAACCACTCTCTGATCGTGCGGCATAGAACAAGAATCACTTTTCTTTTGATGCAACATCCTGCTGGTGGAGAGTCATCGTCATGTCTACATTCGAACACGTTCTGCGCATCATCATAATGTGTTTCTAATTTTTTATTCTTGACACATGATTCTATTTTAGCATAAATGCGATCAGCCCAGTCATATTCGCTTCCTTCAAACTTTGTTGATTCTCTCATTAAACGTATCAAACAGGTTTTAAGCATATACGAGGTGATGAAATCTTCGGAACTGATTGTTTCACCTTCTGTAAGAGGTATATGAGACATGTCTGCTGGTTGGGACACAATAGAAATACGCAGGGCTTTAGCCCTGATCAAACCACGCTTGATGGTCCTTGGAAGTTGTTGAATAAAACTAACTTCGGCGCATGCGTGAGAATCCGGAAATATGATATTTGAAGCAAAGTGATGCCTTGACGTCTTCGCAATCCGGTGGTACTGCTTCGATACTTGTGCATTGGTAGGCATTAGGATAATTGGCGTATACTTCGGATCGTTAAATGCTGGAACCAGATCGATATGAACTATTGTATCACCATATCTCTTACTCCGCCACAATAACTGCAGACATGAAATCTTATCCTTTAAATCCAAGGACCCACGATGTAAACACACAGTAGTGTCTGGATTTATTTCGTTGTAAGACAGTAATATGGATCTCAGTTGAATTTCAAATGCTTGATAGAACGCTTGTGCCACAGAACGTATGTATAGTTGTTCATCGCACATGGCAGCAAACCAAAGCGACTCTCGCTCCACATCTATTTTACCACGAGGATCAACAATGGGATTCTCCAGAAATTGACAAATAACATCCAATTCATTTGCGATGAATGTTTTGATACCTTCCGCCATACTTCCAGCGAATATGATTTGAAACTGAAAATGAGATGTTTCTTTTGATAAGGAAAACTGATGTGAAATTTGATTAAGAATTTCCTCAGTATACCTAAGGATATGCTTTGACTCTATGTGCAGGTTTGGGTTGTGAGCAGAGGCAATAAGTTTTATGACCTGTTCTTGGTCTATTTCTTTATGGCTAAATGGTATCGTGGTGCTTATGAGTTCTCTGTACTCAACACTGCTTTTCTGCAAATAGTCATCCTCACATAACGCCTGATCTGAAATAGCCAACAATTCTTGGTCTCTATTAGAAAATTTCTGCTTTTTTGTTGGAAAGTCATTGCAGTAAGAATTCAACGTATAACTACGTTTGTAAGTTAGGAAAGAAAAACTATTTGTATCTGTGGAAGTATTCAACGCATTCGTGTCACGTAAATGGTTTTGCAACAATTCTATGATCTTTGTTTTACATCTTAAAGAGAGTGCGAGCTCCAATGGATTCATATCGCGCCAGAGAACATCCATCCGTGCTTTGTACCTTACCAGAAGCTTGCATTTTGCAAATGAGGTAATCCGAACCGCACAGTGCAATGGACTTTCATTACCGGGAAAACACAGGTTCACACATTCTTCGTCTCTTGACAAAATTGTTTCACAAGCTGCGACAGTCCCGTTTTCAACTGCAAATGCCAGAGTCCAGGGTTGAGCAGTGATGACTTTTGCATTAGAAGTTAATATATCTACACAGTCGTTATAGTACTGCACCACGTGACCTGAGTACTTGCTTGCGTCACCGTATCGTCGAATAAACTTTATAAGAGCGCTATCTTTCTTTTCGTCAATAGAGGTAATAACAGAGGTGTCATTTATATTATCCATCAGCAATTTTAATATTGATACCCTTTCCTTGTGAGGTCTGACAGCTGCTAATTCTGCTGCAAGGTGAAGTATTGTGTACTCTTCGTTATCTAATCCAAAACTGAGATTGCGAGCAGTTAGATTACATCCTGCTTTAATCAATGCGTTTAAAGCGTCATAGTTGTGTTCTTTTACGGTTGTTATCAAGGCGTTTTCATCTTTCCAGGAACCACCGCTGGCTTCAAGATCACAACCTGCGTATATAAGTGTATCTACTGCTGATTGGTTACGTGCTTTGATTGCTGACATCAGCGGTGTGTCTCGTATGCCTCGCTTATTGAGATCACAGCCGGATTGTATCAACGCGTGCATGGTGCTTTGATCATGACCTGTAATGGCAGCAATCAAGGGCGTATCATCTCGTAGATTGGAATCGCGAAAAGCAGCTAGAAATAACTCTGTGTCTTCCTCCATCTTATGCCTATGAAATAAATAAAAGCAATAACGTTGCATCATTATATTAGTTTGCAGCAAAATGTGACAGTAGTGTACTCTATATTATTTAAAATTACTTTCAAAGGTTGTGGTTTTCATGACTTTTCCTGTATATATGTGGGTATCAAACTAGTTACTAAAAATTGGTAAAACACTACACGTCACTCTGGAGTTCTGACATGTTACAACTGCCGTTAGGGATGAATAGACATCTGAAAATTATATGCTTATGACTTGTTAGAGTCCTAATAGCTTTGCATTCCTTGCTGTGTTGAGTATTATTTTGTTATCCCAGCACGTTACCCTACCATGCACTTCGATCTATAAATTTGAATTTATTTGATATAATTGCAACTCTTTCATCTAAAAGTTATGATGCAAACCTGAAATCTGGTTAACTTTTGCATCCAATATGTGAAATATGAAAACAATGTCTGGTATCTGACACGTTGCCTTAGTTGAGAAAACTTGCATGTTTTTGTACACAATTTGATTTGATTGATGCCACCTCCGAGTACCAAAATGTTTTAGAATTATTTTTAAATTAAGTGTTGTAGTTAAGACAAGGAGTACATATGAGCTTGAGTGAACTGTTATCACTCTCTGCTGAGGCAGATCACAGAAAGAGTGACTGCCCAACCCCAGTCAACCTTTCTTTAGTATGCGGTTGTTCTTAGAGCTGATATAGGTAAGAATTTATACCGCCGAATCAATCTTGTAAAAATCTAAAATATAAGAACACACATACTGATATCAAACACGCGGTCTGTAGCACTGGAAGCATTAGGTTGAAAGGCTAGTATGAAGAGGGCACTACGTAGCTTTCCGTTTTCAATATCAAAACGGTGATCATCTGTTCGCACGTAACAGTCAAAACACTGCAGTTTCTTTGAATGCATACTGGCAATCATTAAATACAAACTTACCTTCGGTTTCTTACTTTCAAACCACTTTCAGGTACAATTGCTTTTTCAACCGACAACGGGGAACGCACTCTAAAGGATGTCACATGTAGCAAACCGCTGCATGCAATAATTAACAGAAAAATGACGTATTATTTTACGAGTTTATCCTATTTGGTGCATGTAGCTTGAGTCGTACACAAATATATGTAATAGAGTACTCATTTGCGGTAAACCATATATAAAATGCCAACGTTATTGAAAGTACAAGAACACTTTATACAAAAATGTAAACTACTACACTTTTACACAACAAAGTGGCGCGGTATATACAGCTTATGCACATATGTACTCTGTTTGCTAAATACCTATGAATGCAGTACACTATAAGCATGCCATTTACATGGGGTCGAGGCCACTGTAACGATTAATACGAATAGTGCCTGTTACGGAAGACTAAAGCGCCTCATTATCACTTGTTGTGTGCGGTAGCATTAGGGTAGGGTATGGAGCATTCAAGCGTATGGTAAAACATACACAATAGAGTATTCAGCGCTCATTAGGGATGGGAGGACGAGTAATCACTCATTATTCTATCTCAAGGTTTTATTAATGTTTCTATAAAATAAAACGACGTTAAAAGTTTGAGATGCAGCTGTCTCCAATGGGATCATTCTTTATATGACTAACTTAAATAAAAAGTACATTTAAAGCTACAACTTGTCTTACACTTTTTAGACATTCTAGTTGATCAGCAAAAACATTGCATACAACGCAAGTAAGTGACTGGGCTGTACAGGGACTGCTTGACTGCTCGTGTACTGGGATTAAATCAGTTGGAGAACCACTCTTCACAACTCGAATATGAATTCAGAATTGAAGTACAAATAAATTTAGCATTTCGTCAAAGGCAATGTGAATGTGAATTCAAGAAAACAAGGTTTTGTCTTTAAAATGACACCGTTGAGGGGCACTTGGTGTGAGATTTGTTTCCGCGTTTTACCTTGCATGTCCACGTATTATCATGCTTGTCCCAAAACGAGATGAAATGGGTTAATCTGAGGCTAAAGCAGTCAGCAAATTGTAAATGTTGTATACAAAGAGATGATAATTATCACTCGGTACACCACTTTACCGACAAAATTTGGAAATATACCCCGTTTGTTTGAAGAGAAGGAGTTATATAAAACATAAAACATATTGTATGGTAACTAATTGGTACTTTAGTCCCCACTTCCTCAAAAAATCCTGGGAATGTTCGGTCCTATACGCTATTCTTACAAAGCGCAGATTCACACTTTGAAATGTACGAACAGATTTTGGGGGGGGGGGCATAATTTATAAAAGATTAAAATATGAAAATGCAAAAAACTCTGTTCTTCTTAAGCAATTAGGCTGCAAAGGAGGCAGGCAATGCTGTAAAGTAATCTAAAAACACTCAGATGGAGACTTAAATTAAAGTGTTTATATTGCAAATGGGAATGCCAAAATAGTTTTTCTTTATCATTTTCTTTGCAATGAAATTTTGTGTGTTGAGACTGCATTGTACAATGCAATTTACAGTACAATCAGGTGTGATGAAAAGTGTACGAAAATACGGCTGTACTTATTGCTACAAAACTGAGTTGATAGTGGAACAAGGCAACATGTAATGCCCATACTGTGGGTCATTCTTTTTTACTTCATTTCACTCTAAGGTTTTGCTCATGATAACTCTCGTCTCATCTTTACTTAACAGTTGTGTGACGTATTTTTACTTTTGTCTGCAGTCGCCGTCTTTCTCCTTTGAACATTGTCATTAGATAACACAACGTCGATGTGAGGTAACCCAGCAATGCCGATTTTTAGGTAGCACAGTCAAAAATTACTAGGGTGACGGTAACGTCAGTTGAGTAAGCGTTGGTCTGGTAATGCCAAGGTCCCCTTTTCGAATCCGTCTCGAGGTTGTAAGTGGGATAGACGAATGCAGCTGGTTAAATCACTCATCATGGAGTTAAAAATTGAGTCTTGCGGCCATCACTTTAAAAAGGGAATTTTCGACTACATTAGAATACGCCAATGTCGATATTTAAATAGTAAATTCGCCTGCTTTAGAACACAGCGATGTCGATTATAAGAATTAAAGGCATTGCTGAGTCTAGTCTGATTATAATTTCCACCTGAAGTTCATCAGACACTTGTGTTGTATATTATATCTGATAAGGATGATCACCTTTAAGCTTAAGCAATCATAGTTTGAACGAAGATAAAGGCATTCTATAAAATTTTGAATGTTCAAACAACGGCCGCAATCATCGAAATCTTAACTTAACAATATGTTGTTTCATACAGTGTAAAAGCTCAACAATACAACCGATAATGTGATTTCAGAACTGAAAAAAGTTTGAAATGCGTTTTATACGGTTTTCACTTGTTTTCAGGCAAATATATTTAGCTCACTGAAATAAATTCTTTTTAATGCTTTAAAGCAGAGACCAAAAAGAAATAAGATATATATACATATACATACATGTAGATATATATACATATATATACATGTAGATATATATATATATATATATATATATATATATATATATATATATATATATATATATATATATATATATATATTGCCTAAAAGAAATAAGATATATATACATATATATACATATATATATATATATATATATATATATATATATATATATATATATATATATTGCCGATATACGTTTCTAACATTCGAACTTGGCTTGATAAAACTTGACGACACATCATATTAAAGAACATTGTAAAAGTGAGGATTCGTCTGTTCTTTGATGGAGTTAAGTAACACCATACGCACATGTCACGCAGACAGTCAACACATACAACAACTTCATAAACTGTTCTGTCCCATGATATCTAAACACCGTAACTCTACTGTGAGTATTCCTGAGAATCAACACCGCAGTGCGATAAAAATAGGACGCTATCATGAATAGTCTTGAGGATAAACAACAATACTCAATGAATGCTAATCCATATTCTCCTACAAAAGACTGACGTTACCCTATTTCAACTACGTATGCGCCTTTATTGACACTAATGCTAAACCAAGGTAATCTGTTAGGCTATTAAAGACTGGAATTACTGTTAACATTACTTTACCAGAGTCATCGGGCTTTATTTATTGGCAGTGCACTATATATTCATAAGCACACTCACTGTATGTCATAGCGTTGTAGTTAGTAATTGCAATGTAAAAACTAAACATGAAGTATTTTAAAAGGATAATTGTTGTTTTTATGCTTATATTTTGTTGTATATGTTATTTTCAAATGAGCAGTTTTTACTCTGAAACTACACTAAAAGATGTAACTGTGGATAGAAAATCACTTTTGCCTAGTTTAGGTAATCAAAGTTTTAGACAAGATAGCGAAAATGGCACATCAAATTTTCAAAAGAATATAAGCTTTGATCATATGTCTAAAAATCCCCCGGCAACCCTCGATTCTCCAATAACACGAAACACGAAATTTCTAAACATTAATTCTCAAAAGTCTGGAAAGCTTGATTACATGAAAGAAGAAAACTTCACGAACAATTCTGCAAGAATAAACAGATTTTCACATAATCTCGAGACAAAATCTGCAGTCAAAATTAAACCAGGTCTAAAGGTAAAGAATGTAGGAAGGAGGAATACATGTTCATATTTAGCACCAAAGCCACACATTGAGTATAGTGCGACGACATTTACAGCAAAAGAACTGGATGTCACTCAATACCAACATCAACAGCCGCGCATTCCTAAGATCATTCACCAGACCTGGAATACTTATAATATTCCAAAACCAGCTATACCTTACGTAAAATCCATGGTGAGAATGCACCCAGATTGGCAGTACTGGTTCTGGACTGCGCAAGATCGTAATTGTTTCGTAAAAAATTATTATCCGCAATTACTCAAGCTATTCAATCATTACCCCGGTACTATTTTTAGAACAAATGTAGCACGTTATTTATTGCTGTATGAATTCGGTGGCTTTTATGTTGATTTAGACGTAGAAGCGCTAAAACCATTAGATATATGGGCACACATTAGTGATAGTATATTATCACATGAGACATATGAACACACATACTTTGCTCACAAGCGCAAATACCCTAATGTCATGAATACGATATTAGCAACTAGACCGAAGCACCCGTACTACAAGCTGTTACAGACACAACTCCAGAGGTACCACAACGCCTGCCCGCAGCTGAATCTTGATTCCACAGGACCGTTCTATATAGAGGATATGTATCAGCGCTATCTGCGTGGCAACGAGAGTAGGCAGGATGGCAACCAAATCACCATCATCCACCCAAGGTAGACACATTGTTCTATGATTACTTTGTGTGATACAATTGCCATTTAGGCAATGACAGGCACTGTTCTCACTTGAATAAAGAGGTGTATGTGAGCATGATATATATTTCATTCGTATCACTCTTCGCGGATTTTAGTAGGCAACTTTTGTTTTGTCATAACAGTTTCCTAGAAATGTGCCTGGACGGAAACGGCAAAAAAGTGCACTTTTCAATGCAAGTGAGGTCTTATTTGCGTTCTATGGTTTCAACAAGCACCTTCTAGCTTCACCCGTACTTACCTATAATTAGGACGCAGATTGGTGTTTCTTATTTAATTTGATATTTCAAGTTCATCGGAAGAAATTTTTTAAGGTTGTTCACGTATCGTTAAAATGGGAGAGTTTTTATTTTTAAAGTTCACATTTTTCATTTCAGGATTATTTTAATGGTTGTGAATACGCGCGCAAGGCATTCCATTTTTGTTACAAAAGTGTCCCTGGAACTCTGGGAGTAGAAACTCAAAATTAAAATGTTCAAGGATCGTCTTTTATGGACTAAAATAAAAATAATACTTGTGTGATATGCGGAATCACTACAATATAACATTATTGGGTTGTGTTTATTGTACAATGGAAATCAGGGTCCTTTTTGAGTAATAAATAAGCTTTTTAGATTGCATCTCCCTTTAATAAAACGTCCTTAGTGCTACTTCTATTACTGATCAAAGAACACGCACGCACGCACGCACTCAGACCTGTGTATACTTGTCTCCTCCACAGAAAGTTATTAATGAATCTCAATGAATCTCAACACTATTTTAAATGTTTATATTGTAATTTTGGTCACAACAGTACCATTGTACCAGACTTATCATAACAGCAGGTAATTATAACTTAACTATATACTTACTTACAGCCACAATCAAAGCTAATACACTTGCTCCAGCATGGCCTATCATCTCTCGAATCCCTTACCTGAACATTGGTTCGTGCTAAGTTTCAAGACAACATTCCGCATTTAACTATTTTATGATATAAACTACAACAAAATCAATTAACAAAAGAAACTGAGAATTCGCAACTACCATATAGAAACAGAGATCTATTAATCAATTTAAATGTAATTTAAAATCTTCAATTTCAATATTCTAATAAATTTATCTTAGTATATGAATTACAGACTTATTGAAACCCAGACTGTGTTTGCGTTTTGTTGTACTATTATAATTTGTGTACCCTGGAAGGGCACTTGATATCATATGTGTTTCCATGTGTGTCCTAAAAATCCCAGAGAAGCTAATAATTTAGAGGCCAGACGCTGCCACCGCTTAGTGCTAATTTCTTTAATACAGGTGGAGGGTGGGTGAGTTTTATTTAATACTCCTCGTTTTCGACAAATATGGGTGCTCTTTCAGAATTGCCCATCGCCTTTGATTAAAGAACGTGATATCATTTCAAAATTAGCAATACACGTTTAGGGGTCATTTCAAAAAATCACTGGCATGCATGGTAACTTGTTTGTATAGCTATATGAATATGAATATTACAGATACTGGCTGCCAACGTATTCATCTGTCTGGGAACGATCAATCCGTCAAATGTGCAGCAGCAAAAATCGTGGCACGCTAACAACAAATCAGAAAGAACTATGTGACATTCAGCGGCAGCATGGATTCTACAACAAGCCGCACAGTGATTCCTTCTTGACACATCATTGGGTACACAGCAATATCAAAGGTTCTAAGTTTCTGACACAACAGACACAGTCAATATTTGATTTGGTTCCAGATTTAAAGAATGTCAGTGATATGTTAAATCTTAACTGTAAAATGTAAAAAAATTTGCTGCTTAAGTTTGTTAGTGTTTTGAAAGACTATTTTCTCAATTCGATTTACCTAAAATTTTAAAACTAAAATCGAAGAAATTACTCAGTTAAAAATTTTGTTTTTTTTTTGTGATTTTAAATCACAGCAAGACAATCTCTCTTGAACTCTACAACTAAATGCTTTGAATTCTTTGGTTTCGGTGGCGTTGTTAAAAATGTCATGGAATTAACGGCGTTAAGTTGGTTTTATGTGCTTTTCATGAGCTTATTATTGGTCAGTTCTAACCGTCGCTTGTCGGGTAGAGAGGAAAGACTGTTCATTTGCATATATTGGCCTTATAAGGTCATATACATAACATTGACAACTTTAAGAAATATTTTTCTTTCCCATCGAAGGGGCAGACTGTCCATCCAAATAGTCAAAATATGCAAATTTTGACCAGGGTGCGACACTGAAAAAATCGAACAAAAACACAGAGAAATTCTCTCCGGAAAGGCCAGCTGTTTTCGAAGAGGAACTCTTTATGAGCAGCTTTCGTAAGAGCAGTCTCAGCTTCTGACTGGGCTAGTGATTTAAAAGCCAGCTGTATTTAATTGACTGTCGTACTAACGTGACATCTAGGAAAGATGCATATTTGAATTTGAAATTCAGTACTTGGATAAGGTGCAGGAGATTTGCGCTGTTTACTGATTAAATACAAATACAAATGTGGATAAATAACAGTCTGAAGGTACTCATAAGTACATATTCTCTAATATGGATTACGGATTTTCAGGGTAAAGTTACAGCCTGCTATGGACAGACCGACGAATGCACAGCTACATGGGCGGACGACTAACACCCACACATGTGGTCTTCGTCTTTGGCTAAAAGTGGTTGTAGCTAATTGTTATTCAGTTAAAGTCTCTAATAGCCCGCATTGGTACTTTATCAAGAATTAATTACCGATATTCTACCACTTTTCAAGGCCATATATTTTAGAAGTGCAAACAGACCAATTACATACAATGACCGTTTCTCTTACTGGCATTCACCCAACCGTTCTCTTACTGACATTTATCCAAACAACGTATGCATATAGAAAACAAGTAGAGCATACCAGCATCAGATCAATCACCAAACCTTCAGTAAAATTACACACCCCTAAAATTGATAGTGTGTAAGGCTTGACTGGTATTATTTTGAAAATATATAGTGCATTTATGATTCAAATACAAACGCTGAAATCGTTTTATCTTCAGAAAGAGGAAAATAATAAATATCTTCAAAGTTTATTAACTGTTATTAATATACATCAGGGAGTGATGCTTCAAAACCTTCTTGAAGCTAGGAATGAATTGAAGATTGCGATTATAAAAAAATTGATTTCTTCCCATTGCACAATTGACTAGATCACGTGACAAGCCAAAGTACATGGCGTTATAAAGGATACAATTCTACCAGACTGATAGGTCACTCACACTGGAATTAAATATTTCAATCACGCAAAGAGTTTGGTCACGCAAACATGAATATACACGTATTGTTGTATAACAAATAGAAACCATGTTTAGACAACACAATAGGTAAAACTTCGTGCTGGTATTGTTATTCATGTTGTGAACAAGCTAAGTGACAGAGCATCCTAGTATACTCATATTAACTTTGATTGTCACTTTTGTTTAACCTTAATAAGTAAGATTTACTATAATAAACAGCAAGCCAGTTTGCAATTATTGAAGTAATATACGGCCTTGACCCGACGGCACACTTGTCAAAATACCCGAATGCAACAACGACATGTACTTGAATTTACTGTATCCAAGAACTTTTTATTTATGTATTACAAAGAAGAATTGTTGCTCTAGCTGAGGAACATAGTAAAATATAAAATGTGTAAAATGTGCTTCCATACTTGGTGCCTGATTTTAAGGAGCATTTTCCAGTCATCTTGACCTTTATTACGGTTGTCACGCTAAACTGTACCGACAATTCCAGCCTGTGATTCTGCACACCCCAAAAAGGATAAGCATAGATGTTCAGGTGCATAAACCATTTTAGATGCAGCTTATCAATGATTTTATGCTTTAATGTGGCGCTAAAATGCCCCAGCTGTTAAAGCTGACATGGCGATGACAAGATGACTCAACCATTTTACTTGTGTGATGTGAGTGCGATGTCAAATTGTTCTTGCCAGTCGAGTTTGTGAGAACTTAAACTGAAATAGAAGTATAAACTGTTCTTGATGTGGCTACTTATGCCAAGGCACATTCAAAGCTCTAATTGTTGATTACTACGCTTCCGTGATTAAACTACAAGGTCATTTTATTCTTCTACATGCAAGACCAAGAAAAATATGCTATAATTAGGCGTAGCTATGTAGAAAAAGTGAGTGTACTGCTTGACATACCACAAAATTACCACCATTACTGTTCACACCATAAAGCCCACCTAGCAATTTCCATTATAGAAATATGCCTTTTATTATTTAAAAGAAAGCTTTTGTTCGATTTTGAACTGACACAACACAGCTGTTACTTTCTGCGACGAGTGTTCAACAGTTTAACTGATCCAGGCCTTGCTATTTCGTGGTGAAATAGCGAAATAAAATAATAAAATAAAACATATTTAAGTTCAAAACCTTAACTATTGTAATACACAACTATGGAGTTTAAGAAATCGATCCTTATTGCAACAATTGTTGTGTTATCATTCATTTTAATTTACCCTATAATGGATAGAATATACGGATCTTCTGAAAGCAATATAATGGATCACAAACCAATTTTTACAGGGAAAAGACGCCACCTACCACACTGCATTATTATTGGCGTTGGAAAGTGTGGGACAAGAGCTTTACTTAAATTTTTAGGATTGCATCCCGATATTGTTACGGCGCAGAAAGAAACTAATTTCTTTAATGAACACTACGAAAAAGGTATGTTGGAGAATGTATGCTTAATGTAATTACGTATCGCATGAGGGGAGGAGTTAGTATATGTGTCCACGATATTTTAAAATTACCCCTAAACGCGGGGTGCTATGCTTAAAGAACAGACCCATAACAAACAAACGCGGACACCTTTGTTAACTTCAGTGCCTAAATGAGGAGAGTCACATTCAACAATAAAACCTTAATCTAACAAAATATATTTATTTGTACAGAAGTACCATTTGGACAAAATGTGTCCTTAATTCAATGAATGAGTGACATACCCAGTGGTATTTTCACATCTCAACGTGAAGTGCCACGAGTAAAAAGAAAACATTTCACACCCAAAAGCAGATTCTGCTAAAGTGCAGAGTGTTAAATTTGATAATATATTCATCAACTTTTATCAAATTATAGTTATTGGCACGAATTCAGCCAGAACCTACGCCACTTTAATATTAGTGCAAAAATTGACAATTACATTAACTAGTTAGCGTACAATTTTTGGGACATTTTTTGTGAGACGTGGAGTGCATTTCCAAAATAACTCCTGCCCACCCCATCCCGAGGGAACTGCCGCATCAGTGGCAGCCTCATCGGGGAGTGTCTGGTTTCAAAATTTCACCCCTATATCTACATTTTTTAAATCTTCTAATAGTATTCAAGAAAAAGCATCATGAAATATCAATGAACTTCCTCTGACTACTAAGAATGAGTATCGTAACTAATATCGCTTACTCTGTGAAATTTAAGAGATCTGCCAGGAACACCTGAAAATGCTACTCGAAAAATTCTAAAAGGAAATCAATCAATGCAAAAACATATTTAATAAAGTCTTGTTATATTTATAAAAAAAACTCTTAACTAAGATTTTAAGAGAGCCAGACCAAATTCGTACGTGGAGGTTCGACTTCTAAAAAGTTGACAAGTAAATTAAAATTTCCTTCAGCAAGAGAATAAATTAAAAGTTGCATGTAAGCATCACCGCTATGAAGTCACGTCAAATCTATGGCCTAAAGACTACACTGTAAAACGGTAACAATAAATATAGTATTAAGGCACAAATCTTATTCATAAAATTATCCCATGCTCTTGTGCTCTGTAGAGCTTATTCATAAATAGTCTGCTGAGGTTCTGATGCTGTGTGGAGCTTATTTATAAATATTCAGATAAGGCTCATGCGCTCTCTGGTGCTTATTCATATACATTGTGCTATTGTTCTCTTGCTGAGTGCAATTTATCCATTAATTTATTCTTGGGTTCTTGGGTACACTCACAAAGGGAGTAGTACTTTAAGGCCAATAAATACGAGCAGTAGTACTCACTGCTTTTGCAATATCGAAAACGTCACGCTGCGAACTCGCCATAACAATGTGGCCAAACATCAGACATAGATTGCAAAAATGTGTTTAATTTATGAGAAAATGCGTTTTAGTGCGGAAAACTAATGTAATAATATATATAATAAAATATATAACTTTACTACATTTTCATGCGAAAGCTGAAAATGTGTAGTAAATATCACGCGACACTACGAGATACGAGATCCTCTCTCAGACTTGGGTAATGGTCGCACTTGCCTTTCAGGCTAGTGCTACCAATGTTACAGGCTGCGGGAGGCATTATTTTGGGATGATGATGGTGATGATGAAAATGATGATGATGATGATGATGATGATGATGATGAATATGATGATGATGACCAGATTACACATTATCAAACGCAAGCTTAAACATGTAAGTTTTTAAACCTTTCTTTAACTGAGGCAATGATGATAATGTTTTTAGACTTTCGGGTAATACATTAAACAATTTTGGCTACAATCAATTTGCAAAAGCACGACTACCATATTTATTAGTTACCTTCTTTTCCACAAGAAGAAATTGTGACTGAATTCTTAAGCTAGGTGTATACATTTTTTAAAATATCTTTTATGTAAGTTGGGGTTTTACCCCTTAAAGCATTAAACAAATGTACTAAAATTTTAGATTCTATTCGGTATGCAACAAGCAATTAATGTAATTGTTTCAAAAGAGGAGTCACATGAAAATATTTAGAAAATTTTTAACCCAGTTCAGAGGCTTTTGAACCTTTTTTAATCCATTAACATTATGTTTAGAAATGCCATATAAGAGTACATAACACTTGTCTAGAAGAGACACAACAAAGGTCTGTACTGGAGATTGGGTGGCTTCTAATGTTAAAAACCGTCTAAACTTAGATATTGCCTTTAAATGAAACATACATATTGAGCATTTTTGGCTAACAAAATCTGACATTGACATTTCAGAGTCGGGAATTACCATTAGTCTGCACGCTTTTTCGGAAGGGGTAACAGCTGGGTCACCCACATGTACTCTTAAACCAGGCATTTTCTTAAGATCACAATCGCTGTTTTATCTTCATTGATATTTAAATTGTTAACAACCATCCATTCCCTATAGTCTGATATGCACTCCTCTAAATTTGATATTGATTGAGCATTTGTAAAAGCCACATAGAGTTGTGAATCATCAACATAGAAGTGATTTCCTAATTGATGTGATCTGGCAATGTCTCCTGGGGGGGGGGGGCAGTGTACAAAGAAAAATGATCAGAAAATATTCTCCTGGAGTAAACTAGATGGGAGATCTAAGGTGGCAACAGTTTTGCTATCCTGAAAACAAAGGAGATTATTATGAATTTTTAAAAAGGGCTGTCTCCCTAGAATGGAAACGGCGATATGCGAAATGCATGGGTTCATAAAGATTGTTCCTATCAAGATGTTCCAGTAATTTTCTTGATGCTTCTATTACCTTTTTGACGACCTTGACAAAAATGGCCAAATAAAACCTCTTCGGTAACTCTTTCAAATTAAACGACAAGTTTTTAACAACGGTTTCATAATAGCCACCTTTAGATCGTTTGAAACTTTGCATTGTCAAATTTTAGATTCTATTCGGTATGCAACAAGCAATTAATGTAATTGTTTCAAAAGAGGAGTCACATGAAAATATTTAGAAAATTTTTAACCCAGTTTAGAGGCTTTTGAACCTTTTTTAATCCATTAACATTATGTTTAGAAATGCCATATAAGAGTACATAACACTTGTCTAGAAGAGACACAACAAAGGTCTGTACTGGAGATTGGGTGGCTTCTAATGTTAAAAACCGTCTAAACTTAGATATTGCCTTTAAATGAAACATACATATTGAGCATTTTTGGCTAACAAAATCTGACATTGACATTTCAGAGTCGGGAATTACCATTAGTCTGCACGCTTTTTCGGAAGGGGTAACAGCTGGGTCACCCATATGTACTCTTAAACCAGGCATTTTCTTAAGATCACAATCGCTGTTTTATCTTCATTGATATTTAAATTGTTAACAACCATCCATTCCCTATAGTCTGATATGCACTCCTCTAAATTTGATATTGATTGAGCATTTGTAAAAGCCACATAGAGTTGTGAATCATCAACATAGAAGTGATTTCCTAATTGATGTGATCTGGCAATGACTCCCGGGGGGGGGGGGGGCAGTGTACAAAGAAAAATGATCAGAAAATATTCTCCTGGAGTAAACTAGATGGGAGATCTAAGGTGGCAACAGTTTTGCTATCCTGAAAACAAAGGAGATTATTATGAATTTTCAAAAGGGCTGTCTTCCTAGAATGGAAACGGCGATATGCGAAATGCATGGGTTCATAAAGATTGTTCCTATCAAGATGTTCCAGTAATTTTCTTGATGCTTCTATTACCTTTTTGACGACCTTGACAAAAATGGCCAAATAAAACCTCTTCGGTAACTCTTTCAAATTAAACGACAAGTTTTTAACAATGGTTTCATAATAGCCACCTTTAGATCGTTTGAAACTTTGCATTGTCAAATTTGCAGCACGAGTTAAAGTTGGTACAATTTAGTTATACCCTGTTTAGCAAGTCCTTTGAAACCGGATCCAGAACACAAGATGCCCATAATAATATTACAAAGTTGAAGTTCAGTGATCAAGGTATATTCAATCAAAGTATTACCATTATATGCCATAATTTCCATCCGTAGTTATTGAATATTATCGAACTTAGTTTATTTAGCATAACCGATTCCTATATTTTGGCTACTTTATCAGTAAAAAAATTAGAGAATTCTTCACGTACATTTTTAAACCCTGAGGGGTAAACAGGGTTATTTCTCCAATTCAGAATTTCTTTTGAGGTCTGAAACAGTTTAAGTTTATCTGAACTACTTTCAATTACTCTGTTTTGCTTCATTTGTCAGGTTATTATAGAGAATACCCTGATCTCCATATGCTTTAAGGCCACCTTTTAGCCAGCCTTGTTACTGCGTCTCTCCAAGCGAGTTTTTCTTCTGCTCCTTTAAAGGTTCATCAAACCATTGCTTATTTAGTCTAAGTATAAATGATTTTTTCTTTGTCTGGAAGGTTTTCATCGTAAATATTCTTGAGAGTGTTGTTATATCTGACACTAGACCATCGACTTGTGTAGAATTGGTAGTTTTGACTTTCGAATTGATTTGTTGTTTGAGATTAGAAACGATCGCGAAAGGTTGTAATTTTGCTGCTCAAACAGTGGCTTTTACGCATGGACTTTTAATTTGATGCATTTATGTTCAGAAATGCAAAGGTAAAAAACAGACCTTTCGATAGGCTGAATATCCGAGTTGTTGATAATAACTAGATCTTGTGTATGTCCGTGCTCCACGTGTTGTTGAAAAACAAAATCTTTTGGAACATTTCTTAACTTTTGTGTGATGCTGTTATGAGCGTCATCTACGTGTATATTGAAATCATATATGATAATAAAGTTTTCTTAAAATAGTAACATGCGATAAAAAAAGTCAGTGAATTCCTCTAAAAATTGTCATTGGTATTATTGCTAGCTCTAGGAGGGAAGTGATAAACATTAAGAACAAACAAGCTTTGTTTTTAGTCTGAAATGAAGTACCCATAACCTCAAACGCTTGCGAAGTATCTGGCACTGGAATGGATTTAATAATAACTGATGATTTCTTATCATACCCGCACCTCCGCCCCGTCCATTGCGACGAGGTTTGCTTTCAACTGCATAACCAATTGGTGTTAAAAGACCTGTTTCTATTCTAGAATTCTGTGTTAGTCACGTTTTATTTAAAAAACTATATCGAAATCGTGATCCACAACTATTTGGTTCATGATAAATTTGTACTGATTTACAGTTTAAAATGCCAAATTTTAAAAATTCACATATATTTTTGCTTGAATTGTTCTGAAGTCCATTTGCGAGATTCGATATGGAAGCATCCTGTTAATGGTGATTTCTAAATTTTCGAATCTTTCAAAACTACAGTGTCACACACATAGACCCCTCGTGTGATTGTTGTTTGTAAACTTCATATTTTTATCATTAAAATTGTTGTTTTATGGCCTTTCCGCCCCCTCTTCGCCCTCTAGATTTGACAGCATTATACCAATGCCAAGCTCATTGATTTGATATCATATGTTAGTTAAAGTCAAGGCACAAAGTCTGTTTATTTTTTCAATTCTATAATTGCGTATTCCATTGTTAGTATTTTAAGTGGTGTCCAAACACAAAAGACTATAATGAACGAATGCATGTCCAGGCTTTCGACAAATGATCACTTAAAATATTTCTAAAAACTTTCATAATATTTGTCTTAAAATTTTATAAAGTCAGATTTATCCGGAAACAGTCTTTTTTTAAATTTCCAATATGTTTTTACATCCTTTAATAATGCGCTTGCACAAAATCAGCGAGATAGTCCTACAATTACTGTTGTGAATTTAACTATAATCGTGAGCTTGTAAAAACACGCCTTGGCGGCTTGACACTCAGCGCTGAGACCGGGAGGATAAGTCCTCCAGCGCATGTGGTTTTATCACCAGACTCATTGTACTTTAATTATATATGTCACAGTCAATGAGCGAAACCCGCCATTTCACGAAATGGCAAATCATTTTAGCCATTTTGTGAAATGCCTGAAATCATTTGCCGTTTCGTGAAATGGCTAAAATTTCCGTTTTGCCTTTTCATGACATGGCAAACCAGACTTTGAAAATAAAACAACAGAATAATTTGAACTTTTAAGTTGCAAATTTTGAATATCATCAGCACACAAATACCAGTGTAACATACAGAAACAACCTTTTCATACTCTTCGTATTTCTGCGATAATCTTACCGGTTTTAGTTAAAAATTCGAATAGTTATACATTTCAGCGAATCGTTATCAGAACAAAATGCTCTAAAAGTTTAACCTTTGTACATTTGGATTCAATGGCGGAGCTCGGACGATTGTCATACGTCGTTAACAGGAGCATCTGAGCTACTGGCTGCGATATCCAAGTTACTGGCGGTCATATCTGAGTGAGTGGTGGCAATATCGAAGTTACTAGTTGCAACCACTGGGTTTGTCTTGGTGTACGATTTCCAGGCTTGGTTCATCTATACCCTCCCCCTAATTCATTTTTATTTTGCTTTTATTTCTTTTCTTTATATTTTTCCTTTTTACAAATTATTTCCCTTCTATCTTCTAATTAGAGGTCGTGTAATTGTCCTTTCAACATTATCGCAATTGCAATTTACATGCCTTTTCTATTTCAACTGAATGCAGGAATTTGTCCTTTCATCTTGTAATTGCACTTTTCAATTATATTGCTTTGCCTTTCATGTACTAAGTTGCAATTACACAACGAGTAACTGGAGTATTTGATCATTATAATTGCAATCTTCGAGCAGTGTTGTTTATCTGGAGTGCAATGCAAGGCTAAGGAAACACCCAAACAGATCATTTCTCCTTTTGCGTTTTTGATTTTAAGGTGTTTTACCAAAAAAGAAATGACCTGGTTGTTTTATTTTTGCTTTGGCATTCAAAGTAAAATAAAAATAGAAATTAAATGGAGGCGAATGGTCCTCGGGGGAATTGTTCGGGGAAATTGTCTTGGGGGATTGTCGTAGACCCCCAGGTTTAATTGGAGAGCTTTTGAGAATGTTTGAGTAAATTATTAAAAGAGAACAAAAGTACTTTGTAGATGATAAATATCTGGGTAATGTGTGGTTAAAAGGAGTTCAAAGATCCCTTGATATAATAAATAAAAGACCACCAAAACTGTTTCACAGATTACCTGATTGTATTTGCCATATTTGTAATGAAGCCTTGCAATTTTCAGCCATTTCACGAAATGGCTAAAATGTTTTGCCATTTCATGATACGGCAAAAGATTTCAGGCATTTCACGAAACGGCTAAAATGATTTGAATTTCGTGAAATGGCGGATTTCACTTTTTTCACGTTTTTTTTTACAGGACTTGCATACTATTTGTCTCAAATGCCATTATCTCGTGAACACCAGCTCACTATTGAAAAAACGCCACACTACTTTGAGTCACAACATGCTCCAGAAAGAATAAGAGCCATGAATTCCAGTATTAAATTAATAGTCATTGTGAAAGATCCAGTGACCACACTGATCAGCAGTTATGTCCAGCAGAAACTCAACAAAGGACTCAAAGGAACATTCGAGGTAAAAAAGAATATTTTTGGATTCTTTTTCAACTTTGGTTATTGCTATTGCTAGTATCTTTTTAGAATTTGATATTTACTCAGTTCAACAACAGGTTATAGCATTATTTATTTTTAAATTCCTGAATGTTTCTATATGAGCATGTTTCAATAAAATCTTTATATACTGGAAACAGTAAATAAACATTGCATTAAACTGCTGTCAAACATTCGGATAACTTATAGACCAGTATCTACCAACTGTTTGAAGTATGCTTGTTAATGTTTTCTTAAGCAACTTATCTTGATAATGTGCGTACAAAATTACATATTGAAAATTTCTAGAAATCATTAATTGTCTTTAATAATTGCGAATGAAACAATTACGCTTTCTGTTATTTCTTATTACGATTTTTAGTTGTAATTTATCGGTGCTTCCAGAAATGTGTTATTTTACATCGTTAATTTAACGGTGAAGAATAGTAAAGAATCACCAAGAAAAACCCTCAGTGTGTAATCAAGGTTCGGCCTTTTCTTCCCAGTCTTTGCTTAGCAAACGCACACGTATCGTTAGTTCAGGAGCTCACACGGATAGGCTGTCATTATTAGTTTATAATTGCTCTGTCGGCCGTCACCATCAATATGTACAATGGTTGTTTAATGATAAAATCCAAACTTTTTAATGATTTAATACTAAAAATCCAATATGAGTATTTAATTTGTAGGCAAACAGTGTCATGCCAAATGGAGAATTCAATGCGACGAGGTTGAAAAAGCCAGTTTATTATACCAGAATGAAGCATTGGTTGGATTATTTCCCTCGCCGACAAATACATGTTGCTGATGGTAATGCCTTGATTAAAAATCCTGCAAGCGAAATGGACAAAGTGCAGAATTTTCTTGGGATTCAACGCAATATCACGGAAGAGAACTTTTATTTTAGCAAAGAAAAAGGATTTTTTTGCCTGCGAGATTGGCAAAATAATAATAAATGTCTTAGTAACAGTAAAGGAAGGCCACACCCAAAGGTCGGTGCAGCTGTGGTCGCAAAGCTAAAGGCCTATTATAAACCATACAACAAACTATTTTATGATTTAGTAGGTGTAGATTTCGGTTGGGATCTTTAGTGAACGCACAGAACATTAATATTTCTCACAGTTACACAGCAATACTCACTAGAGGATGTCTAGTTACACTATAAGATGGGAGTCAAAAAGGCTTTGTGAGACAGAACACATGCTAACTACAGACGTTGTTCTTTTGCTCTATAAAAGAACGAAAGTAAAACAAGCTAATATTTAATACCACAAAGAACTCTTTAATCCAAAACACCATTGTACAGTATTGATATAGAAATAGGGGAAGCAATGTGAATTCTTTTTTTAGCTACATTTTTACGATATTCATAAAATACCGCAAAATATTGTAATATTCGTTTAGTTTACTGCTAGTAACAATGGCAAAAATTGATAACAACAAAATAGAACTAGCTTTTTCTCATTAGCTAAAGCGCAAGTAAATGGAGATTTGGTGTCATAATGCCACTAGAATTTCACTCTTTCCTTGTAGAAAGTTTCTATGAAAAACGATTTTATTGCTTTAGGTTCTTGGGCAGCCACCAGTGGAGTTCTGACTTTTATAAAACATATGCATAACTGAAATGGAAACTATATAGAAAGAGATATTGAGGGAGGTTTTGAGAGGGTCCGGATACATATTCGTTTTCTTGTACTGTGTTGGTAAGATGAGTGGGGAGATAGATAGAAACATAAAACTGTAAGCAAAAGTATCAACACGATTTACTCGGGTTGCATTTTGTACTGATTCCACACATCTTTGCGTGCAAACGGATAAAACATCGGGGGGGGGGGCAATCAGGTACCAACTGGTTACAATGTGGTCGATGACTTTTTTAAAATGGGCCTTAGCGCAGAGTGTTAATTAAAAAAAACAACTTCTTTTTTTAACCAAATGCGGAGTGGACTTTTGAACAAAGCCCTCCCCCTTTTTTCGCAGGTTAACTGGAGTACTAAAAATTAACCCCATTTTCAACGAAACTGCACTCCGCGCAGAAAGAGCTTGGCCTATTTTTAGGACATATCATTTAGGACATGTGAGACCCACGTGATCAAATGACTATTTCTTGAGGGGCGTTCTCAACCAAAAGCAATAGAATACAAGATTTGCTAAACAAATTCTGACATCAAATGCACTGACGCGTAACCCAAAACGTGTGTTAAAAAGCAAAGGCTATGATGGTTGTAAACTTCAAATGTGATGCTTTCTATTGTAATTTTTTAACGTTCTTATAAACTTCTTTTTCTGATCTTGTAAAGTGCTAAGAAATTTAACTTGACTTTGATATGATTACAGTGTCCTTTGTTAATCAATGGAGAAATTGTCAACAAATTTTAGGGTATGCGTATATGGGTATGTGAATAGGTAATGATTATATTTTAAGGGAAAGCAGAAAAAGAAATCATTATGAATAATCAAGCGTCAAAATGATTTGTTCCAATTCGATATCCAAGCAATAATTTTGTTTAATAAAATGGCGCATTTCGCAAGAAAACAAAACATTGAAAGTGTTGAAAATTAGCAACTTCTGGTACATATCAAGATGTTTCACTGGGAAAGGGAAATCCAAAACATGTCTCGTTCTTATGTTTTATTTCTATAAAATCAGCCGTTAGATGTCAAGTGCTGGTAGATTGGGAAGAGAAAGTCAGCAAATATATTCATTTCAGAGGTTCTATCTTTGGTCTGTCAGTGTCTGTTGTCCTGAGCACGGGGAGGGGCACTTGGGCAGTGTCTGCTGTTCTGAGGACGGGGAGCGGCACTTGGTATGTGTCTGTTGTCCTGAGGACGGGAGGGGCACTTGGTCAGTGTCTGCTCTTCTGAGGACTGGAAGAGGCACTTGATCAGTGTTTACTGGCCTGAGAATGGGGAGAGGCACTTGGTCATTGTCTGCTATCCTGAGGACAAGAAGGGACACTGGTCGGTGACTGCTGTCCTGAGAACGGGGAGCGGCACTGGGTAAGTGTCTGTTGTGCTGAGAACGGCAGGGGCACTTGGTCAGTGTTTGCTGTTCCGAGGACGGGGAGAGGCACTTGGTCATTGTCTGCTATCCTGAGGACAAGAAGGGACACTGGTCGGTGACTGCTGTCCTGAGAACGGGGAGCGGCACTTGGTAAGTATCTGTTGTCCTGAGAACGACAGGGGCACTTGGTCAGTGTTTACTGGCCTGAGAATGGGGAGAGGCACTTGATCATTGTCTGCTATCTTGAGGACAAGAAGGGACACTGGTCGGTGACTGCTGTCCTGAGAACGGGGAGCGGCACTTGGTAAGTGTCTGTTGTCCTGAGAACGTCAGGGGCACTTGGTCAGTGTTTGCTGTTCCGAGGACTTGGAGCGGCACTTGGTAAGTGTCTGTTGTCCTGAGAACGATAGGGGCACTTGGTCAGTGTTTGCTGTTCCGAGGACGGGGAGAGGCACTTGGTCATTGTCTGCTATCCTGAGGACAAGAAGGGACACTGGTCGTTGACTGCTGTCCTGAGAACGGGGAGCGGCACTTGGCAAGTGTCTGTTGTCCTTAGAACGACAGGGGCACTTGGTCAGTGTTTACTGGCCTGAGAATGGGGAGAGGCACTTGATCATTGTCTGCTATCTTGAGGACAAGAAGGGACACTGGTCGGTGACTGCTGTCCTGAGAACGGGGAGCGGCACTTGGTAAGTGTCTGTTGTCCTGAGAACGTCAGGGGCACTTGGTCAGTGTTTGCTGTTCCGAGGACGGGGAGAGGCACTTGGTATGTGTCTGTTGTCCTGAGAACCGGGAGCGGCACTTGGTAAGTGTCTGTTGTCCTGAGAACGGCAGGGGCACTTGGTCAGTGTTTGCTGTTCCGAGGACGGGGAGAGGCGCTTTGCTGTTATTTTTTATTATCAGTGCACGCGTCTTTCCGTCACATCATCTAAAAAATTTAATCATGTAACAATGAAAGCATTACAAAAAGAAAAAGGAAGAAATAGCAGTAGTAGAAGAAGAAGGAGAAGAAGAACAACTAAGAATGTCGTGGGACAAAAGGAAGAAGAATGAATAAATGAATGAATGAATGAATGAATGAATGAATGAATGAATGAATGAATGAATGAATGAAAAGTAGTAGTAGTAGTAGAAGAAGAAAGGTCGTTTGTGTAATTATATGCAGCCAAGGATGCTTCGTGCGGGAAAAAAACTAGGGGAAGAAGGGGGCGTAATTGAGAGGTGGCGGTGCATTGATATTCGTGTTGCCACAGTTAACGAATCTACAGCCCATGGAAACTGAGGTACAAATTAACCAAGATATAATCATCAAATACAATATATTTAGCCCCATTACCAATAAAAAATTAAAAATATATATGAAAAAATTTACGTAGTTTTGGGTTAATTTTGTTTTGCGAAAATAAAATGAAATGGTCATGAGAAAAAATTATTTGAAGGAAAAAAATTATCTCGTTTCTATCTTATTCTTAAATTGGCATGTTTAACAAAGTATGGTCACGCAACAAAATGTGCTTCATGTAATTAAATAGAGTTATTTCATTCGAATGCGCTGATAATAGATAATTATTTTATTCGAATGTACTGAATACACAGACCGTATTCGGTTTTCTGTTTACATTGGTGAAATCGGTTACGTCATCTCCTCAGTGGATGAAGCAAACACTCTAAATAATATAGCTAATTATATATGTCATAGTCACTTACGTGATAAAAAACCAAAAGCATATTGCCTAATGAAAACTTTTCAACCGGTGTTAATTTAAGAAAGGAACTTTATTTCTTTGAAGATTGACTGACTTTAACGATCAGCAATGTAGTTAGTGATGTCACAATGTCCTCATTCCTTTGTTGCGACACCGTCTGACATTTACTTGGTGACGTCACGATCTGCACCGAAGTTGGCTAAATGCATTAGACGTGGTTTTATTTGAGGATTAACTCCATGGACATTCGATCCCTGAACATTCTGTCTGGAAACAATGAAGCATAAACAGTCTAATTTGACGTCATCATAGTTTCTTTTGGAGACCACAGTACCACCTTAACCACATTTATAGCAATTTTTTGCGAATTTATATATTCGAGATATTTTTCAGAATGTGCAGTGATGGAATATTGGCGGTAAAGGAGCTACTTGTATTGTGTGTATGCATTGCTGACCTGAGAGAGGAGGTACACTGTCATTGTGTTAGTGTATTGCTCTGTTAAACAGATGTACTAGCATTAGGTATGAGAATTACTCGACGTTAGTCTCAGATGCACTGGCATTGTGTTTACGTATTGCTTGGCTGGAGGGGAGAGATTCTGGCTTTGGGTTTGTGTATTGTTGGTCTGGAAAGGAGATGTTCTTGCTTTGGGTTTGTGTATTGTTAGGCTGGAGCGAAGATAAACCGGTATTTTGAAAGTGTGTTCTTGGCCTGGATATGATGTTAAAGTACAAGCCTAGACCGAAAGCGATTATATCTTGTTCCATGTATTCAACATATGCAGGCTTCTATAACAATACAACATAGTAATACAACACTCAGTGACTGAACTGGAACAAATCTTAAAGGCACTGACAACAATATTATCTAATTTTTTATCCCAAGTTCACTGACACAGACTATCTGTTGACATCTTTAATTTTAAAGACTTTTTTAATATCATTTTAAAACATTTATAATTGTATAAGTGAACATTTCTAGATCTACTAAAGGAAAAACCACTTGATAAAGCAATAATTTATACTTGCCAAATGGCAATCGCTTATTAAATTCCACCGAGAAGCAGTCTAGACAGACAAGTATGTTATAAGAAAATTCAGACAGGATGAGAACATTGATAAGCGGATAAGTGTACGTTTCTCTTACCTCTCTCTGGCAACATGTGTGTATTTTATTCTGCATGTACGTTTAATGACATTTTGTTGCGACTGAAGGACTTTATCACAAATGAATTAGTTCATTTTATAAGGTGAAATAACAGAAGCTGATTGCCAGTTAAAATATTAAATATTAATAAAATATCTTCTTTCCTGCTACAGAAAAACTGTGACTTTAATGTTTAATATTTATTCAAATCTATGATATACTTTAGTACTATGTCATACTTCATGACTGTATGGTCGAACATAGGGAGTATGTTCGACCTAGTTGCTATTGGACTCTTTTACTTAACTGGGTGAGTATTCCGCCAAGTTGCCTTCCCCTTGGGCCTAAAGGACTACCGTTTATTGGGAACTTCGGTCTGATTTGCTACGGTAAACATTGGCAATTCCATGTTATCACGGATAAATGGGGCAAGCAATATGGTGGTTTGTACAGTAAGTGTAAGCTTATGTATTATTACTTGGGGAGTGCAAAAAGCCAGTACATATGACAAGTACATATGCACAACCGTTTTCTGTGTCTTCCAGTATTGTAAATGCCACGGTGATCAATACTCGAAGTGTGTTGCATCGTTATTGCGGTATAAACAGGGTACTGAAAATAATTAAGAGATTGCAAAAATAATCTAAATTAGAACAGAATATCATAACTTAAATTCCAATAGACAAAATAAACCCAACAATTGAGTGCGCAATACTAATATAAAAATGTACACAGCCTTCGGGTGGCATAAAGGCTTATTTTCACCTTCAAGTGCGCATTTTTGAGGATGATATAAACTCTTATAATTGTATCATTCTCTTTTATGATTAGCAATACGCGTACAAACAAGACAGTAGTGTTTTTGTCGGTGTAAATCACCAGTGGCTACACACAGCCCTTCTTACATTGTCACATACTTCATGACAAGAAGTACTCCTCAAATGTATACTTTAGCAACGTCCCTGTGTCACAAAACATCGATGAAATGCAAAAATATCTACTTTATAAAAGGCTATTCTTGTACAAGAGATCACAAAACGAAAACAACATCGATACTATAATTTGGACTCCAAAAGTACTCTTTTAGACTTTCTCACTGTTTGAGCTCACCTGTAAGGCTCGCCAGTGCTTCTGGCTTAAATTAAAATAACTTATTTCCAAGTGCTCTATTTATTAGTAAAAGTTGTGGAAACAATCTTGTAGAACCGTTCATTTGTGGAAACAACGGATTAGTTTATTGTAGTGATAATAATAAATAGTTCAATTTGTATTGCCTTAATCACAGCCATGCGTTTTCTGTCTACAGACCTTCAGTGTACACAGATGTCAACCTTATACACACGTATTTGAAAATAGCCTGAGAGCTTTTAATTAAAGGGGGAGCTGTCTGGTCAAATCGACCAGCTAATAACGCATACCCACTCATGATCACAAAAGGCAAAGGTAAGAAAATATAAATGGTCTCAATCCCCTTGTAAATACTACGCTTTCCTTCAACTTCTCAAATTAATATCGCGTTTAAGACTCTCAGGCTATATGTTATTGCTATTATATTATTATTATTATTATTATTATTGTAGTATTTTTGTATAACACTTGGACCAACCAGCGTTAAACGCTTGTTCACCGCATTTGATATTGGTCTTTGGTGCTAATAATAAACTAGTACCATATGACCTTAACTGTCTATTCGTAACATATTCGTTGACCAGTCATAATCTGTGAGCTGCCTTATACACTACAAAACGAACTTAAAAACTCTATGATTAACTATTTCACCAATAATATGCGAATGCAGTCAGTTGTTACTATCGTATGATAAAATAGCTATCAGTCCGGTCAACAATTAATCAATATTGACTTATTTTGGGACAAGGTGAAAGATAATTGACCAGTTAGGAAATGATGATCGTTAAGTCAACATGTTCATATTAACATGAAAGAAATTCATTTTTGTGTTGTTACATAAACGGCTGTTTTTTTTCTTATTTGCAAAGAACTGCAGTATTTATCGGGATTTGCTTTCCGATCAACAATTGAAAACTAGTTGCATGGGAGTCTGCTATTCAGATTATAATATTTGCTTAAATTACATTTTCCAATCAGGTGAAAGAAACACAAGTAACATTTCCATGCTATAAATGAACTTGTCTGTATTGCTAATAAATAGCAGCATACATTCGACTTTTATCTAGTGCTTTTGCTGCTAAATAGAAATTTTTTATGAAAAGCTTGTTTTATATTGGAAATTTATATATTGGTCAATGTATCGCAAATCAATATATTAGACTCATTTCTTTTATGATAAGATTAGTATATTAGTAGCTTACGCGGTATAAAAATGCAAAATGACGATACCTTGAGAAAAATGAAACTACTTATGATCCGATCAAGGAGAGACTTTGGGGTGGGTAAAAAAGTCAATAGAAGACAAAATTCTTGAAGGAGTGAATCAAGTGACAAAGGAGATTGACAGCACAGAAGAGAAACCGTTTGCACTTGACATGATCTTCAGCAGGGCGATAGCGAAAGTCATTTGCAGTGTGCTTTTTGGCAACAGGCAACTGAAATATAGCCAATAAAACTATTTTTACACAGATGAAAGGAAGCAAATCTAAAGGGAACATACATACAGAATTTAAAATGGCTTCAAAACTGACGAAAATGTTCGTTCTTAACTGACAACAACCATCTGGTATGTAATCAATGTCTAGTGTTTGTTCGATCGCCCAGATGACATTAAGTCTTGTCCAGTTAGTTTTGACAAGTTAGTCTCTGACTGGACAACACTTGACTCATCAGCGTATTCAAACAGGCCACGGTTGAATTACTATACTAATTTCTCTTGTGATAAGATCCAAATACGTATATATGATTTTGTGTGCATACTGAATACATTAACTGTCCACTTTTTTTTTAAATTTGTGCGGGTTGCAGGTACTCAGATGACGACCCCGTGTATCAAAAGCTTACAGATGGATTAAATGAAATATTTAAGAGCAGTGGTTTTCAAAACATCTTCATATTTCTACCGTGGTATACGTTTTGGCTCATCCCTATATTACATTTGGGTTGTACCCATTTTGTTAACATCTGTAATGGTTGTACATCTTTTTGCTCATCTCTACATGTAAGTGGATTCCTTTTGATTGTATTTGCCAATAATTGTGGTACATCGTTTTGGTTCATCCCTGTATTACAGGTGAGTGGTGACCAATTTTGCTATATTTGTACTTACTACGTCTTTGAGTATATACATTTATTAGATTTCTTTATAAACATTGGTACATCTTCTACGAATCACATAAATAATAATAATAATAATAATAATAATAATAATAATAATAATAATAATTGGTATTATTATCATATTTCAGCCAAACATAAAAGGCCTGAAACAGATCACACAGTTTATGAACAAATTCGTGAACCAAAACATAAAAGAACATCGTGAAACATTTGATAAAGACAACCTACGAGATTTTGTAGACATTTACATAGATGAACAACAAAACCATGCGGCCGACACATTCTCACGTAAAACCGATGTACTGACTAGTTCTCCGATAGACGATTTTTTCGGATTTTTTGTTTTTGGTTTGTTTGGGCTAATGTTTGGCTTTTTTATACAAATTTGGCTTGTTTCTTTGTTTTATTATATATTTTCGTTATAACAAATACTTTCATGTCATGATGATGTAATCAGCAGTTAAATACTGATTACACGTATGCTTCATCACTATAAAAAGGGTTATTGTATTCAGATTTTGTGAGGTTCTCTTTTCTTTTTCCACAGAGCAAAGAATGTTCCAGGTGATACTTGACCTGTTCTTGGCCTGGACAGAGACTACGAGTACTACATTATTGTGGGCCTTTCTATTTTTCGTCAAGCATACTCACGTACAGCGCAAGTGTAGAGACAAAATCAAGGAGGTAAATATTGATGTGCAAAGAAGTGTACGGCGAAAATCAAAGAGGCAAGATGTAAATATTCATGCACAACTTGGAGGTACGTTTGAATGTACAACACATATGAAGTGTGGAAGTTAAGGAGGTGCGTTTCAATGTACAGGAAATATGTGGCGTCGAAACTAAGGGAGTGTGTTTGAATGCATAGTACCTATGTAGTGTGGAAATTTAGGAGGTATCTTTGAATGTACAGCGCATATATAGTTGGGAAATTAAGAAGGTATATGTGAAAGTACAGCACATATGTTGTGTGAGAATCAAGGAGATACATATTGGTTCTCATATCCATTATATAAGTATCATATGTAGTCAATAAACTGTTTAATACATCGAGTTGATTAGTGGTGATAATTCGACTTGGAATTCGTATTCATCTGCCATACAGTTTATAGTGATCACTATTCCATAATGATATATTATGCATGATACTTAATCATATATTCAGCGAATATATGATAAAGTATCATGGATGATACTAACTACTTGAGCATTTATATTTATGAAACCTATATATATACCATTGCAAAACGAGCAAAGTAGATTTTAAAAGTATTTTAATACATACAAAACAAACATGGCTTAATGGTGATTTTTTCAGAGAATTGGCCTAAACAGAGCTCCTTCCTTTGCTGACAAAGCTCAGCTCACTTACGTAGATGTGACTATTTGCGAAATTTTAAGGCTTGGCAACACGGGTAATTTTTATGTGAATATTATATGCAAGAACTAAAACAATAAATTTTACATCAAGTTTATTGACATTGCAAAACGGGCAATTTACATTTAAAAGGGGATCATCTTTTGAAGTCACGTGCATGAAAAAGTGTTAATTTCAAACATTGTTAAGTAGTTAAGGAAATGTCAAATATTTTTGCAAATTCTATTATATCGTATAGAATTCACACAAGGTGTTCAGTCGTATTAGTCTCGCACATTAACTAATAATGCACAAATCAACTGGGAAAAGTTATTATACATTTGATAAAAGTAGTATACAATAAGAAAACTATACGAGTGTGATCTGCAAGGGTGTTCGTGCGACGAAATCACAAGGCATCTTATGTATGTTGTATTCTATATATTTTGGCTGAAATGCTAGTATGCTGTGTACAGCACCCCCATACTACCATACTACGTAAGACCATTCAGCTATAGAAAAAAAAAACAATATAAGGCATTGATTTTGCAACTCCTTCTACAGCATTCCATAGCTAAGCAAAAGACACACAGATCCGTGGCTACAAGATTGCAAAAGACACCAATCTGCTGGTTAACCTCTACTCTATCCACATGGGTCCGAAGCACTGGGAAGAACTGAGAGTCTTCAAGTCGGAACGATTTCTCGACGAGAATGGGAAAGTAACACATCCTGAGGCCTTCCTTCCTTTTAGTATTGGTACGAAAATCCTTCTGTGCAGTGGTCTGAGACGTTCTTACTTCTTAGCATGCTACAAAAGGTCTTTTTTGTTCATACAAATGCCTTGCAGCTGCCGTTGGATCGACCCGATGCTTTGAAAAGTATCATCCTATCTTTTCTTTGCCCGTAACACAGTTGAAATGCAATTTCTAATAAATTTGAAATTAAATTTCACTGGAGTACAAAACTTTATGGTTGGCTCCAAGTACTTCATGGGTAACCCCATGTTTACCCGTACTGGGATCCGATAATCACTTTTCATCCTTACGCCTGTGAAGAAACACAGTTTGTAACACCAAGTTTTTTGGATTTTGAGGGCCCTTCCTAGCTCTGATGGAGGAATAAATAGCACGAGTAGTTGCTGGATATATTGAAGACCATCTGGGTGAAGTTTGGGCGAATTACATCTAGAGGGACCGGCGTAACAACAGTGTGATTTGCCAGCTGCGGTGTCAACACTCTGTGGTGGGTAGCCTAGTTGTATGTGTCGCTAGCGTACCGCTTTCAGACACATCTTCTATCGAACCTTAGGCTTGTTACGCTACAGAGTTATTTGGACCGCTGCACGGGAATCCTGGCCAATTTTTAGACTGTTTTTAGCCGTTCTCGGTTGTGAGTAACGCGGCGGTGCCCTCAACACGTGGGCAGGCAGTTTCGTCCAGTTTTACGAGGAACGAGGACGTTTTCCAGATTGCTAACTTCACTTTTGGTAAAGGGCTCTCCGTAGGTTTTTTAGCTACTTACAACGTTGGGTTCTGACCATGTCACACGGAGAAATAAGCAGTTTTCTTTTTGGCGGGAAGGCGCCCACGGTGCGGCGAACTGACAGAGACACCGCGGGTCTGCTAACTACGTTGCTTTCCTAACTCCTGGTCAAGAGAGTGTAGGAAGTTGCTGACCACCTAGGAGGAAATTCTTGGCAGCGTGCGAGACGTCTCAGCCAAGTTTTCGCAAGTGGTACCTTTCCCGCGCCTTTTGCGTCACAACGCAGCAGGGTGTGCCGCACTCCGAGTTACTCGCGAGTTACGAACGCGTTACTCGGGGGGAGCACACAGGCTACCAGGAGTGGCACTGTCAAGTCACACACTGAAGCCTGCATTTGCAAAGCTGCGTAACACATTCTGCGGTGTGATGCTACAGGCCAGATCAATAATATGCATGGAAAAGAAATGCGCCTCGATGGCTCAGTAAAAACTGCTGCCGTTAATTAACTTTCTGCTTTCGCTTGCAGTCATGAACAACAATGGTAAAGAAGCCGCGATGTGGGCACGCAGGCCTTAAGGACGATCCCCACGACTACTGCAGGGACTGTGCTACTCGCTACGGGCAACAAGAGTGTAACGGTGATATCTCGTGTGCAGTCTGTCAACATCTACCAGATCAAGTGTGGAGAAGTTTAAACAGGCAGCGTCGGCGCCAACTACGCAATAGACAAATAAAAGAACTGTGGTCGCGAACAATGTCCTCGGCGGACACCCCAACTTATGAGCCCTCAGGCAAAGATCCCGGCACGCCGCTGCGGGATGAGACGGTGCTGTCAGGGCGGAACTCGAGCACCGAGAGGTCTCCCAAGAAACGCCGCAAGCACAAGTCCAGGAAGGATAAGAAACATTCGAGGAGCCCTACATCGGAAACGAGCGTCCGTGTGTCGTTGCAAGAACTAGAGCAGGAGGCGGCAACTATAACACCACTCCCCCCGGCTAACAGTAAGACCACGGAATCTTTTGAGGAATCCGTTGTGAAGGCTGCGAACAGGGCGTACACCTCGGGCACGTGGGATCCCTCGACCACGAACGCTGGTGACACACCCAGCATGGGGGGATACCAGCCACCAGCGGAGAAGCCGATTCTCCCATTGCAGATAAACTTTGAAGAGATTCTCCGCAAGGCACTACAGCAGCAGGCAGCCATGATCTCACAACAACTCGTGGGGCTGCAGGCACGTGCACCGAGCGCAACAATTACAAGTCAGGAGCAGGTGAGGGAGCTCACACCCACACCTGAACCACAGCCGGCTCCCTCTCGCGCCGTGTCGCCCAAGCCGGCAAGCACGGAAGGGGAGCCATCACCCCTAGCCACACTCATGACCCAGATGGAGGATGAGCGGCATAGCAGCCCGAAGCGCGAATCAACGCCCTCCCGTGGCATACGGGTTAGAGGTAGAAGCCGCAGCCGCCTACTATCTTCCTCATCCTCTGACGACTCCGAGTCCTCAGGTTCCTCACCGCCCCACCGACGAAGGAGGCGAAGTCGGGTGCCCAGCCGGCGCCGCATGCCCACACTCTCCGGCAGTGAAACAGAACATAGGGCACGATCGAGAGCACCGCGAGGCCTACACGCCTCGCCTTTCAAGCACCCGGAATGTGGCGACTGGCTAAGATCACCGCGGAAACGCGACGCATCCCCCTGGAGAGGTACACGGAAGAGGAGGCGCCTCTCAGACGAAGGGTCCCCAAGCAGGGCAAGCGAGGAAGCAGGCTCAGCCACAACGGTCGACCCGCTGGATATCCCATTTCGCGACGTTGTAGAGGTAATACAGAGATTCTCGAATGCCCAAGTAGGCAAACCCCTGAAGGAGACGCACGCCAGTTTCAGATTGGCCTCCGAGGGGCCGCGGGAGCAGGGCCCAGAATTTATGGCACTCGATACAGCAGCTGGTATTTTGGATGCCATCAAGTTGAAGGAGGCCGAGTTTCAGGCAAAGGACTCGAATTTTGGGAAGGCCTTGGACTTCGGGAAAATTCATACCTCATCTAAAATGCGCGTCGCGCGAACGGCGTACAGGCCATCGGACAACGCAGTCAACTTTGAGCCACTCACGTACCCTAAGCACGCCCCAACCTGGTTACCTGTGCTCCGCCCCGACGACAAGGTGACATTAAAAGACAGGGATCTCAGCTACATTGAGGGCATCGCGAGAACGGGGCTGCGGGTGCTATCATTTATCGAGTACGTAAATCAGACCTTGGTGGGTGGATCCCTGGAGTCTGACGCCTCCATAGTGCCCAAGCTCATTGGGTGTCTTGTGCGTGGGACGAAAGATCTGATTAAGCTGCACACGGCACTGCTGTCATCTAGCATTCAGTTGCGCAGGGACAATGTCCTCCAGCGTTGCAAACTCCCGCAGGACAAGTTATTCCAGTTGCGGCACGCAGAATACGTGGGGCAAGCACAACTGTTCCCAGATGACCTGCTGGCAGAACTCAACGGCCGGCACATCCAGGACCTCCAGAATCGCGCGCTGCACGAGCGGTACACGCAGGTCACGCCACGTCACCGGTCCTACAGCAGCAGTCACCAACGGGGAGCACACCGCGGGCGCACGGCGTCGGCGCCACCCAGGATCAAGGGCCCGCAAAGCCAAGAGAGACGGGGTAGTGTTTTTCGCAAGGCCGGCCACACTCCATCAAACAGGTGACAATTACAGTCAGCAGCAGGTCAGTCCCTGTCACGGGAACTGGCTCGCTGTAGGAGAACATCTAAATTTTGGCGTAACATTGTCAGATATCAGGGACAGAGTGCTGCGCGCAAACTCCTTGCCCGTAGGAGGCAGGCTCACACACTTTTGGTTAAAATGGAAAGAATTGGGGGCGCCGACCAAGGTAGTGCGGTGGCTAAGATACGGCTACCCCCTCCCATTTCGCAAAGTAGACGGTCAAGTGCCCCCTATTCGGCTGACTCAAAACGCGAACCCGAGCCTTGTGACCTCATACGGCCAGGGAACGGAAAAGCAAGCAGCACTCACGGATATGCTGGACAAGTTGCTAGAAAAAGGAGCCATAGGGGAAATGCCTGTGGGGCAATCAGGCATGTTCCACAGGGTTTTCCTAAGGCCAAAAAGAATGGGGGGCTGGCGTCTCATAATAGACTTGAAGCCATTAAACGCGCTTTTGTCGACCCCAACATTCAAAATGGACACTTGCCAGCACATCCGCAAGGCGGTCAGTCGGGGCATGTGGGCCACCTCGATCGACCTAACGGACGCGTACTTGCACGTACCGATGTGGCCCGCACATTACAAATACCTGTGCTTTCAGGTTGGGGAGCACAGGTATTTGTACCGCGCGCTCCCCTTTGGGCTGGCACCGGCGCCCTGGGTTTTCAGCAAGACAATGCGCTCAGTAAAGTCGTGGGGGCGACAGCAGCTAATGCTGCTGTTTCAATACCTAGACGACTGGTTGAACGCGGGTCTGAACAGACAAAGGGTGGCCGCTCAAACATTAACGCTACTCGACAAATGTGTCGAGCTGGGGTTACTGGTAAACCTAGAGAAGTCGGAGATAGAGCCCAAACAGGTAATTGTGTTCCTAGGGGACGTGTTCGACTTCACAGTCGGGCGCGTATTTCCGTCGCCAGACAGAATTCAGAAGATTCGACATATAATCGAGTCGATGTTGGAAAACAGGTGGGTTCCCGTAACTGTCGCAGAATCGTTGCTGGGACTGTTAGTAGCAACAGAAAAAACGGTGCCCATGGGGCGCCTTCATTTCCGGGGCTACCAGCATGCAGTGCGAGCGGCACTCAAGAGGGGCCGCGTTTCACGCAACAAGTTCAGACTCCCGCCACAGGCGAGAGAAGATCTCCGGTGGTGGGTGAATACAGTGCATCTGACGCAAGGAACCCCGTTTACCATACCGCAGCCACAATTCCAGTTACAAACCGACGCATCAAAGGTAGGCTGGGGGGCACACTTTCACGGCAGGTTGTTTCAGGGGCGGTGGCCGCAGCAACTGCGAAGCATGCACATCAATGTGTTAGAAATGCGCGCAGTAGGAGATGCACTGAGGATCCTGGGGCAAGAACTTCAGGGCAAAGCTGTACTGTGTCTGATAGACAATGCTACCACGGTAAGTTACATCAAAAAGCAAGGGGGCACAAGGTCGCCAACCCTGATGCAAGCAACCAGAGAGGTGTGGGAGCTAGCAATCCGATACCAGGTAACACTACTACCACATCACATTCCGGGGAACCTGAACGTGTTAGCGGACATGGCATCCAGGCAGGGTCAAGTCCTGCAGGGGGAGTGGACGCTCTCCACACGCCTCTTTCGTTGGGTAGTGGAGAGTTCAGTCTTTGGGCCCCCACAGGTGGACATGTTCGCAACGCGTCTCAACACGCAACTCGGGAGGTGTGTTTCACCATGCCCGGACCCGGAAGCCACAACCAGCGACGCGCTGAGTTGCACGTGGCCGCAGGAGGTACTGTATGCGTTTCCCCCAACCACGATACTCGAGAGGGTAGCAGAGCGGTTAGGGAGGGAACAGAGATTTACGTTGTTGCTAGTGGCACCGGCAAATCCGGCGTCACCCGTGTTCCCACTGTTACAACGGTGGGCGACCGAGACGCCGAAGAGGTTGCCAATGCATGCGCGGGCACTAAGACAACCACATTGGCAACACTGGCACCCGCACCCACACACGATGAATCTTCATCTGTGGTCCCTAAAGCGAACTGGCTAAAAAGACAGGGGTTTTCGGCACAGGCGGTTGCACGCATGCAAGAGGTGCACGCCAAATCCACCCGTTCGGTTTATGGGTCACAGTGGAAGGTATTCGAGAGGTGGTGTTTGATGAAATCAGCAGACCCTGTGGCAGCAACAGCGCCATTGATCGCCGATTTCCTCATATACCTCTTTGAGGGGAAGAAGGTGGCCACCAGAACAATAGAAGGTTACCGTGCAGCGCTGGGTTCAGTGCTGAAAAACGCAACAGGGTACGACCCGGGCCAAGACGAGTTCCTGTCCAAACTAATAAGGAATTTTCGCTTGCAGAGACCACCCCCAGTCAAGCACATAGTACAGTGGGACCTAAAAGTAGTACTAGATTACTTCCAGGGCCCCACTTTCCGAGACGAACAGAATACGCCACTGCGGGAGCTCACATTCAAGGTAACTTTCCTTCTAGCATTGGCGTCAGGCAAGAGGAGAAGTGAGATACACGCACTCGACCAGCTGTATTTCATAGACGAGAACAACAGCAGGGTTGTCCTGAAACCTCGAGCCGACTTCCTAGGCAAAACGCACATTGTGACTCACGGTAAGGGTACGTTTTCGGAAATCTCACTGCCTGTGCTACCCGGGGACGCACTGGAGGAAGAACCGAGGCGCACAGGGAAATTACTGTGCCCCGTGGACACACTACGTAAGTACACGGAGGCGTCAAAGGCAATACGCAGCCCAGAACAAAAAAGACTAATAATACCGTTTCTTCCCCACATTACTAGAGATATAGGGAAACCCACCATCTCCAACTACATCAAAAGGGCAGTAGTGGCGGCATATGACGCGGCATCGCAAAGCGAAGGGACACAAGAAAGGCCCAAGATGCACCCCCATGAAGTGCGACAGATTGCCTGTTCACTGAAGGCGGTAACCGGCGCAACCATGGGAGACATATTGCGTGCGGGCTGCTGGCAATCCCCTAATTCTTTTATTCGATTTTACTTACAGGATTACACGCAGGATTCCGTGTCAAAGCTGTACCACATGCCATTCGTAGCAGCGGAGTTCATCATTAATAAGTAACACCGCGAGAAATATTAATGTGAGGCACTTATGTTGCAGGTTCAAAGGCAAGGGCTACAAGGGTGGCAACGGAACAAAGGAGAAGTCCACGAAGGGGCGAGGGAAAGGGAGCAGCGCGCAGGCCCGCCCCAACGAGTGAAGAGCTGCCACCCAAGCGAACTGGCTCGATAGGGCAGACTTTCGGTCCTTTTAACCTATATACTTTTTACTACAGAGTGTCATGAGTGGGTAACGCAGGGAACGACTGCGCGGGGCAGCGAGCTACGCATGTGCCCCCACGAGGCACAGCAGCGGGCATCTATAGTGTGGGATGGGGGACGACAGTGGGTCGCTCACCAGCACTGAGGAGCGTGCGTATCACCCCGAGGGAGACGCATGAGTAACGCGACAGCATGGCGCGGGGAGATGGGGCCCAAGAGGGGCACACCTGGGAGCACACGAGTAACACAGTGCGCCCACTGGGCGCACATGTTGTAACATAACGCAAAAACAAGGAAATTTCGAAATTTTCGGTTTCTGTTGACCTCTATGACAGTGTGGACCTAGCGTTAGGTGCCTTGACGACTGTCCAGTAAAAAAAAAAAAAAAAAAAAAAAAAAAAAAAAGGGGGGGGGAGACAAGCTTTACCGTAGGTGCGCGGATGCACACCAATAGCAAAAGAACACTGGTGTCGGGAAACTGACAGAAATAAAACAAAGAACTGTTGATAGAAGTTTTATTTATTGTCATGTTAATCGAAGGCATGGCGCCCGAAGGGCGTGGTACCCAAGAAATGCCATTCCTCTGGTTAAATCTATTTCAAAGCATCGGGTCGATCCAACGGCAGCTGCAAGGCATTTGTATGAACAAAATGCCCATTTTTATTCCCCATTAAAATGGGTTTTTGTTTTGTACAAATGTTGTAGCTGTTGGATCGAACCGATGCTTACAACAACCAGTCCCACCTCCTCCCACCATTTCTGGGGCCCCACTTTTCGGGGCGCCGGATGAAAAGTGATTATCGGATCCCAGTACGGGTAAACATGGGGTTACCCATGAAGTACTTGGAGCCAACCATAAAGTTTTGTACTCCAGTGAAATTTAATTTCAAATTTATTAGAAATTGCATTTCAACTGTGTTACGGGCAAAGAAAAGATAGGATGATACTTTTCAAAGCATCGGTTCGATCCAACTAAACAGCTACAACATTTGTACAAAACAAAAACCCATTTTAATGGGGAATAAAAATGGGCATTGTACAGTGGTCTCAGGTCGTCCTGCATTTTGGCATTGGTACGACAGTCTTTTTGTGCAGTGGTCTCAGGCGTTCCGGCCTTTTAGGATTGGTATAAAAGTCCTTTTTGCACAGTGGTCTGAGACGTTCTTGCTCCTTATCATGCTACAAAAGGCCTTTTGTGCAGTGGTGTCGGGACTTCCTGCCTTTTGGCAATGGTGCGACAATCTTTTTGTGCAGTGGTCTGGGGCGTTCTAGCTTCTTATACTTAGCATTGTTACAGAAGTCCTTTTGTACAATGGTGGCGCAGAATTTGAGCCACCATTGAGGCCAGCAGATAAAGGGCCAATATTTCGAGGCGACCTTGTGAAGCGTACAATCAGAACTGGGGCAAACAACAAGAATACTGCAGAGAAGAGGTCCCAGTTTGAAGGTGGTAAATATTAGAGAAATATAATATTCCAAGAGAACTTGTTATATTTTGTTGTTTGCAAGGAATTTCAGGAGAGTAGGAGGTTGTATACCCGGAGTACTAATCACATATCGCAGAAAACAAACCGTCTGTTTTATTACGGTGAAAACTTCATGTTTATTAAAAACATAGAAATTAAAACAGGAATAATCATGTAACATATTGAAACAAAAGTGTGTATTCGTATTTAAAAATTGAAATTAAATGTAACATACGGCTGTACGTTTTTGCCTACATGTTGACTTCGAAAAGAATCTTTTTTACACAAACTGACGATCAAGAAATTAAATAAAATGAAGGGGACCTTGCATAAACTTGATAACTGCAGTTATCAGCAGTAGAGAAAAACGCTTTTAAAGTTTGAAATTTTAGTAACAAACATAGGTTTTTCCCATCGCATTTTCCTAAAAAGTAATCACTTTTAATCGGTTTTGAGGCCTCAGACTTACATATGTGATAGAACAGAGGCCAAGAAATACCTTAGTACCGGTAGTAATAGTGCATTTTCCTGATAAGTGGAGTTATCAAGTTTATGCATGGACCCCTTCAATTATGTGTGCATAAAATATGTGCACGAGTCTTGAAGCCAAGTGCGACAGTCCAAAATGATGGCATGGTTTATACTTCATGCATTTCCTACAAATGTATTCCTTTATATGAGAAATGTTTTAATACGTTTCTGCTATTGTTTCTTTTGTACCCGGACACGTATGTCGAGGCCGTAAAAAAGAAATATATGTGCTTACAAATTTATACATTTTTTGTTTACAGTGTGCAGGGAGAAGGGCGTGTCTAGGAGAGAACTTAGCCAGGACCGAGCTCTTCCTGTTCAGCACAAGCCTGCTACAGAAGTTTGAGTTCACAGCTGACGATTTATCTAAGCTGCCATCGGTTGATAACACCAGTTTCGGGATTGCGTTAATCCCGGATCGATATCGGATAAGAGCTACAAGGGTTATCTAATAACGATGTCATTCAGTAATTCTATGGTATTTATGGTGAAGAAATACTCTTAAAATCAATTTCCACGTTTATGTTTAAAAGTTATTCATAATTAGGCTGCAAAATGATAAAATGAAGGTGGACTTTTCCGATAAACCATCACACAACCTGCACCGCTGGCAGTACGAGACTTAACCACACGAGCGAGAGGAATGCTCCGCCCCTCTCCCCCCTCCCCCCCCCACTCTCTCCTAGCAGCCTGTAGCACTGGTAGCACGACCCTGAGCCACACGAGCGGGAAGAATGCTCCGCCCCTCTCCCCGCCCCCCTTCCTCCTATCAGCATGTAGCACTGGAGTAGTGTGAAAACGGGGGTTCTAAAACAGGAAGTGACGTCATAGTGACGTCACATGGTGTTTTAGAACCCCCACGGGGGTTCTAAAACAGTGACGTCATATTGACGTCATATTAACGTCATATTGACGTCATATGGTTATCATATGGTTATCATATGGTTACCATATGGTTACCATATGGATGTCATAATGACGTCACGTGGTGTTTTAGAAGCCCCATGGGGTTTCTAAAACAGTGACGTCATTATGACGTGATCTAGACGTGTTATGGAGGTGATATGGAGGTGATATAGAGGTGATATGGAGGTGATATGAACGTCATATGAACGTCATATGAACTTCATATGAACGTCATATGAACGTCATATGAACGTCATAATGACGTAATATGGAGAGTGGGCGGCCATTCAAACAACCATTCAAACGGGCGGCCATTCAAACAACCATTCAAACGGGTGACCATTTTTTTTTTAAGCATTTCCCACACTCTCATGCATACACATACATACTAACACCATGACACGATTAGCGCTTATTTCAGTATCAGTGGTGGGCTCTTAAAAGAGCCAGGAGATGTTAGTTTTTCTCCTGCTGCTGCCGGTCCCGGTTTAAAAGAATGTCACAATGTCCTGCACTGGCCTACTGCAATGTGTGAGCTGTTGCCCGTTGAACAAAAAGTGGTCCCCTCGCATGCCGCAGGTAAAGCACCTCACAGAGTAGCGGTCATTTAGCGCCAGCAGTTCAGTCCACTGCGCCGCGCAGACCAGACACATTTGATGGTTGCACTCAGACAGCACCCGGTCTGGGGAGATCATACACCCACATCCTGGGCAAATATCCAAGTCTTGCTGGAGGAAGAATCTCCCCCAGGCCGGGTACTCTTCTTCTTCCATCCGCGAAGGTATTGACTCCCCTAGCATCATCGTTCTAAAGAACGCTTCTTCATAGTGACCAGCCTCTATATCTCTGAGCCTCTTTCCAATCGTGACTTGACGGTTGTACAGGACGGGCACGCACAGGACGGATCCATGAACCGGGTCTGGCAGCAGCTGGAAGAAGTAGACTCTTTCTGGCGGTGTCTGTGGCTGTGTGACAGGCAGGTGAAGTTCTCTAACTTCAGCAATGGTGCGAGCATCATGTAACCCGAAGAAGCACTCCATGTTGACGGAAGCGAGTGTGAGCCCAAACTGAAATGAGCATGCCTTATATACCACCTGAAGTCAGGATCGGACCCCCCCCCCCCCCTAGTGGAGCAAAACTCGGACCCCCCCCCCCTAGTGGAGCAAAACTCGGGACCCCCCCCCTAGTCGAGCAAAACTCAGGACCCCCCCCCCAGCCGAGCTAAACTCGGGACCCCCCCCCCCCATCAGCATATAATGCGAGGATGTTCGCTAGTAGTATATAAAGGTGGGTTACAGCTTCATTATCCAACACAAGCAGCAAGATGTCAACAAATCGTAAAATCACAGTGATGCGAAACGGCAAGGCAGTGACGCTAACGACTGAGTGTTATAAGTGTTGGGTATGGTTGGAGTACCCAGGTCAACCACACAACTGCCCGGTGCACCACAATGCACCACGACATTACTGCTGCAAAACTTGCGGTGGACTGCTCTGGTACAAGTTTACTGCGAGATTGCCAGGACCGCAGCCATGCACGGACTGCTGGTGGTGTGGAGCGACACTAAAAAACTTTGGCTACTATAACCGTCATCCGTTCAAGTGCTCGCGACGACCGTTCTCCATGGAACAGTTTTACAGATACCAGTGCGACTGTGGCAATCCGACTTGCTGGTGAAGCGTCAAATTACTAACATCTTTCGGCCCTTTTAAGGGCCATCCTCTGTTATGAAATGAAAACGCAAATTCTGTCTATGTATGAATGTGTATAAAAGGGGGATGTTTGAGATTACATTTCAGCATTTTAGTTTCAGCAGTTGACGTAACAACAACTAGCTAAGATGGAACGTGAAGAGTATGGGAAAGGAGCAAAGAGACAAAAGATGGAAGAAGATGACATTTGGCCATACGGTCCAGTTCAGTGTGCGGAATGTAATGTAGAATTTCCATCTATGGATACTTTTGAAGCACATACATGTAAAGCTGAGATGAAAACTTTAGCGAAACATGAAGGGAAAGGAGCAAAGAGAGAAAAGATGGAAGAAGATGACATTTGGCCATACGGTCCAGTCCAGTGTGCGGAATGCAATGAAGAGTTTCCATCTATTGATACTTTTGAGGCACATGCATGTAAACCAGCTGAGATGGAAAATGTGTCTCAAGAACATGTTTCAAAGAAACAAAAGACAGGACAAGTAGGGAGAGGTAGAAGGGTTAGTCTTGGTGAAAACGCGCAGGAAAAACGGTTTGAGCCCGAGGATGGATCAGATTTACTGCTTGAAATGCGACAGCAAGAGAACCGTATCAAGGCACATTTGTTGGAGACCTTAAACCATGGAATGAAATGGTACATTGTCGTACATGCACGTTTCAAGAAACTGACAGCAAATGCTGAAGGTGTTATGGTAGAACAAGTGGATAATGCATTTATCAGCAGTCCAACATATACAGCATACAATCCAGCAGATATTGAACAGGACTTGCCAGAAGCCTATAAAGAATTATTTACTAATTTTGACGAACATGAGCGACAAGGCTCTGGCTGGGTATTGGATAACATACTATACATTGAAGTACATACAGCTACGTTGATGCCTCTAGAAGCGAGTAGTTTTATTCCACTGCCGAAGAAAGTGAAGAAAACAAAGGGTGTGATAAACATTAAGAATGATGATAACAAGTGTTTCTTATGGTCAGTATTGGCTTACCTTCACCCTCATGACGACAACCCAAATCGCGTGAATTACTACAAACCATTTGAGAAGGAATTAAAGGTAGAGGGTATGACATTTCCGACACCAATTACTGACATTCCAAAGTTTGAAAAGGAGAACGATGTAGCCATCAACGTGTTTGGATACGAACAAGATGTAGTTGTTCCAATACAACTTAGTCGAAACGTCAGTGTCAGAGAAATCAACTTACTTCTGATTAGCAATGACAAGACAAGGCATTACTGCCTCATCAAGAGTTTTAGCAGACTTATGGCTTATCGATCAAAGCATAAGTGTGCACATTTTTATTGCTTCAACTGTCTTCACGGGTTTATGCGACAAGAGCTTTTAGATAAGCATCGTGAAGTGTGTGACAAGAATGGAGCACAACGTTTATCATTTCCCAAGGAACCATTCATCAAGTTCAAGAATGTGGCTAAACAACAGCGAGCACCGTTTGTGATTTATGCTGACTTTGAATGTTTCACGCAAAAGCATGAAGAAGGAGACAAGTATCAACATCATCGTCCAAACAGCTTTGCCTATGTGGTTGTGAGCCAGTACAACACACGTGCACCAGTTGTGTATCGAGGAGACAATGCCGTAAAGGTCTTTTTAGACCATATGGTGAATGAACGCGATCGTATTGTACGTGGTTTAGAGCAACCAAAGGAAATGGTGATGACTCGTGAAGACAAAGAGAATTTCAAGAACGCCACTGATTGCTACATTTGTCATGAACCTCTAGGAGCAGATCGTGTGAGAGATCATGACCACATCAATGGCAAATATCGTGGAGCAGCACACAATGAATGCAACTTACAATTCCGTCTTAGAAAAGATCAGCAAGGGGATCAAGATTCTTTTATCATTCCCGTATTTTTCCACAATTTGCGAGGCTATGACAGTCACCTTATCATGGAGGAAATTGGGAAATTCAAAGGTGAAACGATTACAGTCATTCCCAACACCATTGAGAAATATATTGCATTCACCCTGAGCAATCTGAAATTTACAGACAGCTTTCAGTTCATGAGTACCTCTCTACAGAAGTTGGTATCCAACCTTGCAGCAGAAGGGAAAGATAACTTCTACAACATGACCTCTCACATTCACGATAGTGATCAACAAGATTTGCTGCTGAGAAAGGGTGTGTACCCCTATGATTACGTGGACGAACCATCCAAGTTTGCTGAAACACAGCTACCATCAAAGGATAAGTTTTATAGTCAGCTTAGCGAACAGGACATTAGCGATGAGGATTATGCGCATGCACAGAAGGTGTGGGATACATTCAACTGTACAACATTTGGTGAATACCACGACCTGTACCTGAAATCAGATGTGTTATTACTAGCTGACGTGTTTGAAAACTTTCGTCAAGTATGCCTCAACACGTATGAATTGGATCCTGCTCATTACTATACAGCACCAGGACTGTCGTGGGATGCAATGTTGAAAGCGACAAAGGTGAAGTTGGAATTGATCAATGACATTGACATGTACCAAATGGTTGAGCAAGGCATACGTGGAGGAATATCTGTGATCACACACAAGTATGCGAAAGCGAATAATCCCTACGTAGCAGAATACAATTCTGAGATACCAAACAACTACCTGATGTACCTCGACGCAAACAACTTGTATGGCTGGGCCATGTCACAAAGCATGCCACAAAGAGGATTTATGTGGGTGAGCGAGCCAGAATCCCTCGACTTCATGGATGTGGATGAAGATGATGACATTGGATTCATTTTGGAAGTGGATTTAGAATATCCAAATTCAATCCATGATCATCATAATCACTACCCAGTGGCTCCAGAACGGAAATGTGTCAAAGTTGAAGAATTGTCAGAGTACAGTCAGAAGCTGCGGAAAGATCTAAACATGAAAGAGAAATCCAGTGAAAAGCTCATTCCTAACTTGTCTGACAAGAAGAAATATGTACTTCATTACAGGAATTTGCAACAGTACGTCTCACTGGGGTTGAAAGTCACTAAAGTACATCGCGCCATCATGTTTGAACAGAGCAAATGGTTGGCAAAATACATTGCCTTGAACACGGAAAAGAGAAAATTGGCCAAGAACCCATTTGAGAAAGACTTCTTCAAACTGATGAACAACTCGGTGTTTGGCAAAACCATGGAAAATGTGAGAAAGCGAATCAATGTTGAACTTGTTCACAAGGAAAAGCGGTTCAAGAAACTTGTAGCCAAACCTTCTTTCCACAAATTCAAAATTTTCAACGAAGATTTGACCGCGGTACATTTACGCAAAGTGGATTTGCTTCTGGATAAACCCATTCAAGTTGGTTTCACCATTCTCGACCTCAGCAAAGTGCTTATGTTCAACTTTCATTACAACTACATCATGGTCAAGTATCCCAATGCCAAGTTATTGTTCAGCGACACCGACAGTCTATGTTACGACATAGAAACGGAAGATATCTACAAGGATATGCAGCAGGATGCTGACCTGTTCGACACAAGTGACTATCCGCCGGATCATTTCCTACATTCCAACGTGAACAAAAAAGTGCTTGGGAAAATGAAGGATGAGACGGCCGGCGTCCCCATTGAAGAGTTTGTTGGACTCAGACCGAAAATGTACAGTTTATTGTGTGGTGGGAAAGAAAAACGTACGGCCAAAGGCATCACTCGCGCGTGTCAAAGACGCATTAAACATGTGCAGTATAGAGACAGTTTGTTCAAGAAAACTCAAACGATGGCTACAGGACACATTATCCGAAGTCATAGTCACCAGCTTTTCTCGGAGAAGTTGAGGAAAGTAGCCCTCTCCCCATATGACGACAAGCGATATGTGCTGAATGATGGCTATTCCACTTTAGCGCATGGACATTACAAGGCTGTGGTATAAAAGGGGGAGGTCCTCCAACGGAAGAGTTATTTGAGGTGTGAACATTGAAGCGTTAACATGGAACGTGAAAGTCGTAAGAGATCTACAACTGATATGGATACTCTTGCAGATGCAGTTAAAGACTTAAAAGTGAAAAATCCTACCACTACCATCAAGAAATTGAAAGTGGAGACAGCACCAACACCACAGTCGTGGGATGGAATGCTTTCTCTAGGAAATGGAAAGTATATCAAGATTATGAAACAAAGCAATGAAGGAGTGGTAAACATTCGCAAGTACCTGAGAGATGAGGGGACTGGAAAAAACCGTCCAACGAAAAAGGGTATCTTGCTGACAATACCTGAATGGAAAATGTTGAAGAAGCAGGTGAAAGAAGTGGATAAAAGGCTTCGCAGACAAGAAGGTGGCTCATAACAAGGTAAAAACATGAATGCACTCATGCTGAACGGTGGTGCTTACCTTACTGTAAATGATAGGAATGAAGTGATACTAGATTCTCAGAGAAGTTATCATCGGTTTAAACCTGAAGTGTGGAAAGACTTTAAAAACATACCACTTGAACATGGGTTTAAACGTAGACTTGAAAATAAAGTGGAAGTGACGGTGGCTGAATATGATTCTAACATACGTGTAGAAATCTGTAGAAATCTTTTACAGGATTATCCAGAGGATTATAAGGGAGTTGTGCCAGATACACCATATACAGATTTGATCATCTTTGATATCAAGAACTGGCGCGCAGTCTTACGATTCCTAGAAGTGATACAACATCCACTCTTCACCATCTTGCGAGCATAAAAACGTCTTTGCAGACAAGGAGACAGCTCATAGTTCATCTGACTGTTGAACGAGATGGAAGACTTTTTATCGGAATATGAACCCATTACGCATGGATTCTCATATCTGAGAAACGTATATGATGACATCGTGCTAAAACATTTTGGAAAGTATATCATTCTATCAACTGACGAACAATCTGTGTTGAAAGACCATCTAGAGAAGCTGAGGATACCTGGCTTTCTCCTGAAACTCTCAGAGGATTTAGAAGTGCGTGTGACTGAGAACTATTTAGACGTGTTTGTACGATTTCGCCAATATGACGAGCTTACAAAATGCTACGACTACATCACCCTCAACACAGTGGAATGGCACGCTCTGTTACAAGCATTGGATTGGAAAGAACCTGACGCTTGAATTCAAAGAGGAAGGAGTGCAACTCATGCGAGGCACCAAGTCCATTGAACTGACACATCCCATGTGTGTTATGGTGATGAACATTGACATGAATGATCATGGATATGAACTGAAACTGTCTGAACACAAAGATGTTAAAATAATAAAGTTTGGTAATGGACAGTGTTATGCTAGTTTTCATAACATTTACAAACGTGGATGTAATGTCTATGATACATATATTAATTTAGATTGGTATGAATGGCATGTGTTTATTGATGTATTGAATGTATTTGTAAAATAAAAGCTTAATGTGAAATAATTGTGAAATGTAAATAATGTATAACACAATAAAAAAAAGAATGTTGTATAAAACTGTCTTGTTTATTTACAATATTCATAATACAATTCACAATTACCAACAACTTAACTAATGCAACTTAACTAATACAACATCAATAAAATAATGGTTTATAATGTCTATATACAAAATCCTTTACAACAAAATCACCATCACTTCTTCTTAATACATCAATGATTTCAAAAGGACTATGTCCTCGAGCTCTTTGAATTATATAATATATACAATAAAATCCACATGTAGAGGATATCGGTGTTTGTAATGGAACTGAATTATAAATGAAATTAAACTTTAAAAACTTATTCAAACGACTGTCTATAGGTAAAAGTCCATAAGAGTCAAAATATTCTGCAGGGTCTTCGTCATAATATACTGCCACCCAATGCTCTCCTGGCTCATCATGATCGTCTGTGTTGATGACATAGGCACCGCGTTGTAAAGATGGTAACTGGTCCATGGCAAACACACCTTGAAACAAGTCTTTTGTCGTGGCATCATGGGATAGGATGGCTTCTATCTGCTTCGTGTTCATGACTGGTAGTCGAATTGAATGCTACGATTTGCACTTATTTCAACAATGTTATCAAACTCAGCATACACTATAACATTGACTGTATTTTGCAAGGCACCAGCAAAATTCATTTCTAGTCTCAAATTCCCATGTTTGATAAGGGCATAATGATCAGCACCATCATAATCAGGTGTTAAGTCAAAAGAAAACAACGAATAACCTCTAGGCCAATCTTCCCGTTTTATAATGGAACTTTTCTCACCATCCAATCTGTCAAAAGATTTGTAAAGAGTTTCAAAAGCATCAAGATATTTGCCTTGATTTATATCAAGCTTGAGAGGTTTGGATAGGACTGGTTCACCATCAGAGTAAAGCTGCATAAAGTTAAGATTAAAATGTTCAAAATTGTATGGATTTCTCAATACTGTTCCAGCAAAGGATTCATTATGAACCATTCCAATGACAATACGTTTTGGTAATTGGCCTAAAAAGATGCTATCTTTCACAAAAGATTGAAATCCAGTTGGAATAGCTAAAACTTTACATTCTTTTCTATTAACAATAAACTTAGCAGGACTTTTCATCAATGCATCTGCATGTCCCAACTGAATACCTGGACTAACCCTCACTTTGCGAATGGTTAAAAACGCTTCTCTCACTTCTACTTTAAAACCATTATTTGCAGCCATTAATACATATCCATCTTTTTGTCTATGTAAACGTAATTTCATACTAACACCATTGGGAAGATAACGATCCTGCTCAAACAAATCTACCCTTAAACCACCTGTAAGCGCAAACTCACGGCTTAGACGTGTATACAAATAGCGATTATGTAAACCATTATTTCCTGTTTCAGCTATATCACCACCTTCAATATTTACATGAAAACCTGATACATATCTTTCATGATTAGGTCTTTTCACCTCATAAGTATTCATTGATCCGGCAGTATCTTTAAAGATGAGACGCATAGAGCGCTCAGAATGGAGACTTTCTTCCGAGTCATGAATGAGATGAGATATGATGCTAGTATAACCATGGGTATTGTTACTATGTGATATCAAACGATCATTTAGAAATAATTCAATATTAGACCATAGCCCATTAAACAAATCATTGATACATGACACGTTATCATCTACACCACACAGTGTTCCATCGGCCTTGACAATGCGACATACAATATGGAGTTTACTGTTCTTTAAATCTAGATATTCTTCTGTACTCGCAGGAATGTAGAATTCTATTGGAGCACCCTCTCTAATCGTAGTCATTGGTTGATAGTCTACATTATAACTTTTTTCTACAGCAGTTTGCGTTGGTGGTATGTGAAACCATTCTAATGGAGAAAGGCTACATTCACAAGAATGATTATGAATTAAAGACATGATTAAAAAATATCTTTCTTATGTTTTTTTGATGTTATCCGTTTAGCTGCCTTTCGCCTTCTGACACGTTTTGCTCGTTTCGGTCTCTTTTGTCCTCGTAACCCACCACCAAACATACGTTGTGCTACTCGACCTGTAACATCTTTCGCGATATCTTTTGCAGCCCTATTAAGATGTGGTGCAAAGATTTTAGCCCCTGTCTTAAGCAGTGGAATAGCTTTTCGAGCCAATGATCCCAGTATTGAACCAATACCATCTCCATATTGTATTCGCGCTCCTTTAAATCCTGGTAATTCTCCACCCACTTGACGAAGAAAATGGTTGCGATAAATAGATGGATTGTGTGTGTATGCTTTCATAATGCTTTTGGTCGAAAATGAAGTTTACAGATCACCTTCCCAGTTTGAAATGGAACATTATGGTCTGTGTCATCCTTAATATTCATTTCTATCACGTCAAATTTGGATGTGTTTACAGGAACATAATGAGGTTCTCCATAAGTTTTCATGATAATGTCTCCATCATGTCCTTGTATTGCAACAGAACGTAGCAAAGGAACATAATAATCACCAACAACTTGTGGCTCACAAATACTACAATACACATAAAGTGTATAAAACCCCTGTTTCACATCAGCTTTATATTCAGCTGTACACGTTTCAGTATACCATTGATCTGGGATAAATCCTAAAATCTCAGCTAATCCAGTGGAGAATGACACTTCAAAGCCGTATTTTAGATATAGAAAAACGCGTCGTCTAATTTTATCATACTTTATCCGAATACCTTCTTTAAGGTCATCTTTCATAGAATTAGTTGCTTCTTCATTGACTGCATGACATATTTCTTGTATGGATCTGTAGTAACCATAAGGAATATTGATTGTGTCAAGAACAATATCATTCAGTGGTTGTTGTCGATACTGAATAGAATAGTCCATTCCATGTCTCATGGTTGTCCATGTATGTGGATATTGAATTTCAGCTAATGCTACTTCATATTTTCCGTTCAGATAGATGGTTCGAGGCATACGAATTTGATAATTCGAAGTCTTGTTGTTGGGATAATAGTTCATACTAGCATTGCTGGGTAAAGTAATGTAAAAACTTGTTGACTCCATGACAGCTAAATCGTTTATGTGATGTAGATAGACTAGATGTGTATATACATTACTTCATGTTTGACACTCTTCATCCTCACTTTCTACATTACTGTCTACATTATTGTCTAAATTGCTATCTACATGATCTAAATTGGTATCTACTACTTCTCCCTGACAACAAGCACTAACACACCTAATTTTTACAGGAATAGTATTTTTATTTCCATTTTCTTTACAACAACAGCACCATAACTCTTTAATCCATGTTAAAAAGTTTCCCATCCTTCTGGAAACAATCTTTGTTGACGTTGTTGTTGCTCTTTTGTAATATCTTCACGAGTTGTCTTTTTGCCAAAAACAGTTTTTGGAATATTAGCGTCTACAATTTCCTCAATAAACTGCTTCCAACCACGCGGTGGTTCTCGTCGTTCTTTTCTTTTTGTAGCAACCAATGCTTCTTTCAACAAATCAATAATGTTAGAATTTGTAATGACAGTACCTGTTTTTAAAACAAGTTCATTTTTATCTGTCCATCTCGTACCATATTTCTTAAGTTCTGCCAGAAGTTGTGTTAGTTTTACATGATAAATGGGTTGAAAATGGTTTAGAAACTGTTGAGACTTTTCTGATTTTTCTGCATTAGATGCTGTAACAGACTTTTGTCGTTGCTGTTGTGATTGAATTGTTCGTAAATGGCGTCCAAGCACTTGAGACATTTCTATTGCTTTTTCACGAGTTCGTTTCCCACGTAAAAGTTTATTCACTTTCGTTTTGATTTCAACATCTTTTCCCTTCTTTTCTAACAACATTTTATATTCATATTCAGGAATGAGAACCATTTTCAAAGTATGTTTCATTTTAACAGCAACTGAGCTAACAAGGGTAATGCAAATTTAGCAATAGCTCCAATAAATCCTCCTTTCTGATTAACCAACTTCTTTTTTCTTCGAAGTGATATCTTCTTATTTGCCAGTGTACGTAGGGTATGACGTTCACGCTTGAATAACTTATACCTTTTTGAGCTTAAGGGTAAATGTCCTCGCAATATATTCAAACAAATTTCAAACAAGCTAGTTAATTCCTCCTTAGTAGCTTGTTGTAGTAAGGATTTACGTCGTTTAGGCCCGCTGCGTGCAAGCAAGTGAAGGAAAGGTTGATTCGCTTGAATACGTTTAGACATCTTGGCTGCGAATGGTTAAGTGACTTGGTTCTTGTTCATACGCCACCTTATCAACATATACGTAATGTGTATCTTTTGGTAAAATGCCTGTACGAATACGTAGTTGATCATTTGTCTTCGGCTTCAAATCAATGAATAAATAGCCATGAGGTTTGCTGGTAGCATCTTGATAGGCTTCTATGAGAAATTGGGATTTTCCAGGATACATTTGTCGCGCTAATGTACTTATTTGTTGACTGTCTCTAGGATTTTTAAACAGAATGATGTAATGTGTATTCAAACTAATATTGCGCATTTCTCTACCATGATGAAACAAATTATGCACAATAAAAATAATGCTTAGATTTTGATGACTGCTGCCAACACTAAAGAGAAGTGTCATGCGTTCATCACTATGACATTTGGTCATTAAGTCATCAATGATGAGCAAGTTTGGTTTTTTCGGGTTAAAACGCTCTTCAATGTTATCTGGAATGCCTTGGTAAAATTCCACACCTTTCATTCCCTTATACAAAGGCTGATCTGCTGCATAGAGCCATAAAATGGTTTTTGGAGAGGGTTTAATTAACTTTTGTTCTAGAATTTCTCTAACTAGAGAAGTTTTACCACTGCCTGTAGGTCCAGAGACCAAACACGTGAATGGATGCTTCATTTTCGAATATCTGTTTCTTTCACCCAACTGTTAAACTTCTTTGGCCAACCTAACCACTTCACAAATAATTCTTTAACACCTCGTCTTTTTCGTGTTTTCAAGACCTTTTCAATTCTGTAGACTGTGTCAATATCTTTTGTCACTTTCTGCAGTTCTTCTTCATAAAAATGTCCGTCAATATCTTCATCCAAAAAGTCTTTCACACGATACAAGTGTATTCCTTGCTTCTTACAACGATGTGTGATAATGAACACTTCTTGCGTCCACTTTATATGATAATCCCGTTGAAATACATATTTCATGTGAGAAATGCGAACCTGATCACCAATTTTAAATTTGTAGGGTTTTTTCTTCTTCTTTGGTTTTAATTTCAATTTGTCTACATACATATACTTCCACACTTTCGATTCTATGTCTTTACGAATATCTGCAGGAGCATACTTATTAGGGAGGGAGCCATGAGGTCTATGGTTATAATTATACACTAAGTCTGGAAGGATGTCCATATATCGATACGTTTGATTATGAAGGAAATATCGATACATCATTCCCTTTAGAGTACGAATGACTCTCTCAGCAAAGTTGGCTTTGGTTTCATTCTTTGTCGTATAGGCATGTATTCCCTCCTTCTTCAAAAATGCTTTTACCCATCTGTTTTTAAATTCAGTTCCTTTATCTGACCTTAGAGTTCGTGGTCTTCGTTGTGTTTCATGAAAAATCTTTTGAAAGGCTTCTATGACGCTGGTATGTGATTTATTAGGCATTGGCTGCACCCACAAATATTTGGAAAACACATCAATGACAACTAATAAAAAGTGGGTGTCATCATTATAGGAAGCTATGTTTCCCATGTCAGCTAAATCAATATCCCACATGTCATCAATTCCACGTGTAATGACACGTTGCCTTTTAAACCTGTATTTTACAGGTTGTAGTAAACTGAAGGCATCTTGATCCTGTAACCATTTCTTCACTTGTGAATGAGTGACTGGTTGATCATGTTTTTTTAATATGTGATATAGTTTGTAAGGACCAGCAAATGCCCCGGGTTGACCAGGTTTAAAGTAAATATTGGTTAAGTAGTCTTTCCACGTCGACATGTTAACACTAAATGATCAACACTTGTTAACATATCTTACATTTTATTTTATCAACACATCTTGCATTTATCAACACATCTTAAATTTTATCAACATATCTTAAATTTTATAAAAGCTCAATCAACATATCTTACAAATCAAGTATTGATACAACTTCAGCCAGTCTTTTCTTGGATAGCTTTGACACTTTCATCCGATTGTCCTTTTGTAGCTTGATAGAAGTTTTCTTACCATGACATTCGGTGCATGGCAGTAAGGTTGAGGTTATGCTATGGATTTCCTGAAGCAAGGTCTCCCATTCACCATCATTCATGTTGATGTAAAACTTGTATTCTTTCCCTTCAAACAGTGATGCTTGCACAAAACTCACATAGCGCATGTCCAAGTATGAAATGACTTCAAGCCATTTCGTTTGCGTTAAGTACAGTTTGAAGCCAATGTCACGTAATCTTGTCAAGTTCTGACACACAATCTTCCACAAGGATGGTGATAAAGCAAGCCATCTCTCTCCACGTTTGATTCGAAGAAATAATCCAAATTGTCCATGCTCCACAGTAATGGCTAAGTTTGCACTAATTTTAAAGCTGCTTGTCTTCTCCATGGCTGCGCGTTGAATGATGACTGCACTTGACACCTCACTCCTTTTATATGGACATTACATGTATGTTTTCATGAGATGTTTGCAAAATCGCGGAGTGATCTCGTTGAAACCATCCAGAAAGGCTGTTGGTAAACCGTCTGTTAGAGATTGTCTCATGACGATCACTAAAAAATCTCCTCGTTTGCGACTTCCAATTATCCATTGGAAGAGCATTGGCATGGTGAAATATCCTTTTTCATAGAGGTAGGCCATCATCTCGTACACCTTAATACGTTCTTCAAGGTACTTGAAGCCATGTAGCATGACCTTTGCACATTTGGAATCGCAATCTTCGTCAACACACTTTGGCGCCGGTAGACATAATGTCTTAAAAAGTTCCTCATGAAGACTTCTAATAAGTTGAACGAAACGTCGGGTCATGGCTTCGGAGAACTGTGGCTCTGACGCGGGAACATGCTCTATGTTTCCTTCTAGCATGTAGATAAGCTGAATGACAGTGTTCACTTCTTCCGTTAGGTATATGTATGTGTGTTGGTCGAAAAAGCCTTCTTCACATAAGCACCATAAAATGTTACAATCTATCAGAGGAATCACTGCTTGAAAGTTCCGTTTCAACAGCGTGACGTCTTCTTCAGTAACAGGAATGCTTTTGCTCAATTCGAATTTAGATTTGAGCTGCTTTTCATCGTCGTCGCTGTCGTCATTGTCGTCATTGTCGCCATTGTCGTCATCGTCGTCGTCACCGTCGTCATCGCTTGACATGACCACTTCTTCCTCCTCAAGATGCTCTAGATGAGCCTGTAACTTTGTACTAAGTGGTTTGGCGCTACCATTTACAAGCGCATTGGCAACCCAGAACGGGTAGTCAGATCCTTCGGGATCGGGCATTGCTTGCTGTACTGGCTGTACTTCTTCAGGCCTAGTTTGCTGTACTGTAGACACGGCTGACGGAGCCCCTAATGCTTCCTCCAAGGCTTTTTCAGCTTCTTTTAGTGTACTTAGGAAGGCAGCAGTCTCCTCTGCAGTTAAAACTGCATCTGTAAAAGCCATTGTTTCATTGCTGAACAGGCTATCAATTTCCATGTTGCTAGCCGTTGCTGCGTTTCGAGACGTCTCCATGATGGTTTGGCAATGCAATGATTAGAGTGGTGTCAACCCGACCTTTTTATACTACTGACGGTGAGCCGTGAGCCAGCGGCGTAAAAAGTAGCCGGGAGGGGGGGGGGCTCACTAGGTAGCTGGGCCGGGGGGGGGCTCACTAGGTAGCTGGGCCGGGGGGGGGCTCACTAGGTAGCTGGGCCGGGGGGGGGGTCCCTACTATATGCCGTCTGCTTCTGCCTCTAGGGAGGGGGGGGGGGTCGATCAGTTTGCTTTGCAGTCTGTGTGCAGTCAGTCTGCTTTGAACCTTTGAAGCGAACACATCGAAATTTAATCATGCAGTACAAGGACGAGTTTTTTTCGGATGAGCTTCGAGGTCGCTATTTTCTATCAGCGAGGGATGTCAACCTCTGGGAGGAGATATTTATAGAATATCAAGTTTTTCTGTTTCGGAAGCGAGCACATCGAAATTCAACCATGTTGTATAAGGACGAGTTTTTTTCGGATGAGCTTCGGGGCCGCTACTTCCTATCACCGAAGGATATCAACTTCTGGGAGGAGATTTACATTGAATATCAAACTTTTCTGTTTCGAAAGTGGAGAAATTTCCTTGGGAACAGACCAGAGGAACGGTTCAACCTGTTTGGCAGGGCGGCGGAGGAGAGCCATAAGCGACTACGCCATCGTTCGCCGCCCAGGGACCCGTCGCCCTGCCAGGAAGTGACCAGAGTGACCAGAGTGACCGCGGCAACGATGACAGAGACTCCTCCAGCCAGAGTGATCGCAGCAACGATGACAGAGACTCCTCCTGCCAGAGCAACTCCTGTCAAAGTCGCTGCGTCAACGATGACGACCGCGTTGAAAGTGAATCAAAAGGAAGCTGATGTGACTGCCCGGAAGGTGCTGGCGGCACCAAGCGCAACCGTTACAAGACCGGACAGTCCGCCACCAGCTCCTGACGATGAGCTTACAATCGCTGTCGCCAGTATTTCGGATACAGTCAGCCTCATACAGTCACCTTCAAACACTGACCGCAACAACGAACCTGCTCAGATGAAACTGGAGGATGTCTCTAGAAAAGAGTCAGATTTCCAGGAGGTCATGCAAATCTTGGGCACTTTGGATAATGTTAAATATTGTGAATTCTGCCATTTTGGCTTTCCGGTAGAATATTCAATGAGATTGCATGAGCAGCAATGCCCGGACGCTTTGAAGTCCCAATATTATTTTTGTAGTGTCCAGGGCAAAGGATTCACCTCGAGCAGGGCCGCGGTTGCGGCACATAAGCGGAAGTGTGGCTGTGGCGAGGTTGGTGGCGGCAGCGGTGCCAGCGGTGGCGCCAGTGGCGGCGGCAGGAGAACCGATGGCGGGAGGCAGTGACAGCGGCAGGAGAACTGATGACAAGAGGCAGTGACCAGGACCAGACTACGGAAATCCCTCCAGGGCCGCTTTTTAGCGGCCCTCCCATTATTACGAAATGAAACGCTTCATCAGACAATCTTAGTATGAATGAGAGTGTGGGAAATGCTAAAAAAAAAAAGAGGACTATAAATCATTGATTTATAGCTCCATCTGTCCGTCTGACCGTCTGAAAAAGCTAAACAAATTGCTGCCTGGGTTAAAAATACCCTGGCATGAGAAATGAAACGCTAAATCTGTCCGTCTGCCCGTCTGAGAAAGCAAAACAAATTGCTGTCTGGGTTAAAAATACCCTGGCTTGAGAAATAAACGCTAAATCTGTCCGTCTGACCGTCTGCTGTGGTGTTATGTGTGTTTGGAGAATGAGAAAGGTGAATAAAGAAAAGAGTGTATGGAGAGAGCTCCCATCTCAATGCTTGTTCGGTTTTAATTGCTTCTACGGCAAGCCATTAGCGAGAAAGCAAGAAAAAAAAATGATTGCTCGTTTACCCCGTCTCCCATAGGTCTTATATGTGTAGAGAGAGAGATAGAGCAAAAGAAAAAATGAGGGAAAAAAATCATTGTTTGTTTGCTTGACTGTCGTGGATTGACAGAGCAAAAGAAAAAATGCGGATAAAAAAGATGGGCACCGTTCGAGAAAGAGTGAAAGAGAGGCTGTGTTTGCTGACGTAACCGCCGTGGATACGACCCTCGTTTAAAAGTGAAAGAGAGAGACTGGGTAAAAAAAAAGAATGACTAAAGAAAGGAAAACGCTAAATGAGCCGTGTGTGGTTGGTATATGTAATGAGAGAGAGCGAGAAAATCGAAACAACAAAAAGACTGCCTAGTTGCCGTGTCACGTGTGCATGCGCAGAGATAGAGCTCTGGGTTAAAAATAGTTTCATTAAGACAGCAATGGCTGCCCAGTTTTAATTGCTTCTACGGCAAGAAACGAGTGAGAAAGCAAAAAAAAAAGATTGTCCGTTTGCCCCGTCTCCCATAGGTCTTATATGTGTAGAGAGAGAGATAGAGCAAAAGAAAAAATGAGGGAAAAAAATCATTGTTTTATTTGTCTGACTGACGTGGATAGACAGAGCAAAAGATAAAGAATGGATAAAAAAAGATGGGCACCGCTCGAGAGTGAAAGAGAGGCTGCGTTTGCTACCGTATTTGGAAAGCCGTAGCCGTCGCGGTGTGTGTGAGCTCTGGGTTAAAAATAGCGTCTCTTATTTAGGTCACTTCCAATTGCTGCTACGGCAATCCATTAGTGAAGGTATGGGGCGAGAAAGCCGAAAAAAGACTGTTTGTTTGCCCCTCAGACGCCGTGGTGTGATGGAGAGAGAGGGATAAAAATATATAAAAAAACGTATGTATGTGTGTCTATGTGTGTCTATGTGTGTGTGTGTGTGTGTGTGTGTGTGTGTGTGTGTGTGTGTGTGTGTGTGTGTGTGTGTGTGTGTGTGTGTGTGTGTTCGGTTTTCGTAGCCGCAATGCATGGAGAGTTCTCCCCCTTAAGGAGGCAATGGCTGCTCACTTTTAATTGCTGCTACGACAAGCCATTAGTGATGGGATATGCGTGTAAAAGCCCTAAAAACACTTGTTTCCGTGGTTTGGTTTGATGTGGGTGAAGAGGGATAAAAACTAAAAAAAAAAAAGAAAAAAAAGGACTGTCTGGGTGTCCGTGTGTCTGGGTGTCCGTGTCTGGGTGTCCGTGTGTCTGGGTGTCCGTTGGTTTGGTTGCCATAGGTGTTGCAAGAGTGAGAAAGCTTTAAAGAAAGGATTGTTGCTTGTATATGGCCACAATGCATGGAGACCTCTCTGTGGTTAAAACATAGCATCCCTTAAGGAAAAGAGTGCTCATTTACTAATTGCTGCCACGGTAATCCATTAGTGAACGTGTGTGTGCTGGAAGAACGGTAAAAGCACTAAAAAACACTTGTTTCCGTGGTTTGGTTTGATGTGGGTGAAGAGGGATGAAAACTAAAAAAAAAAAACTAAAAAAAAGGACTGTCTGGGTGTCCGTGTGTCTGGGTGTCCGTGTCTGGGTGTCCGTGTATCTGGGTGTCCGTTGGTTTGGTTGCCATAGGTGTTAGAATAGTGAGAAAGCTTTAAAGAAAGGATTGTTGCTTGTATATGGCCACAATGCATGGAGACCTCTCTGTGGTTATGGGCCGGTGAGCTCATGGGCTGGTGAGCCGGGGGGGGGGGGGGGCCTACCAACCTGATGTTTGGCAGGCCCCGGGGGGGCCTACCAACCTGATGTTTGGCAGGCCCCGGGGGGGGCCTACCAACCTGATGTTTGGCAGGCCCCGGGGGGCTTGCCAAGCTGGTGGTGGCAGGCCCCGGGGGGCCTGTCGACCTACTGTACGGCTGGCCCCGGATTGCCTATCCATCAGTTGGTTGCAAGCTTGAGTCGCTCTGTGTGACGTCATTGATGGGTCAAAATACACAGCAGGCCAGCTCTAACCATGTCTCTATGAACCCTTTGCTGTCCGGGTGCTCAAGTGCTCAAGTGCTCAAGTGCTTGAGTGCTCGGGTGCTCGAGTGCTCAAGTGCTCGAGTGCTCGAGTGCTCGGGTGCTCGAGTGCTCGGGTGCTCAAGTGCTCGGGTGCTCGGGTGTCATTTTGTCCGGGCACCATTTTGTCCGGGTGTCATTTTGTCTGGCTGCCCGTTTGACTGGTCGTTTGAATGGTTGCCCGTTTGAATGGTTGTTTGAATCGCCGCCCGTTTGAATGGTCGTTTGAATGGTTGTTTGAATGGCCGCCCACTCTCCATATTACGTCATTATGACGTTCATATGACGTTCATATGACGTTCATATGAAGTTCATATGACGTTCATATGACGTTCATATCACCTCCATATCACCTATATATCACCTCCATATCACCTCCATAACACGTCTAGATCACGTCATAATGACGTAACTGTTTTAGAAACCCCATGGGGCTTCTAAAACACCACGTGACGTCATTATGACATCCATATGGTAACCATATGGTAACCATATGATAACCATATGATAACCATATGACGTCAATATGACGTTAATATGACGTCAATATGACGTCACTGTTTTAGAACCCCCGTGGGGGTTCTAAAACACCATGTGACGTCACTATGACGTCACTTCCTGTTTTAGAACCCCCGTTTTCACACTACTCACTGGCAGCACGAGCCTGAACCACACGAGCGAGAAGACTGCTCCAACCCCTCCCCCCCCCCCCCGCCCGCCCTCTCTCCTCGCAGCCTGTAGCACTGGTCGAGAAGAGCCCTCAGTAGGGAAGAAACGAGAGTTCAAGCACAGGAAGTGACGTCATCATGACGTCACGAGGTGTGCTAGAACTCTCATGAGAGTTTAAGCACAGTGAGTCATAATGACGTCATAGGGTGTTCTGGAACAGATATTAAAGCGCGCGCCCGTGTCAATGACGTCATCATGACGTCATTCGTCACGTGACCTGTCAATCATGTGTCACATGACCTGTCAATCATGTGTCACATGACCTGTCAATCATGTATATGAGGAAAATTTTCCCGATCATAAACCTTCTGGCCTGAATGGCTCAGTGGGTAGAGCAGAGGACCCGTAAGCAGACCCATGATCTGAAGGTCGGTGGATCGAACCCGCCCTCGGGCATCACTTTCATATCATGGGTCCTCAATCTTAGAAGACCCCCCCCCAGGACCAAGACATGACATGAATCGGACCCCCCCCCCCCCCAGGACCAAGACATGACATGTATCGGACCCCCCCCCCCCCCCCCAGGACCAAGACATGACATGTATCGGACCCCCCCCCCCGGACCAAGACATGGCATGTATCGGACATAGTCATATAGCTATATGACTATGTAATTGCTATGTGAACATAATTAGTTTCAAGTATGTATGTCATTATCAGATCGTTTAATAGTCAAGCCGCGATAGCTCACTTGGCAGAGCAAACGGCTAGCAACCTGAGAGTCCCGGGATCGATACCACATCGGGGCAAACTTTTTTTTTGGTTTTTTTGTTCACTTTTATGACTCTGTGACATTATGTGACAACATGTGACTGTGACATCATGTGACTCTGTGACATTATGTGACTGTGACTGTTTTTTTTTTTTTTTTTTTTTTTTTTTTTAACATAATGGCTATATTTCTATGTCTATTTTCACTATTATTATGATAATATTTAATTAGTCATATTTCAATGGTTCTAACCACACAGCATAGGAATAAGTACATGTGTACAGAGTGTGGGGAAACCGACTGAGAAATTTTAGAGTGTACTCGTACAGAGTGTGGTGGAAAACCGATCGATAATTTCAGAGTGCACTCGTTCCAGAGCGTGGGATTTTCCCTACGTTAAGTCCAATGTTATGTTTTAAGTTATAGTAGTTGGAAAATGACACTTCTAAAACACATTTAACAAATGTAGTTTTTTGATAACATATAATATATAAAATAAGTTTGAACATTTTAGCATTCTACTTATTTGAATGTTCTAAAGTCATAGTAGTAGAAAAATGATGGTTCTAGACCAACTTTAGCAAATTTAGTTTTTAACACCATATGATATATAACATAAGTTTGAACATTTTAGCACGCTACTTATTGGAATATTCTAAAGTCATAGTAGTGGAAAAATGGTGGTTCTAGACCAATTTTAACAAATTTTGTTTTTTGACAAAATATGATGTATAAAATAAGTTTGAACATTTAACCATGGTGTAGTAGGGTAAAAATGGTGGTTCTAGACCAATTTTAACAAATTTTGTTTTTTGACAACATATGATGTATAAAATAAGTTTAAACATTTTACCATGGTGTAGTAGGGTAAAAATAAGGGTTCTAAGACCAACTTTAACAAATTTTGTTTTTTGACAACATATGATGTATAAAATAAGTTTGAACATTTTACCATGGTGTAGTAAGGTAAAAATCAGGGTTCTAAACCAACTTTAACAAATTTAGTTTTTTACACGTTTCAGACGATTCTACCACTTGGTTGATCGGTTGATTGTTGGAAAATGAAAAGTAAAAATGTGGATAGTTATGTAGGAAAACTGCGCCCATTCAAAAGACGTGTTCGAATGGCAAGCCCATTTTAAAGACGTGTTCGAATGGCAAGCCCATTTTAAAGACGTGTTCGAATGGCAAGCCCATTCAAAACACGTGTTCGAATAATTTTTGAAAGATATTACGTCGTGGTATTGTTCAACAAATTGTTCAACATGTTCAACAGGTTCAACATGTTCAACTTGTTCAACATGTTCAACATGTTCAACTTGTTCAACAAGTTCAACATGTTCAACATGTTCAACTTGTTCAACATGTTCAACTTGTTCAACATGTTCAACATGTTCAACTTGTTCAACATGTTCAACATGTTCAACAAGTTGTTCAACATGTTCAACAAGTTGTATATAAAGCTATGTTGAAAGACTTTCTCATCATTTGAATAGTGTAGGTTGAACCGAAAGGATGTATAAATGCAACATTTGTTCGAAATCTTACAATTAGCTGCAAAGTCGCATATGGTAAAGTTATTTCTAAACATTTTAGGACATAGTGTGTCCAACCTCGAGTGTGACAGCTCCCTATAGAGCATAAAAGGTACCTACCCTCAGACATAACGCACATTCTGTATCAAGATACTGAAGAGTGAACATGTCTGCAGTGAGTGAACAACAACTACCATCTATGGCAATGCCTGCAGAAAATTCTATAGCAAAGCCTGAGACAATACCTACAGCAAAGTCTAAGGCAATGCCCATGGTAAAGTCTAAGGCGAAGTCACGTCAGCAGCGTCAAAAGCGACCACATCTTAGAAAGATAAAAAGAGATGAGTTACCAGCTATGACACCGCCGTGTAAAATGCGAAAAAATACGACAGAGCCTAATATGAAGCGAGAACCGGAGCGTAAAGCTGATACCACCATGAAGAAGATGCGTGTAGACGATTCACCGGTTATGATACCCATTAATGGAGAAACATATATTAAATTGGTGAATTATCAACAGAAAGTGATGGTTAACATTCGTAAATATATTACGAATCATGCATCTGGGAGGTTATATCCTACCAAGAAGGGAATTTTATTGTCATTGAAAGACTGGCACATGTTGAAGAAGCAAATGACGTCAGTGGATCTCATGCTTCAGAAAATGGATTTGTATAAATGCAGTGACTGTCAGAAGATGGTTGAGTAGACAGGGAGATGACTGTATACAGTTTTAACAGCATGACGAGCTTAATAAATGCTTTGATTTCATCACAGTGCAGAAGATTGGACCGAAGGTTTTGAAGCTTGACAAGAACTTAGCTTTGACTCATATGAACATGTACATTTGATATGTAGTTCAAATTAAATTGTCTTCATATGTAGACTATGAAATTAACATTATCTATGTTCATGTGAAGTCAGTTGTTATAAAATTTTAAGTTAAGTTCTTCTGCACATGTACTAACATAATATGTATTTGAAATAGTTTTGTTTTTATCATAATTGTACATAGTTGTAATGTTCAATAAAAACACATATGATGCTTTTCAACTTTTTATTTTTCTCATACAATACTTGGATATAATACATAATAAAACAATACTTGGATATAATACATAATAAAACAATACTTGGATATAATACATAATAAAACAATACTTGGATATAATACATAATAAAACAATACTTGGATATAATACATAATAAAACAATACTTGAATATATTACATAAAAATACAATTCTTTAATATAATACATAATAATACAAAATTAACTATAATACCCAATATATGATATATGGTTTAAGGGTCAATTAAAACCATGTCAGGAACCTTACGACTTTATATGTTGCAAAGCAAGACATATATTACACAGCGCTTAAGTTAATAAAATGTTACAACATTTATAAAGTCTTTATTATAAAGTTTAGTCAAATAAGTCTATTTTTCTGCATCTGTTTCACTCTGTACACTGTCCATGCCACTTTCTTCGTCACTGCTACCATCCTCCTCCTCCTCCATATCTAGTAGCTCTTCAAAGAATGCGTTGTTTTTCCTTATAGCCGCCTTTAATGCCTTTGAATACTTATAATGTTTTTCATCAACAAAGTAATTAAAGTCCTCTAAAATCTTTTGATAATGTTTGCTTTGTTGTAGACGCTGGGTATAGGTGAACAGTCTCATAAACAGTTGTTTTAGTCCATGCTTATAAATGGGTCGAAGGTCATAACTTGCTATTTCACGCGCATCTTCAAGTCCTTGTTCTTCATATTCTGAAACCTTTTCTTGAAATATGTTATCATAGTCATCGTAGACGTCTTGAACCATATCATACCAAACAGAGTCTATTTCTGACTCACTTTCAGAGTCTGTTTCTGACTCACTTTCAGAACTCCTGTCATCAGCATCCTCACCACACTGCTCCATATGTTTGAGCAAAGCTTCTTCGCTGTTGTACAATGCACCACATTCTGCACAAGCATGTGCATTCTTTTCAGCTATGTTGACGCTTTGACTTTCCATAGAAGACTCATCTAAAGTTTCCGTGAAAGGTAGTTTTACAGGGTTTTCCATATCCGATTCTTCATCCACTTCTGAAGCGTGAGCAACCTTTAAGTGTCTTTTAAGACTTTGCGGCCAATTGTAAGATTTCGAACAAATGTTGCATTTATACATCCTTTCGGTTCAACCTACACTATTCAAATGATGAGAAAGTCTTTAAACATAGCTTTATGTACAACTTGTTCAACATGTTCAACAACATGTTGAACAACAACATGTTGAACAAGTTGAACATGTTGAACATGTTGAACATGTTGAACAAGTTGAACATGTTGAACCTGTTGAACATGTTGAACAATTTGTTGAACAATACCACGACGTAATATCTTTCAAAAATTATTCGAACACGTGTTTTGAATGGGCTTGCCATTCGAACACGTCTTTAAAATGGGCTTGCCATTCGAACACGTCTTTAAAATGGGCTTGCCATTCGAACACGTCTTTTGAATGGGCGCAGTTTTCCTACATAACTATCCACATTTTTACTTTTCATTTTCCAACAATCAACCGATCAACCAAGTGGTAGAATCGTCTGAAACGTGTAAAAAACTAAATTTGTTAAAGTTGGTTTAGAACCCTGATTTTTACCTTACTACACCATGGTAAAATGTTCAAACTTATTTTATACATCATATGTTGTCAAAAAACAAAATTTGTTAAAGTTGGTCTTAGAACCCTTATTTTTACCCTACTACACCATGGTAAAATGTTTAAACTTATTTTATACATCATATGTTGTCAAAAAACAAAATTTGTTAAAATTGGTCTAGAACCACCATTTTTACCCTACTACACCATGGTTAAATGTTCAAACTTATTTTATACATCATATTTTGTCAAAAAACAAAATTTGTTAAAATTGGTCTAGAACCACCATTTTTCCACTACTATGACTTTAGAATATTCCAATAAGTAGCGTGCTAAAATGTTCAAACTTATGTTATATATCATATGGTGTTAAAAACTAAATTTGCTAAAGTTGGTCTAGAACCATCATTTTTCTACTACTATGACTTTAGAACATTCAAATAAGTAGAATGCTAAAATGTTCAAACTTATTTTATATATTATATGTTATCAAAAAACTACATTTGTTAAATGTGTTTTAGAAGTGTCATTTTCCAACTACTATAACTTAAAACATAACATTGGACTTAACGTAGGGAAAATCCCACGCTCTGGAACGAGTGCACTCTGAAATTATCGATCGGTTTTCCACCACACTCTGTACGAGTGCACTCTAAAATTTCTCAGTCGGTTTCCCCACACTCTGTACACATGTACTTATTCCTATGCTGTGTGGTTAGAACCATTGAAATATGACTAATTAAATATTATCATAATAATAGTGAAAATAGACATAGAAATATAGCCATTATGTTAAAAAAAAAAAAAAAAAAAAAAAAAAAAAACAGTCACAGTCACATAATGTCACAGAGTCACATGATGTCACAGTCACATGTTGTCACATAATGTCACAGAGTCATAAAAGTGAACAAAAAACCAAAAAAAAAGTTTGCCCCGATGTGGTATCGATCCCGGGACTCTCAGGTTGCTAGCCGTTTGCTCTGCCAAGTGAGCTATCGCGGCTTGACTATTAAACGATCTGATAATGACATACATACTTGAAACTAATTATGTTCACATAGCAATTACATAGTCATATAGCTATATGACTATGTCCGATACATGCCATGTCTTGGTCCGGGGGGGGGGGGGTCCGATACATGTCATGTCTTGGTCCTGGGGGGGGGGGGTCCGATACATGTCATGTCTTGGTCCTGGGGGGGGGGGGGGGTCCGATTCATGTCATGTCTTGGTCCTGGGGGGGGGGGGGTCCGATTCATGTCATGTCTTGGTCCTGGGGGGGGGGTCCGATTCATGTCATGTCTTGGTCCTGGGGGGGGGGTCAATTCATGTCATGTCCTGGTCCTGGGGGGGGGGGTCCGATTCATGTCATGTCTTGATCCTGGGGGGGGGGGGTCTTCTAAGATTGAGGACCCATGATATGAAAGTGATGCCCGAGGGCGGGTTCGATCCACCGACCTTCAGATCATGGGTCCGCTTACGGGTCCTCTGCTCTACCAACTGAGCCATTCAGGCCAGAAGGTTAATCAGCAGGAAAATTTTCCTCATATACATGATTGACAGGTCGTGTGACACATGATTGACAGGTCATGTGACACATGATTGACAGGTCACGTGACGAATGACGTCATGATGACGTCATTGACACGGGCGCGCGCTTTAATATCTGTTCCAGAACATCCTATGACGTCATTATGACTCACTGTGCTTAAACTCTCATGAGAGTTCTAGCACACCTCGTGACGTCATGATGACGTCACTTCCTGTGCTTGAACTCTCGTTTCTTCCCTACTGCCCTCTCCTCCACCACCCCCACCTCCTCGCAGACTGTGGCACTGGTAGCACGAGCCTGCGTAGCGCGAGCCCGACTACGAGCCTGGTAGTGAGTACGAACAAGGCTAAGACAGGAAATTCGGATCACTCTAAACGAAGTGTCGTTTTCATTTTTAATTTTGTAACTTTGTGCAGAATTACAGTCTTTTATAAAGCAAAGTGTGTATTTTTTTCACTTTCCTAAGTGTTTCAAATGGAAACGCACGGCGATTCCAAAATATATGCGTCCCGCTCGCAAAAACTGCCAAAACACGCAAAAAACTGAGGTAATGCGAAAGCTGGGTACTCGTATTTATAATTTATGTCTTCAGTTTTCTATTTAATTATTTCTATTTTGGGCTCTCAGTGTATTCTGTATATTTAAAACAAACTTGCATTAAAAAAAAAGACAAAATAATGCTTCTTGAAATATTTTACTAATAAGAAAAAAAAACGTGAACATTATGAGACTTCATGACAGTACTTATATGAGAGTACTTATACGACGGTACTTATACGACGGTACTTATACGACAGTACTTATACGACAGTACTTCAGATAAACCATGACAAAATAAATGTTACGGAATGATTAATTCTGACACACCGATGGCCATGGAATTAGGTTTCTTCTCTAAAACAACACACAATTTATTATTGTCTTTCCTCAAACATTTACAGTTAAAACAAATGTATAACCATTAAAATAGTTCTTTGCCTGTAACACGATCAATAAATTATAACACATTTCGTAAAAGAAAAATTCGTCTGCCAGGAGAAGGAGTAGGGGGGGGGGCATCATTTGTGACGAAGTGTGAAAGAAACCCCCCCCCCCCCACACACCCAACCCCCTTTCTCTTGGAAAGGAGCGGGGTGGAAGGGGGGGAGTGCACTCACTTAATAGAGCAACACACACAACTTGATCAGCATTGAATGATTGCAAATTCTCCACAGACCCGCCACCCCTAACCCCCACCCACTCCCCTCCTCCGGCACTCAACACAAAATATGCCCCGATCCGAATCCTCCATCTACCCCTTTCCAACCCCAGCCTCAACAAGACCTTCCCCCCGCTCCCTCCCCCAGCCGAGATACGTCCGTACACTACCGGGACACACAATGATAACACCCGTCGAGCACGACTGATTCAAAAAAAAAAAAAAAAAAAAAAAACCCCAAGACACATCAAAGTAGAACCTTGGAATGACAGTAATTGAGCTATTTTAACCATGAACGACACATCAAGGCAGGTAAGTTTGGAATCAGGCTCAACCAACCAAGCGCCTCCCCCCCCCCCCCCCCCCCCACCCTACCCTCCCCCAACGACCAGTTAAGTCAGCATACAGCCATCAACCTAGTCTTCATTCTGTCTCGGGCATATTTTTTGTCCTTTTATCAATTCAGGTAACGGTATTTGTTGATGAAAAAAATGATTATTTGACATCCTAATGCCAATTGGACCCTTCAGTGATTTAGCGGATCGTTACTTCTAGTCGCACACTAGTAACCACCCGCACACCCCCCCCCCCCAGTCCTTATAAGCCTTCTAAAGCCCCCACCCCCCACCCCCCTCGCTATCCTCCCCAAATCCCATCATCACACGAGGATTTTGGCAGGGATGTAGTGTATCGAAAATTACCACGGTTTACATAT